>OZ024877.1:9404086-9793179 GCA_964017185.1 Rugalucina vietnamica | reverse complement strand
AGTCAATGTAGGTGAATGAGAAAATTAGCAGCTTGACACGTGCAGGGTAGTGAGGGTATTCATCATGATAACATGTCCGTGAAATGTATATCCTCTTGTATCTCACTTTTATATAGCAAAACTGGGGTATGCCTGTTTTTATCAACAGCACATGCTCAGGAGCATTGCCATTTTAATACATGACTTTCTTTTCATTAATATACGGCAATATCCCATGTTTAACACATAGATACTTATTATGATGTTTTTACGTTTCATTTTCAGAAACACAAGAACTCAGGCTGTAAAGTGTTCAGGCTGTATAAAAACCCCGAGGCTCCTGACAGTGACTTTGTCTTAGCTGAACAGGTGGGTTGTATGATCATAGTCTACATATGAGCCACAGCGTGAGAAAACCAACAATCTGGGTTTACGACTGTGTCCAAACAAACCAACATGTAGTCAAGGAAGAAGGCTAGAAGCTTAAGATTTTGGATTTAAAAAAGAAGAGGGATTGTACTATCATTTAACGGAAACAAAGGCGATGATCAGCTTTGCAGTTACTGCCAAGCTGATCTTCGCATTTGTTTTTGCATATGCAGATTGTTGGTTTTCTGATGGGGCTGCTCATTTTTATACTTAAATGAGACTGGATAGAATCTGGAGGACCTGTGGGCTGGGCTCTAGAACTATCTCCACTGAGTAGCATTTTTGAACAAGACAAAGCCCCTTATAGTACTGGTTTAGTACCTAGAAAACACTGTCCAGATATGATTGATAAATTGTTAAGTGGGAGGTTAAGTGGACAGAGACTTATGTGAGGTTGCACTAATAAGCATCAAGCTCTGACACATCCAAATACTTACTTGAAATATGAGCCTGTGTGTGAAAAAACCAACAATTTGGGTTTCGACCAGGTCGGACACAAACTGGGCTGTACAGTCCCAGAAGATGGATAGAGGCTGGAAATTTTGGATTTAGAAAGTAGAGGAATTGTACTATCCGTGTAGCAAAAACAAAGGCACTGATCAGCTTTGCATATTGCATTTACTGCGAAGCTGATCTGCGCCTTTGTTTTCTCCTATGCAGATTGTTAGTTTTCCCATGCGGCGGCTCATATGGAGTGTGGAGCCCTATTGGTTAGCGGAGTTGACTGTAGATTGAGATTTTGAGGTTTTGATTGACACAGGGGCAGGGTGTGTCTTTGAGCATCACCCATTATGTAGGTACTTGGCCATAGTACTGATTGATTAAGAACCAGGAAGCAGTGACTCCATCCAGACATGACTGAAAAATTGTAGACTGGGGTGTTAAACCACAGTAGACTGGGATGTTAAAGTCTAACCATAAAACAAACAATAATTTGGAGTAATTGAAAATTTGTGCTTAGCAAAAAAATAATAATAATAAAAAATAAATAAAAATAAAATTAATGAAATAAAAAGGATTAAACTGCAAAACAAGCTACAGGCAATTGGAGCTCCTATTTATGTAAGGGATCAATCAAGATTTTCAGTTTTCAAAGATTCAATGGATTATGAGGAAGATGTTTGAACACAAGGCCTTAGTCTCTTGTTCAAACACCTTCCATGTAGTCCAAACTCCTTCCGAGTGTTCGAGCTAATGTTTGAACACTGAAACAAAGTATGACTGATCGCTATTCTTGCATTGTCACACTTATTCACTCAAAACCTCTTGAAAATAACATAACTTAAAAACTGACTGAAAACCGTGAATGTTCTTCAGCTTCAGCCATTTTGTTTCTGCGGAACAAAGCACCATCAGATCACTTTAGCCTATGGTGTTGATGGCTTTTAGCCAAAACCCATGGCATGTAAATTTGATGATTTGAACATAGGCTTTGTTGTTTAACATGGCTTCCAATCTTATTGTCCCCCGCCTTTTCGAAGAAAAGCGGAGGGACATAGTTTTTGGCTTTCCGTCATTCCGTCCGTCCGTCTGTCCGTCCATCTATCCTTCCGTCCCCCTATAGAGTATGTGCGCAACTCCTCCTACAGTTTTACTCCGATTCTTTTGAAACTTTACAGATGTTTTAACCATCCTTTGAAGATATGCATGTGGTTTGGATATAATCCTCAGATTAATTTTTTACACTTTTTTCGCAATTTGAACTTAGTCATTTTTCGAGCATTTTGACAATGAAAGTGAATGGACAGTGGGTACCTTGTGTGCGCAACTCCTCCTACAGTTTCATTCCGATTCTTTTGAAACTTTACAGATGTCTTAACCAGGCTTTGAAGATATGCATGTGGTTTGGATATGATACTCAGATTAATTTTTATTACTTTTGTTCGCAATTTGAACTTAGTCATTTTTCGGTCATTTTGACAATGAAAGTGAATGGAAGGGGGTACCTTGTGTGCGCAACTCCTCCTACAGTTTCATTCTGATTCTTTTGAAACTTTACAGTTGTCTTTATAATGCTTTGAAGATATGCATATGGTTTGCATATAATCCTCAGCCTAATTCTTATCACTTTTTCGCAATTTGAACTTAGTCATTTTTTGGGCATTTACACTTAGAAAGTTCATGTGGCTTCTCAGATTATATTTGTGTAACTAAACAATCAAGGCGGGGAACATAAATTCTCTGAATTTTCTTGTTGAAAATGGCTTCAAACAGCCATGTGCATAGATATTTTATGCAAGAATATCCAATTAAATGCAAAAGTCAATAAATTTCAGGGCATTATGGCTCTGTTTCCGTACATGAAGAAGCGTATAGTGACTATTGATCGGGAACAGCTTGACCTACTTCTGACCAACACAACAGTGAAGATAGAGGATCTCAAGGATAATTTCAAGGACATTCTACCCAAAGGTAAATGAGCCTTTGCATGAGAAAAACAACAATTTGGGGTTCGGACCAGGTCTGGTATAAACCGGCCTGTACAAGCACAGAAGCAGGCTTAACCCTTGAAATTTGCGATGTAAGTAGAAAAGGGATTGTACTATATGTGTAGCAAAAACAAAGGCGCCAATCAGCTTCGCAGTTACTGCGAAGCTGATCTGAGCCTTTGTTTTCGCATATGGTGATTGTTGGTTTTCTGATGCGTCAGCTCAAATATAGGGAAACTCTTTTAAGTGTGGCATAGTGGGTATGTCGCTCACTGTAAGCCAGGGAATGTTAGTTCATGCACTGACATCTTCAGCCTCTTGGATGATACTTTAAACCAAGGTCCAATTAGGCCAAAATTAAAATTATATGTGTTTCCCCTTACCCGACCGACCCTAAAAAATTGCCCCTACCCAAAAATTTTATTGCAATTTTTCATAAGAGATTTTTTTATTATTATTATTGTTAATTACAAAGAGGCAAAAATTTCATGTTTTAGAAGGATACATTGTCTGATGATAGCCTTCTAGGTAAGTATTATTTGTACAATCAAGTTTTAGCTACATTAGAACAACTAAAAACAAATTTCAATCTATATAAAACCTGAGAAAATAAAAATAAAATAATATTCCGACCGACCGACCCACACCTGAGAATTAGGGTCGGGTAAGGTGAAACAAAAATATTTCTAAAGTTGGCCTTACTGTATGTTCTTTATAGTAAGCTCACATGGAGATAGAGCTTAGGTTTCAAGTTTATTAGAACACTACCATTTTATAAGCATGGTCAGTGAGTTGGACTGGTGGGGTTCAAACCCAATGGTAGGGTTGTGTCGTTGAGGAAGGCATAGTAACTCGCCGTAGTACTGGTTTACATCAACGAAGGACATGCCTGAAAAGCTTTTGACGGGGCCAATATACCACAAAACAAATTTTGTATGTATGAATATATATGTAGTTTAATTATATTACCTTGGAAAATTTCATTTCAGAATGTGGCTGTACAGTTTTCCACTATGTTCCACCTAAAGGAAAGTAAGTCAATGTTTTCATGTTTCTTTCCTGTTTACACAGTTGCACAGTCCTTGTTTTAGTGCAAAGATGTGATAGTATTCATTAAGACGATTGCAAAATCATAGTATTATTAGCTGTTTTCCATTTTTTGTTGTATTATACATGTACTGCAGCAACAAAATATATTTCATTTGAATTTTTTGGAACGTGTTAAGCACTGCATGTAATGGAAAACACAGAAAATTGTCAGTAAATCGTCACAAAACATTGAGAAGCCTTGATGACATAGTGGTTAAGTCACATACATCGTCGTTCAGGGGCATTAGGATTGATTTAGGACTTCTCCAGTAATTATATGCAACACAAAACACCAAGACAAATAAACAAGTAGGCAAAAACATAGGCATTAATTTTGCTCTTGGCAGTTTTGTACTGTGAATCAAGAGGTCCTAATTTTAAAGAAGAAGCACAGACTCCACATTGTGGTGGCTCTATCGTGACATGTCTGAAAACTTGCAGACTTGGATGTTAAAACTAAATACAAAGACAAAGTTTCTTGTACTAATTGTTACAGGGCAGCAGATCCGAAGTGTGAGATATTCCTGGTGGGCTGGAAGGGGAAGACACAGATAAAGGCTGAGACGGACGCTAAGACTGATATTGTTCACTTCCTCAGGCTCTGTGGAATAGACAACCCAAACAAGAGTGAGTAGGCTGCTTTTACTGTAAAAATTTGAATAAAATTGCTTGAAATTGTAAATGTAAAATGTTTATCCTGGATATAAATAAACTGGTCAAAATAAGTTAAGCCCCATGTACATTTTTCTTCATAGGCATAATGTTAAAATGCCTAAGTTTAACTGTTTATTTCAAACATTTAAAAAGTGATTGAAAACTAATACCAGATCCAAGTTAGGCCGCAACATCTAAAGCATGATTACACAAAGTTTCAAGTTGAAATACAGACTGTCTTTCGATATGTGCTTCTTAATCCGATGGTATCAAAATTTTGTGCAAATTTTACTATGGGAATAATAGGTAGCTTTTCGTGATGTATACTGAAACGTGTGTCACGCTATTGAAAATTTACTGACATCAATGAAAATCAACCCATCTTTAGAAGAATACTTCAAGCTTATTTGCTGAAAATTGCATGTAAAATTGTTTATTCAGTCAAACATTGTTTATTCAGTTTAACAGTAAGTCTATGGAAAAATTGCAGCTGGGGCTCAACTTATTTAGACCAGTTTACATGTATTTTTTTTTTATTTCCACATTATTTTTTACCTTACATTGACTACATTTTGTTTCAATGATTCTATCCTTATTTGGCAGTGACATTTCATTTTGTGTCACCATTTTGAACATCAGATCATCATCATCAAAAAAAAATATTCAAAGTCTGTTTCTCCCATTTTCTTACATATGATCCACCTCGTGGGAAAACCAACAATGTGGTTCCAAACAGGTCCGACACAAACCGACGTGTACAAGCACAGGAAAGAGCTAGAAGCTTGAAATTTCGGATTAAAGTAGAAGAGGAATTGTACTATCTGTGTAGCGAAAACAAAGGCGCTGATCATTACTGCGAAGCTGATCTGCTCCTTTGTTTTCGCCTATGCAGATTGTTGGTTTTCCCACGGGGCGGCTCATATACAAATGTTTTTCTTCTCAATATTTTTCAGAAAGGAAAGACACAAAAATGGACGAGTCATGAAGACATCTGAATTCAGCCAAAACTTCAGTGAAAGAAACAACAAAAGAAATCTATATAACACAATGAACAAAGACTTTAACTCTGTCATACATGTGATACCTCCCTCATCATCAGGGAGACTCCAGGAAATAAGCCTTAAAATTGGCAAAAAATCTTCTAAAAAGTACCACTTTTTTACAAAAATTCAAAATCTCCCTGAAATGAATCAGGAATTTTCCTATATATTCTATACATTTTTCAAAAATCTCCCTGAAATGGAAGAAAAATCTCCCTGATTCCTGTCCCAAACTCATCACATGTATGCTCTGTACAGTGTATTGTCTTTTTACATACCCTAATTCTCACTAATTTTAGACAACACTTTCCCCAAAGATTGAGCTTATGAATGAGCCGTCTCGTGGAAAAAGCAACAATGTGGTTTCCGACCACGTCCTACACAAACCAGCCTGTACAGCTACAGAAAAGAGCTAGAATCTTGAAATTTCGGATTTAAGTAGAAGAGGAATTGTATAGTAGCGAAAACAAAGGCGCTGATCAGCTTCGCGGTTACCGCGAAGCTGATCTGCGCCTTTGTTTTCGCCTATGCAGATTGTTGGTTTTCCCATGGGGCGGCTCAAATATGTAAAAAGTGATGAGCGGCTATCAAAAGGGATGTATAAGTTTGTGCTGAAGTAGACTTTTCATTTGGCTGATCAAAATTATGGAATATGCCATTGAATTTTTCATATAAAAGCATTTCTGATTTCATTTAGATATTAACCATACATGTATGTAATTTTTCATATACTTTGTTCATTCATTCATTCATTCATTCATTCATTCATTCATATTTTCATTCATTCATTCATTCATTCATTCATATTTTCCTTCATTCATTCATTTGTTTTACTTGTTGTAATACAATATGGTTTCTTTCTGAGTCAGATGACTAGCAGAAACAAAAACATTATTAATACAGTGTACTAGATTGATATATTATTGTAGCCTAAAAACAAAAAATAAAACTTAACAAGGAATGACAGAATAGCATCTTCTGAATCTGCAAAGTTTTCTTTGGCACGCCTGGGAAATGGTCAATTTGTACACCACAGGTGCACAATGGTAAGAGAAGTTGACGGTTTCCAGCGTAGGAGTTGACCAACGTAAATAGAGGGAATTGTAGGCTAGATCGGAAAATTCAATTCCTCTTTATCCCACAACATTACTTTTGACCAGAGTTTCCTACATATAACGAAAAATTGCCCATGCAATAAACAGAGATTTTGAGCTTTAAAAATTAAAAATTTTCAGCTGAAAATATTTGATATTTTTCTTATTTTTGCCTCGTCGAGGCGGTTATAACGAGTACCCACAATCTATGTTTTGGAGCAAAAATAAGAAAAATAGGTACACTGGTGCATACCCCAGTTTTGCTATATGAAAGTGCGGTTCAAGGGGGTATACATTACATGGACATGTTTTCCTGATGTGAAAAATGATGTGGATAAATTGTATGTTTCTGTGCATGGCTTTCTGTATGCATGGTCATATGACATTCTCGGATTTTTAGATACAGGCGGGAAAGAAAAAAAATCTTACCTCAAACACACTAAAAAAAACATTAAACGTCGTTTTCAGCAGTCCTGTCATCTCCTACACTGGAACCATAAGCTTATTTGGCAGCGGTGTACAAATTGACTTTCCTCTGGTGTGTTTGGGTTATGACAATATAGGGATCAACCATGGTTTTCAGTGTTCAAACATTCGATGGATCACGAGCAAGGTGTTTGAACACGAGGCCGCAGGCCTCGTGTTCAAACACCTTTCGAGTGATCCAGCGAATGTTTGAACACTGAAACAAACCATGGTTGATCGCTATTCTTGCATTTTCACTCTTATCCACTTAAATTCTCATGAAAATGACATTAACAACGTAAAAACTGACCGAAACCGCGTAGCTTCTTCAACGTCGGCCATTTTGTTTCTACAAAACACATGACGTCACGTCGCATTGACCAATGACGTCGGTCAAAACCCATGTTCAAACGGCACGTGAATTTCATGATTTGAACATGGGTTTCGCTGTTTGAACACGGCTTTCGACCAATTGAAAACTGCTTCAAACAGCTATGTGCTTAGATATCTATGCAAGAATAAAGCAATTGAACATTCCTCTCTGTACATGGAACTGAGTATAATACTAATACATGTATGTGTTCAATGTATGGACTATTAATTGAAAATGGTTTTGTTCATATTGTTTTGAGAAAACTATTAGCCTGTTTTGTTTTAAGAAAAATGTTTTGGGTCAGAAAAAATTCATATGTTTTTCAAATGCTGTTCCTTTAAATGGTAATCATGTGGCAATTAAACTTCTATAAAATAGTGATGCTTGTTTGTCTTTAATGCACAACCATTGAATTGTAATAATAAAATGGCACACTGCTTTATTATGAAACTTTGTCAGTTTGAAATGGACCTCACTGTACATGCATAGTCAAATGATTTATTGGTGGTTGAAAATCCCAGTCAACAATGTTTCAGTTATGTAGAACTGGAGCCACAGCTTCCCGTAGAAGCCTCCGTGGCGCAGATTTTATGTCTCTCGACTTGTAAACCAGGGGTCGCAGGTTCGATCCCAGGCTTCTCAAGTCTTGTCAGATGGGACAATAAACCAAGGTCCCATCTCTGTATGACCTTAGCTGTTAGTGGGACATTAAACCTCAAATCAACCAGCCAGCCAGTAGTCCCTACTTTGTTCAAAAGGTTGAAATAATAATAAACTATTTTTTTTACTATTTATTTAAACAACAGTAAACTAACAATTAAAAACTGTTACATCAGTAGGAAATGTATTGTTTTGGACAGTTGTGGCTTTATATCATGAGAAAACATTTTGCATATATGCGAAAACAAAGGCACAGATCAGCTTTGCTTAAATTGCAGTAACTGCGAAGCTGATCATTGCCTGTGTTTTTGCTACAAAGAGAGTACAATTCCTCTACTTTCCAAACCCAAAATTTCCAGCCTTGAGCCATCTTCTGTTTAATTGCTTGTATAGCTCGGTTTGTGTCTTACCTGTTTGAAAACCACATTATTTGTTTTCTCATGAAATGGCCCATTCATACAACTAATATTTGCAGGACTTTAAAACATAATTTTGGCATTTTTGACAAGTTGTAAAATTTATGGAATACTGTTACTTAAAAATCTAGGGTTAGCCATAAGGGAACAAACTTCATGATAAGTTAGAAAACTAAGTGTTACAGAGTAAATCTTTCAAGTAACAGTGTAGGAATTATACACTTGTTCTTTTTATACGCAGCCCTTTAAAAAGCGGGTCCAACAATCCCCTGTAGTTTGTCTGTAAAACAATGCCATTTTCAGCCTGCAGGAGATGTGCGCATTTAGTAGAAGCTGGGAATGTGGTACCATCTGCAAAGCAGAGCCCCGGTGCTCCAATGCTGTGATAAACATTGTTGAAAATATACAAATTAAATTAAATCTTGTTCTGTGATTCTGCCTCAAAAACCCAGCCCAAACATAGGCATATGAGCCGCCTCGTGGGAAAACCAACAATGTGGTTTCCGAACAGGTCCGACACAAACCGGCCTGCACAAGCACAGAAAAGAGATAGAAGCTTGAAATTTCGGATTTAAGTAGAAGAGGAATTGTACTATCCGAGTAGCGAAAACAAAGGCGCTGATCAGCTTCGCGGTTACCGCGAAGCTGATCTGCGCCTTTGTTTTCGCCTATGCAGATCGTTGGTTTTTCCACAAGGCGGCTCATATAATGTAGGAGCTACAGATCACTCTGTTTTCCACATGAATTATACACAGATTTTTAAAGTTTTTGAAAATTTAAAATTTTCATTGGAAAAAAAATTGATATTTTTAATATTCTTGCTCAAAATATTGACTGTGGTTACACATCAGAGCCACCCAGCCGAGGGGGTTTTAACGAGTATCCTATGTTTTGGACTAAAAATAAGAAAAAGGTAAACCCATGTAAACCCCAGTTCAATTAAATACATATGCATCACATCTCCTGCAAGGTGTATTTCTGTACATGAAAACTTGTACAAAGCTATCCTATTCAGACCTTAGGATTTGATTTGAGCCGCGACATGAGAAAACCGGTCTTTGGGGTTTCTGACCAGTCGGACACAGGCCGACCTGTACAGACTCCCAGAAGAAGGCTAGAAGCTTGAAATTTCGGATATAGGAAGAAGAGGAATTGTACTAGATGTGTAGCGAAAACAAAGGCGCAGATCAGCTTCACAGTTACTGTGAAGCTGATCTGCACTTCTGTTTTCGCCTAGGCAAAAATCCGGTTTTCTCATGGCGCGGCTCATTTCGTGTTTGCTGCCCCCGCTAGGAGTTTGCTAACTTTTTAATAAAATATCGTACAGAAAAACAAAATTACAAAAATATACATGTATACAAATTCAAAACTTAACATTCTACAATGCTGTTGTTGGTACAAGTATGTTAAACTGAATACATTACAATGTATAACACATTTGCAATATAACACATAAGTATACTACTCAAAAATTGATAAGCATCAAGATAATATTTTCCATACTGCACAGTGTAAAACACTCGAGTTTGGCAACCCTTTTAAGACCCAGAATTTCAAAATTAGCGCAAGTAGCTCATTGCAAGCAAACTTTGATTCGGATCCACAGAGCTCACATCTGCCAGAATGCATTTCAGACTGACTTTGACAGAAAAAAAAAATCTATTTCCAGTCAAATTTCTGTGCATCTGTAGACTTTAAGGAAAATGCCATAATTTCAAGATTTTCATGGAGAATGCTGATAATGTGAGCTGCCTCGTGGGGAAAAACACCAATGTGGTTTCCGAACAGGTCCGACACAAACCAGCCTGTACAAGCACAGAAAAGAGCTAGAATCTTGAAATTTCGGATTTAAGAAGAAGAGGGATTGTACTATCCATGTAGCGAAAACAAAGGTGCTGATCAGCACTTTTGTTTTCGCATAGGTAAAAGTCGGGTTTTCTTATGACGCGGCTCATATTGGGTTTCATATTACTTCAATGCATTATCTAAGAAAAGGCAAGTGAGGCCGACATTCTTGCTCCTTCGGAATTGTCATTAAATTTGGGTCAAACCAAGAGTTTTTTACACTGTGCTGCAACGAAAATAATACATTGATTCATTTCAAATTTTGCATAATTTTTATATGTCAACAAAAACATACCGATAAATTAACTAATCACAGCGACCTTAAAAGTTGTCTATATAGAGAGTACACGTAGCAAAAAAAAAAAAAAAAAAAAAAAAAAAAAAAAAAAAAAAAAAACATTTAGAAAAATTCACACAATTTTTTTTTTTTTTTTTTTGTGAGAGTGTTCTCGAGACCATTGGTCCTCTGATTGTACGATTGTACATACATATTAATTCAAGAAAATATTCTGAGCCTCTCAGCAGCTTTTCCCTTGTATCGAATTGTAAAACACCATATACATAGAGGATATTTGCTTTTTTGAGGTGAATACCAAATATATTTCATCGAGTGAGTTGAAAACATCAGAATTTTCACGAGTGCGCAGCACGAGTGAAAATTTTTATGTTTTCAACTCACGAGATGAAATATATTTGGTATTCACCGAAAAAAAGTAAATTTTCTTTTTATTTTTTTATTTTATACAATACACAGGCATTTTCCAATTCACAAGGCAGGCGGTGAAAATGCAAAAACCAAAACTTTTTGAAAACACAAATAATTTTGGTACCACATTGTTCCTTATGTTCTAACTAAGAAAATGAATACCCACACTTTATGTTTTCGTTCATAAATAACGGAGTTATAGGCGTTTGAATTTCTGAAGTGAGACACATTTAATGACGTCAAGTAAATGGAAACGTCAGAAGTAATCCAAAATCTACAGTGAAGATATAGGCTGATATCAGTCACTAGTGACTTTTGATATCAGTGAGATTTGATATCAGTGAAATTTCATATCAATGAAAATACCAATTTTATCAAGTTTTGATATACATTGGTTTTCACTGCAAAGTATAAAATAAATACATGTATTTAACTGAAACGTAATGTTTAATCAAAATTTATTAATGTTAAACCCAATTATGAGAAATCAAAAGACACAGAATGCATGTTTTTAGAGTTAGTCTCATTTTCATGTTTTTTATTTTCTCAGTAGTCATTTGCATGTATTAGATTTTGTCTCGAAGTTACTTAACAAAAGCCGTGAAGCCAGTTGTTCAAAACTTTGTTAGCTTAACGTCATCGTTCAGACCACAACTTATTAAGTTAATGCCCGCTAC
This sequence comes from Rugalucina vietnamica, assembly GCA_964017185.1. NCBI lineage: Eukaryota > Metazoa > Mollusca > Bivalvia > Lucinida > Lucinidae > Rugalucina > Rugalucina vietnamica. The sequence goes on along the minus strand of OZ024877.1, from coordinate 9,781,323 downwards.
ATAAGCAAATACACTTTTTTTTTTTTTTTTTTTTTTTTTTTTTTTTTTTTTGTGATAAAATGTGAGAATCCGTTGCACTGCAAAGGATTCTCACATTTTATCAACAAAAAAAATAACAGTGTTTTTGTAATATTCATGTTTGAAATTATAATGAATCGTTAACTAACGACACCATTAATTTTGAACAACTGTCCCCAGGTGTTCGACAGTGGTCTTTAGATTATTTTGCAGAATATTTAACACAACATAACATATTGTACAATTTAACAAATGAGATATAATATACAATGATCATTGACAAAACGACAATAATAAAGGATACCATCACGGACAATAACACTATCATTTAAAACAGTAAAACAAGGATGAGAAAATTGTATTTTCGTCTGATTACCCGGGGAAGGGGAGGGTAACCCTCTGTACCGGGAATGTGCAAGGCTAGTTTTTGTCCAATTTGTCGGAAAACCAACAATCTGCATAGGCGAAAACAAGGGCACAGATCAGCTTCGCAGTAACTGCGAAGCTGATCATCGCCTTTATTTTCGCTACACGGATAGTACATTTCCTCCTCTACTTATACCCTAAATTTCCAGATTGTAGCTTTCTTCTGTGGCTTTAAAGGTCAGTTTGTGTCCGAGCTGGTCGGAAACCCAAATTGTTGGTTTTCTCAAGCGACGGCTCAATTTATATCGAGATGTATAGGGTTTCCTTCATTTCAGCATGCATTTTCGCTTTTTCGTTTTCTAATTTGTTAAACTTCTTTTCTCATCTCTTGTAGAAGGCACTTAAACTATACTATGAATTATACTACTGGATTATAGCTCCATAATTTATGATGATTTGAGAATAAATTTGAATGTATACAAGATATATGTAGCAAATAACATGTTTAAGTGAACAATAGTCTAAAATACCAGAGGACCAATGGTCCTTTAAACGCTCACCTGAGTCTGCTGCATATATCAATAAACATGTTTGAATATTATGGTATTTAACCCCAGTGCAGGGGCAGATGAAGCCCTTGTGCCATTTTCTTTTTTCAGAATAATCAATATTCTGTCCATTTGCCAATTTCTTGCTGGCTTTTCCCTTCAAATGGCATTTTAACACTTTTTCCTATTCAGACGCATGGACAACCCATGTTGAACCTGCCATAAACTTGGTCAAGGTTATTAATATGCACATTGGTTCCCCCATCCTATAGATGCCTCACATAAAATTTGGCTTCAATTGGCCAAGTGGTTTCACAGGACAAGATGTTTGAATATTATGGTAATATACATGTATATTGCCCTGGGCTGTGCGCATATGAGCCCTTATGTCCATTTTTTTTCAGAATCATTAATATTTAGTCCTACTACCCATTTCCTGCAAGATTTTCACCTCAAATGACTTTTCAAAAGTTTTCCCTATTCAAATGCATTGGCGACTTATGTTGACCTTGCCGTAAAAAAGGTCAAGGTCATCACAGTGTCATGATTTATATACACATTGTAGTACTTGAGCCATCGATGCTTCATGCCAAGTTTCTTTGAAATCGATCCACAGGTTCTGGAGAAGAAGATTTTTGAAGGGTTTTTACCATATATGGGCATTGCGGCCATCTTGGTCATGTGACCTGGATTATTTATATACACATTGACAACCCCTTCCTATCGATGCTTCACATAAAATTTGGCTTTGATTGGCCAAGCAGTTTCAGAGGAGATGGTGTTTGAATATTATGATAATATACATGTATATTGCCACGGGGTGGGGGCATATGAGCCCCTGGGGTCCATTACACATTGGTTCCCCCTTCCTATAGATGCTTCATATAAAATTTGGCTTTGGTTGGCCAAGCGGTTTCAGAGAAGAAGATCTTTGAAATTGTGGACGGACGGACGGACGCCGGATCATGGCCATCCTATAAGCTCACCGGCTCAGGTGAGCTGACAAAATGAACCTTGGGCATTCAAGTAGAGTAATTTTTAGTAATAGTTGCAGAGTGCATACGAAGTTATGGTCTTCCTGTCATAACAGAGCAAACTCATTCTAAAATTGAGCCTGTGCGTGAGAAAACCAACAGTTTGGGTTCCGACCAGGTCCGACACAAACCGGGCCGTACAGTCACAGAATATGGCTAGAGGCTGGAAATTTTGGATTTAGAAAGAAGAGGAATTGTGCTATTCGTGCAGCAAAAACAAAGGCGCTGATCGGCTTCGCAGTTACTGCGAAACTGATCTGCGCCTTTGTTTTCGCATATTCAAATTGTTGGTTTTCTCATGCGAAGGCTCAAATAATGATATTCGGTTTCTATCTGTTAGCTTCACATTGACTTCGAAGATAGATGACCACTTTTTGTTCAGTCCAAATGCTGACAATAGCTTTTTTTTAATTGTCTTAATTTTTAGCTCACCTGAGCCGAAGGCTCACAAGGTGAGCTTATAGAATACCAATCAGTCCGGCGTCCGTCCGTCCGGCGTCCGTCTGTCCGTCGTCCACAATTTCAAAGATCTTCTTCTCTGAAACCGCTTGGCAGATGAAAGCCAAATTTTGTGTGGAGCATCCATGTGTAGGGGGAACGAAAGTTTGTTAGCGGGATGACCAAAATGGCCGTCACGCCCATATATGGGATAAAGAAAAAACACTCAAAAATCTTCTTCTGCAGAACCAGCAGGCCGATTTCCACCAAACTTGGTATATAGCATCGGGGACTCCAGCCCATGATAGTTTGCGCAAATGATGACCCTGGGATGACCTTGTGACCTATTTTACGGCAAGGTCAATTTTGGAAACAGGCTTTTACATGGGAAAAAGTGAAAATTATGGATTTTTTGAAAAATATTGCAGTCTGAGACCTGAAAAGTAGATGAAGGTATGTGATTAATTTAGGTCAAGGTCATCTCTTGACCTTGGCCTGTCTGTCGTCCATACACATTTTTCGAAGATCTTCTTCTCTGAAACCGCTTGGCCAATCGAAGTGAAATTTTATGAGCAGCATCCATGGGTAGGGGTTACGAAAGTTTGATCGCGAAATCCAGGTCACATGACCAAGATTGCCGCCACGCCCATATATGGTAAAAAACACTCAAAAATCTTTTCCTCCAGAACCGGCAGCCCGATTTTCACGGGGTGTACCCAGTATACATATTTTCTTATTTTTGATCCAAAGCATGGATTGCGGGTACTCGTTAGACCGTTCTGACGTGCACCCACAACCAATGTTTTGAGCAAAATATTAATTTTGTTTTTCCAATACTGAAAAAATCAGTGTATGTTGCATGGGCATGTTTTCGTAATGAACGGTAAAAAAATTATTTTAGCCTATTATGAAACATGTCCACCGTCACCCTCTCTCTCTCATTATAATACAATACCTAACTTTCAGGGAACTGCAGTAAATGAGCCACGTCATGAGAAAACCAAACTGATTGCGCACATGCGAAAACAAAGACGCAGGTCAGCTTCACAGCAAATGCGAAGCTGATTACTGTCTTTGTTTTCGCTACACTGATAGTACGATTCCGCTACTTTCTAAATCCATAATTTCCAGCCTCTAGTCTTCTTCTGTTCTTGTACAGCTCGGTTTGTGTCGAACCTGTTCAGAAGCCATTGCTAGTAAAGAACCACAACACCCGTTTGCAACTTGAAGTTTCAAAGATCACTATGATTAATTGAGCCGCATCATGAGAAAACCGGATTTTTTTCCTATGCGAAAACAAAGGCGGAGATCAGCTTCGCAGTGACTGAGAAGCTGATCAGCGCCTTTGTTTTCACTACACGGATAGTACAATCCCTCTACTTTCTAAATACGAAATTTCATGCTTCTAGCTCTCTTCTGTGATTGTACAGGCTGGTTTGTGAGGGACCTGTTTGCAAACCACATTGTTGGTTTTCCCACGAGGCGGCTGTAATAAAAAAATCACATTGGCGTCTGTGCAGCAGATTGGGAAAACCAACAATGTGGTTTCCGAACAGCTCCGACACAAACCGACATGTACAGTCACAGAAGCAGGCTAGAAGCTTGAAATTTTGGATTTATAAAGTAGAGGAATTGTACTATCCGTGTAGCGCAAACAAAGGCGCTGATCAGCTTCGCGGTTACCGCGAAGCTGATCTGCGCCTTTGTTTTCGCCTATGCAGATTGTTGGTTTTCCCATGTGGCGACTGAAATAAAGGACCATCGTATCATGCAAACAACACCTGATCATATTTAACATTGTAAAATGTACCAGACAGTAAAAGCTCAAGTCCCTAGTTTGTTGTTGTGTGTGCGAATGGCTCGAAGACTTGCAAAATACCAGACAGCGATATCTAGACTCTATTTAGCGTTTGTGCATTTCGCTTTAGGGTTGACACTCTTGGACAATGATTCGGTTGATAATTCTTAATGCCGACATAAAATTAGCAGTCAATTGACATGTCTTGTTTCCGACCAGGTAGCGATCAAGGAACAGCAATCTCTCATCCGAGGTCGAAACATTTTCTCATACTTCTAGTTTAACAAAGATGCAAAAGTGTACTGCGGAAAGTTGAACGCCATTCGATAGGTGTGTCTGCATCAGGAAAACATTTCCGTGCAGTGAATACACCCTTAAACCCCACTTTTATATAGAAAAACTGGGGTTTGCAGGGGTATACCTATTTTTCTTATTTTTGCTTCAAAACATAGATTGTGGGTACTCGCCGAGGCGGTTCTAACGTGTACCCACAATCTATGTTTTGAGCAAAAATAAGAAAAATATAAAAAAAAAAAATCTACTGAAAATTTTCAATTTTTACAACTTAAAAATCTCTGTATATTGCATGGACGTGTTTTCATAATGGTAAGAAGGCGTCAAGAACACAAAGCGAAAGTCAATGTGTCAACCCCAGATTCCTTTTGCGGCAGACATAACTTTGTCTACATGACATGATGGATGTTAAATTGGCCCAGACACGAAATATGTCACAATCATACATGAACAATCAATGTCCGGAAAGAGTCGTGACGTTCTTTAAGGTAATGAAGTGCTTGTCTTTCATTTAGCGTGAAAAGATCACTTTTCATTTAGCATGAAAAGATTTCAGTATAAAATGACCTTGAACGGCCATGCCTCAAAATATCGCAAAAAAGACAAAGCATATAAGTATTATCGTTTTCCCTCAAGTTAACATGTCCGTGAAGTATATACCCCCTTATACCCCACTTTTATATAGCAAAACTTGGGTATGCAGGGGTATATCTATTTTTTTTATTTTTGCTCCGAAACATAGATTGTGGGTACTCGTTAGAACCACCTCGGCGAGGCGGTTCTAACCTGTAACCACAATCTATGTTTTGAGCAAAAATTTGAAAAATATCAAAATTTTTAGCTGAAAATTTGCAATTTTTAAAACTAAAAAAATCTCTGTTTATTGCATGGGCAAGTTTTCGTAATGTAAAGTAAAAATAGTATATACCATACTGGAAACAGCCGTACGGATAGTACCTATTAAAATTGGACATTGTGTTCTGATATTTGATCCGCCTCGTAGGAAAACCAACTATGTGGTTTTCGAACAGGTCCGACACAAACCGACCTGTCCAAGCACAGAAAAGAAATAGAAGCTTGAAATTTCGGATTTAAGTAGAAGAGGAATTGTACTATCCGAGTAGCGAAAACAAAGGCGCTGATTAGCTTCGCGGTTACCGCGAAGCTGATCTGCGTCTTTGTTTTCGCCTATGCAGATTGTTGGTTTTCCCATGAGGTGGCTCATTTGTCTACGCTATATTTTGGCCAGGAAGTTCAGAATCACTAAGATTGTATTAAGACATTTGTTCTTTAGCCACGTATATCAGAAGACAACTTAAAATCTTGCTAAATATTGCGTTATATTGTGTTTCTTTTTTGTTTCGCTTGATCGCAAGTAGGGGTATTGTCCAGCGGCGTTTCTTCCTTTCTGTCTTTGACCGTGATGCCAAACAGAGCCATCATATTTCCTCGAAATTCGGAATCGAAGATATTGTATAAGAGAAAGTTAATTGAGTGATTCAACAAGATAGCGAGTGCCAAAGCTGAGACGGTATTACCACCCGGTACAATACCGAAGAATCCAAAGGCGATGGAAATGATAACCGGCAGCCCGAGCAGCGTAATGTGGGCAATAACTACCGCAATCAGCTTGACTGAGGTTTCGAAATGTCTGGTGCTCTGTTCCTTGGCCGTAAGTTTGCGTCTCATGGCCATTTGTTGGTATAGCTTCACAATGGTCAAAGGTGTGAATATGCAGAGAATCAGCATTGAGGTGACCGTAACGAAGCCGATGGCGGCGATGTACACCTTTGTGTTGGGGACCATCTTCAAGACTGTGCTGTATTCACTGCCTTCGAAATTTGGATGACAGACTCCGTCTTTTATCTCGCAATAGAGGACAGGCATGGTCGCGCATACAACGACGATTAGAGACATGCAAATGCAAACGGCTTTCAGAATGTTGCTTGGGGACATGACTTTCTTGCTCTGAAGTGGAAATCTGACGAACAGAAATCTTTCTATGCAGATAAGTACAACAGTTGCCGACGAACCAAACATTGCGGGAAAGAGAATTGCCCATGATAGTTTGCAGACAATGGTGCTTAACGCCCTAATGTCCATCCCGAAGACATCGTGCACGCATGGTTGCGGCAGAGCCGAGGATATGAGCGCAATGCTGTCGCATATCGCGAGTGTGGCGATCAATACGCCATGACCGTGAGACCGTCTTCGAAATTTCAACATGCTTACCAGTATCAAGCCATTCCCACACAGCCCTAGTACAACAAAACAACATGTAAGACCAAACAACGTATACGTGACCCATGTCAAGTGGGTGCTAGCCGTCTCTACTTCAAACGTTGAATTCCACGTGGATGAAGAATTGCTGAAGTATGACCATTCTGTTTCGTTCAGGTTTGCCGTTGTGGTGTTGAAATACGTCCACTCCGTTTCGTTCAGGTATGCCGTCATGTTGTTGAAAAACGCCCAATCTGTTTCGTTCAGATTCAGATATGCCGTTGTTGTCGTTTGATTGACGCCAGTAGTAAGGGGTAGATCAAAACTGAAGGCTGGGTCCACTATGGTAGTGTTGGTAAGGTTTGCTATATTGTCCATGGCGTAAAACTGTGTCTAAAACAAGAAATACGTAATCCCATATTTTCAAAAATTCAAATATTAAATCAGTATCAGTACCTTATTACTATTTTTACACTATGGCCATTAGCATGATTAGAATTTCTCACCCACCAGACAAGCATATCCCATTGTAAGCCTGTCTGAGATATTTCTGTCTCAGTACTAGTAAATTTTAGCTGTCTCAAAATGCCAATCATTTTTGTATGTAGCCAATAGAAATGTACATCTTTATGTGTACATCCATATAAGGGTGTCAAGTTACTGTCAGTATGGAACGCCAAAGCTGTCTGATGGTAAGGAATAAAAAACATTTGATTCACCATCATCATTATGCCCTGCTCATTTGATTACATGTTGCATAGTTCGCATTATATCTTTCACATTTGTAACACGTTATTATATACTGTTAAGACTGAAAAGTCCATTATATGTTGGACAGGTTCTTTATATTATGATATTATTTCATTATATGATGAGTAAAAATCTATATATTATGGTACATTTACATTATATGCTGACACAACCTTATTTTATTATGTATCTTTCTCATTATATCATGCTTTGATAAAAATCTCAAAATTAAATTTTGCTGAGAATTTTATGCAAAATTAAATTTTGCTGAGAATTTTATGCACAAAACAAAACGCTGATTAAATATTTTGTAAGGTTAGTGAATATACAAAATTATTTTATTTTTTTCTCTACATGTATTTAATTTGCGGAATTTAATGCATATTGTTTCACGTTAAAACAAAATGGCCACCTGGACAGCATTTGAAGCCTATTGAGAGTCAAAATGGTATAAATGATGGGTGAGAAAAATAATCAATGATTGTGTTGAGGCCTCAACAAGGAAATCTCAAGTTCATTTTTAGATTATTCAAGTCTCATCCTCGCTTGCCTGAGATTTCCTTGTCTCGGCCTCAACCCCATCAGAGATTCTTCTTGAAACGTTTCGCGAAGGTTTGCAAAGTATGAAAATGTTAATACACTGAAAGAAAGTTATAAGAGGCCTCACGTTTTTTCTTCTAGTTCAGAAAGTAAAGTACGGTCGATTAAAATTCATAATCATATGAATATTCAATGCATTCCAAAATGGGTGATACTTCGCACACAGACGACGCATGAGTAAAGGTACCCTCTTTTCAAAAAGTCACACTTTATTCACATCAAAATAAATGACATATTATGACATTGTGTTTTACATTTTAATTTCTTTGCTACTGACTGCCATGATGCAAGATAAAATTAAGTTAAATGTGTTGCTGCAATAAGATTATTCGTTTCTTTTTTGTACATGCAAGAAGACAGCAATGTGAACATGAATAACAGAAATTCAGCTTTTTGCGTGCAATTTGAATACAAACCATGTTCTTCTCCGGATGCATTATTATCAGCAGCACGACATTTAAATTTTCAGCGATTATTTATGTCTAATACTAGACTCTGATAAACTTTGAAAATTTAAAAAAATCATCCAAAAATTTTGTTATTTTGTTCGTAAAAAATTGGCATTGAAACCGGAAAGTTGCGGCAGCCGTGACCTGTTTGTCCTCGAAAATCGTCTAGTACAGCTATTTCGAGTTATATCTCTAATTTCCAGGCCTTGACAAGTGAATTTGACAGGGATTAACATGTTTAAGAGGCACATTGTTGAATTTTCCAAAACAAATCTCGAAAATAGCGATTTTTAAAAATGCGTAAAAAATCTACCAGTTGTTTCATGTTTTTCCAAGCCAGAAGGGCCCCATGACACCCGTTCCTCTTTTCAACAAATGTTGTGCTTTAACCAATTTGTTATGAAAAAAAATGATTTTTGCACTTTTACTCCAAAAACGCGTTTAGTGAAAGAAAATTATTTCTGAACAATTTGCAACTTTACATACTTGAAAGACACGTCTCTAGGCAAAAAATCATGCAAGTTTGAACATGGCTTAGAAAACAAAAATAAGTTTGAAAAGCGGCCTCCAGTGTAAAGCAGAATAGACATCTACGCAATTCCAAACACGTCAACCAGTCTAACTTAAAGATTTCTGCAAGACGAAATGACAAATACGAGGTTTGTAAGAAGAATCGTGGTCACCATTAATATTTTCAAGTATAGGAAAATAGAAAAAACAATCATGAGCAAATACATTGAATTGTATAAGCATCTTAACAAAACTATGTGAAAATCGTCGTATTTTTTTCATGTTTTTACAGAGTCTGTCTTACGCAGCCATATCGCAAACTGAAACAGTGGTCATACCATGCGTGCTGTTGTTTCTAATTGAACCACATTTCTAAATTATGCTCATAAAACATTATTGCTTGTATTTATACATCTTAAAGTTCTAAAAAAGCTCATTGCCGTTTCTGTTAGCTAAGGTGTTCACGAGCTTTTCCTGACAATCCCCGTACATGTAACACGACAAAGTTAGCAAAACTGATTTATATATTTTATTATAACATACCTAAAAATAATGATACCTCAATCAAGACCTCATTAAAATGACTGCCCAGCCATATTTATACCGAAATTATTTTGACGCAAATGCATTTAAATTGAATCCAAACAACAAAACGCACACACAAACAGGGGATGTATACCTAGCAGTTTGATTATTTCTCTTCTGTGTTTCGCTGTAAGGGAACCAATCGCAATACGATCCTGGTGAAGCACTCGTGAAGTTCTGTGAAGAGGGCGGCAATCCCACGTCTCAACGAATAATCGTGTTGTTGCAACTCTTCTGACTGAATTAGTTGAATCTGAAAATGTAAGACATGACAGAAGCATGTTTGCATATTGGACAAAGATGGTTCTGGATACTTTATCATTCACGATACATACAACTGTCTATCAAAATTGATTATATATAATTTTGATAGACAGTTGTATGTATCGTGAATGATAAAGTATCCAGAACCATCTTTGTCCACTGATGTTTCATGCCAAGTTTCAAAATCATAGGCCTTCTGGTTCTGTAGAAAAAAATCCTTAAATGTTTTTCCTATTTATAGCCACGGCGGCCATCTTGGTCATGTGGCCTTAACCATTTATATAAACATTAGCTCCCCCATCCCAAGGATACTACACATAAAATTTGGCTTTGATTGGTCAAGTAGTTACTGAGAAAATTAAGTTTTACATTTAATTTGACCAAGGTAAAAAAAATGACATTGACCTTTAATATTCTCAACACTTCATTAGCTCAACATGTACATGTACCTACAACTTTCAGGTCGCAGGCTACAAAACTTCCTGAAAAATTCAATGTTTTCACTTTTTTCCATTGAAAAGCCTATGTAACAAAAATTGACCTTGCCATAAAATAAGCCAGGGTCCACCCAAGGTCATGATTTATATAAACTATGATGGGCCAGAGTCCCCGATGCTACATAACACGTTTCGTTGAATCGGTCCACCGGTTCCAGAAGAAGATTTTTTATGGTTTTTACCATATATGGGCATGGCGGCCGTCTTGGTCATGTGACCTGGACCATTTATATAAACTTTCGTTCCCCCTTCCTAAGGATGCTCCACATGATGTTTGGCTTTGATTGGCCAAGCGGTTTGAGAGAAGATCTTTGAAATTGTTGACGACGGACGGACGGGCGGACGACGGACGGACGGACGCCGGAGCATGCACATCCTATAAGCTCATCTTTTGAGCCTTCGACTCAGGTGAGCTAAAACAGTTGGTTTAAACTTTTATTTCATTTGTACATGTACAGTTCATATAACAGTAAAGCAGCATAAGTAGATATGAATACAAACATTATACAAATGGGATCCAGAAAGAAGTCGAATGACTTATTTGAATCTGTATCCCAAAATATGCTATGAATAAATGTATGCTATTACGTAACTGTCACAATCACAATGTTAACAAAATAGAAAAATGTTTAACAGTTTCTTTTTGAAAAAAGTTGTTCTTCAGAAAACTAATCGTTTGTTGAAATGTGAAGCTCCACGGGGAATGGAGAAATAGGATTCTCAGGAAAATTCATTTCCAAGTTCAAGGCCTATGCTGGGTGTAGCCTTTGTACAATTTGAATAATTATAATTACACAGTATAATTGCACGGACAATTGTGTAATAATCAGTTAGAGCAGGTTGTCTGTATGAGTTTTTCTAGGATCATTGATAAAATCTTCTGGTTTTAAGAATGTATTCTTGGACTGCAAGAAAGACTTGCTTGTTATCGTCGATTGAGATATTGACATTTCCGTAGAGGATAACTTCTAGGGTTGGTTGGCAGAATGTCGAAATCTTGTTGAATAGTTCTAGACGTAAGTTTCTGAAGCGATAACAATTTAAAAAGAAATGCTGGGTGTCTTCAACAGCTCCACACTCACACAGGGGGTTTGCAATTATTTTTTTGAGGAAAAGGTGTTGATGTAGGGAGCTACATTTGAGGCGTAAACGAGTGTGATATATTTGGCCTAATCTAGAACCAGCGTAGTAGTATATAGGCGGTTTGACTGTGTTACGATTAAGTCTGGCTTTGAAAGCTTCTAGAGATGGAGAATTCTTTATTTCGTCTGATAGTGCATTATACATTCGCGTAGTTGAAGGAAGAAAAGATTCATAGTATTGTCGTGACATTGCAGGGACTGTTTGGAGGTTAGACTCATTTCGCAGGGCGTATCTTACTGTACTACCGACAGAAGGAGGAACAAGTGAGGATAGATATTCTGGAGTCATTTCGTTATGCATTTTATAGTATTGTATAAGCTTATGTTTTTCCCTTCTTTTCGCGAGTTTTTCCCAGCCTGTGTCATCATCAAGAATTTCTAGAGAAACCAGTTTCGTGGCACCCGTGACTATACGAGCAGCCTCGTTTTGAATCTTTTGTAGATCATCAGACTCGTACTGAGTACAGTTGTCCCAGACAACACTGGCGTATTCAAGAAGAGGTCGAATGAAAGACATATATATTGTTTCAAGAGACTTTCTGTCAAGCTGAAACTTTAGCCTACGCATGATATTAATACGAAACCAAGCTTTAGTTTTTATATGTTCAATGTGATCATGCCAGGTACAGTCGTTTGAGAAGACAAGTCCTAAATGTTTATGTGAAGTTACTTCGTTAATAGCTTGTTGGTTCATGTGCAGGGGAGGATGAACATGTTTGATGCGCTTGCGTGTGAATATAATAGACTCAGATTTAGAGGGATTAAAGGTTACCAACCACTTAGATGCCCAAGCGTGTAGTTTTGCAAGATCTGCGTTTAATATATTTGCTGCTTGTTGTGGGTCATTGACTATGATGTAAAGGCTTGTGTCGTCTGCGAAGAGTCTAATAGAAGAATGTATTTCGTCGACAATGTCGTTTATATAGATTAAGAAAAGGAGAGGATCTAGGATAGAACCTTGTGGCACACCGGCTTTAATGTGTTTCCAGGAAGAAGCAGCACCTGGTAAGACAACTCTTTGTTTGCAATTTGCTAGATAATCTCTGAACCAAAGTAAGAGGGAGTCGGAAATTCCAATAGATTCAAGTTTAAAAAGAAGTCCTTTATGCCACACTCTGTCAAAAGCTTTACTAATGTCGCAAAACACTGCCCGAACTTCTTTGCCTTCGTCAAGAGACTTACAGAAAGTATTGTATATATCAATGAGCTGGTTGACTGTTGAGTCCCCTGGTATAAATCCCGATTGTAAGGCAGATAGTAAGTCGTTGTCGCGAACAAAATTAAACAGATGCTTGTGTACGATTTTTTCAAGGACTTTCCCTACCGCACTAAGGAGTGAAATTGGTCTATAGTTAGAAACTATTGATGGGTCCTCTTTTTTGAATATGGGAGTGACGTTTGCTTCCTTCCACATCAAAGGTACTTTACCGGTGGTTAAAGAGAAGTTGAAAAGATCTGTAAGTGGAGAAGATAGAGGTGTCGCTAGTTCTCGTAAGATTCTATTATTTATGGCATCAGGACCAGTTGCTTTTCCTAGTGGAAGAGACTTAAGAATAGACTCAACTTCGTGAGGTGAAGTAGAAATATTGTTCAAATTGTTGTCAGAAGAAGGAATGTCCGAAGGAAGAGATGCTTGGCTTTCGTCTAGAATAGTTTGCCCAACAAAAAAGTCATTAAGAAGGGACGCCTTATCGGTTTCATCTGCGTATATCGTGTTGCCATCATGAAGCGGAGGGATAGATGTTGAATAGTCCGGTTTAATGAAGTGTTTGAGCGTTTTCCACCAGTCTTTCGGTCCAATGTCATTATTAGTGAGTTTTGCTGCCAGTTTGTCAACTTCTAATTTTTTGGATTTGCGAATTTCTGCGATGGTCTTATTCCTAATTTGTTTATAGTTTTCGAAGTCGGTCGGGGTTTTCGATCTTTTGAACTTTGTATATAAACGCTTACGTTTTCTTATCATTTTCTTTATTTCGCTGGTAAGCCAAGAAGGATCAGATTGTCGTATTTTAACTTTTTTATTTGGGATATGTTTTTCTGCTAATTTTGAAATTTGGTTTGTTACGTTATTTGCATAAATTTCAATATCATTATCTTTTAGCGTTTCCCAGTTGGTTTCTATGATTTCTTGAGAAAATGATTCGTAATTACCACGATCGTATAGCCATATATGTCTATGTACTATTGGGGAAAACAGTTGAATTTGGCTAATATATCATAAGAAACTTACCAAAACCTTTGCTCTTGTTCTTGTTCTGTCCCAGATATAGACAATATCTTAAATCAAAGCGGTCCTAACACTACAAATGTTTGTGTCAGTCTCCAAGAATTGCTGTGTTGATGAAGCCCTTTTCTTGAATGGGTTCAGTCCAAGAATCAGAAAGTGGAGACTAAATTAGACAAACATGTAATAATTATATAAGTCCTAGTGGTATTTTATAGTAGTATAACTGGATAATAAAGAGTCCATACATGTATCTTCAAGTCATTTTCAGAAGAAAATATTTTTCTAGACAAGTGGGCGCCAGTTTTGTCATTATTGTCAGCTACAGTGAGAGTATTTTAGTCATTGACGACGTCGTCATTATATCATTGGAACAAACGAACATGTGAAGTTGTCATATGAGCCACCTCGTGGGGAAACCAACAGTGTGGATTCCGAACAGGTCCGACACAAACCAGCCTGTACAAGCACAGAAAAGAGCTAGAAGCTTGGAATTTCGAATTTAAGTAGAAGAGGAATTGTACTATCCGAGTAGCGAAAACAAAGGCGCTGATCAGCTTCGCGGTTACCGCGAAGCTGATCTGCGTCTTTGTTTTCGCCTATGCAGATTGTTGGTTTTCCCATGAGGCGGCTCATATTATTATTCCTTTTGTAATGTTTACTTCCAATAAAAATGCATGAGAGACAGATTGGAGGTCTGCCAATGAGTTCTGGCATATGTATTGTATAACTTCATTACTACATCAGGAGAGCATGTCCGTGAAATGTATACCCCTTTAAACCCCATTTTTATATAGAAAAACTGAGTATTGCAGTATACACATTTTCCTTCTTTTTGATCCAAAACATAGATTGTGGGTACACGTTAGAATCGCCTCGGTGAGGCGGTTCTAACGTGTACCCACAATTATTATTTTGAGCTAAAAAAAATAAAAGTATCAATTGCTTACAATGAAATTTTCAAATTTACAACTGAAAAAATATTGCATGTTGATAAACCATCAGGAAAACACGTCCGTGTATACATCCTTGAACCCCAATTTTATAAAGTAAAGATGGGGTATATGTATACAGGGGTATACAAGTCATGGAATGTCGATAGGTCTGTTCTATGGTGTAATGTATGGGATAGTCACTAAAAGTTATAAAGGTAAGATAACATTAAATTTCCTCTTTCTTCTAAATGTTCTGATATATTCTAAAAAAATACTTTGGCTTTTTGGGGTGAACATCTATGATAGTATTAACAATATTGAAACTGCATCTATCGTTGGGTTATTATTATTAATGTCAGGCGACGTTGAATCAAATCCTGGTCCGGTCAATTTACGGGAACACAGTGTCTCAATTGTACATTGCAATATGCGCAGTATTCGTAATAAATTAGAATATATAATTGATCACTTTTGCGATTTTGAATGCCTGTGTTTTACCGAAACTCACCTTGATAATGCTATTGAGGACGCAGATATATTTCTAACCACAAATTTTTCTAGACCATACCGGAAGGACAGAACTAATCATGGCGGTGGCATCTTGGTTTACATAAATAATAACTTGATACACAGGAGAAGAACAGATTTAGAAGTTTTCTGTGAGGAATCGATTTGGGTTGAAATTAAAATTAATAACCAGCAGTATCTTTTAGGTACTTTTTATAGTCCCAAATCACAAGATCAGCAATTTTTCGACGCACTCGATCGCAATATAGAACTGGCATTAGAAAACAGTGAACACATTATCGTAGTTGGAGATTTAAATGAAGATTTGCTTAACATGAATTACCGAAACCTACGCGAAGTTCTTCTGACAAACTCATTGCAAAATATTATTAACGAACCCACAAGAGATATGGCTCTTTTAGACCCAATTATTGTTCCAAATGATTTAACCGTGTACGACTCGGGGGTTTTACCGACACCCAATCACATAACAGATCATTTCGCTACGTATATCATCCTCCCTCACAATTATTCGGTTTCTACAGTGTACACCAGGAGGGTGTGGTCCTACAAACGAGCTGATTATGCAAAACTTGAAAACGATATAATTTCATTTGATTGGGGATGTCTTTCCAACGGCTCAGTAAATGATTGTTGTACATTATTTACAAATAAATTTATGGAATTCGTGAACGACGCTATACCACATAAAGATGTTACAATAAGACCCAACGATAAGCCATGGTATGACTCTGAAATTAGAAAGTATTCTAGAAAACGAGATCGCCTCAAGTCCAAAGCTATAAAAACAGCCCGACAGTCTGACTGGATTAAGTATAAAACTACGCGCAATAAAGTGAATAATTTAAAGAGACACGCTAAAGAAACTTTTTATAACAATTTAGAACTTTCTTTGCTTTCTAATTTTAATACTAACAAAAAAGATGTTTGGAAGATCGTTAAGCACTTTATGAACAAAAATGATTCCGTATCATCCATCCCGCCCCTTAACACAACGACTGCATCCGGTTCAAATCTTTTACATGTGACTGACAAGGAAAAATCAGACTGCCTCAATTCATATTTTGCTTCTATCTCAACCTTAGATGATTCATGTGCTGTTTTACCTCCTTTTGAGGAACTCACTAATAGTGTCTTAGACAAAATTGATATTACTGAAGAGGAAATTCGAGATATTATCGTAAACTTAGATCCTAATAAGGCTTCTGGACCGGACCAAATTAGCAACAAAATGATCAAGCGAGTTGCTGGAGCTATATCTAAACCTCTTCATATAATATTTAATCGTTCATTAAGTGAAAATATTTTTCCAGACATTTGGAAATTAGGTAATTTAGTTCCGTTATTTAAAAAAGGAGACAAATCTATACCGGCAAACTATCGTCCAGTTTCTCTTCTAAGTAATTTTGGTAAGATCCTAGAACGCATTGTTTTTAAGCACATATATAACCACTTAATAAGTAATGATCTTTTGTTTAAATATCAATCCGGTTTTAGACCTGGTCACTCTACCACTTTTCAGCTTATTGATATTTTTCACCATATCTGTCAGTCATTCGATGAAAAACAATATTCATGTATGGTTTTTTGTGACATCTCGAAGGCATTTGATAAGGTATGGCATAAAGGGCTTTTATTTAAACTGCGGCAAAACGGAATCAAGGGAAACCTTTTAGCATGGATTTCAAATTACTTATCTTCAAGAAAACAAAGGGTTCAAATAAATTCATCTACCTCATCACTTCTCTCAGTAAATGCTGGTGTTCCTCAGGGCTCTGTCCTGGGCCCGCTACTTTTCTTAGTATATGTTAATGATATTGCTGAAAATCTCTTGAGCTTAGTTAGACTATTTGCAGATGATAGTTCTTTGTTCTTCTCTGCTACAAACCTACGGGATATTGAAGGAATTATAAACCATGATCTTGTACTAATTTCAGCTTGGGCTAAAAAATGGCTAGTAGATTTCAACCCTATTAAAACTGTTGCTATACTTTTTACTCTAAGACCTCTTGATTTTTTACCCTTACTAAATTTCAATAATACCATTATTAATTTTGTTGAAAGCCACAAACACTTGGGTATAACTTTGTCTTATAATGGTCAATGGCATCCTCATATAGAAACTATATTGACCTCTGCATATAAAGTGCTAGGCATTATGCGAAAGCTTAAATATAAATTCACTCGACAAGCTCTTAACCAAATGTATGTATCTTATGTAAGGCCTCTTTTAGAGTATTCTTCTATTGTGTGGGACGGTTGTTCGGAGCAAGACAAAACTTCTTTAGAACGTCTTCAAAACAAAGCTGCACGAATTGTGACAGGCTTAACAAAGTCTACTTCTATTGAAAATTTGTATAATGAATGTGGCTGGTATTCTCTCTCAAAAAGAAGATATTTTCAAAAAATGTGTTTTATGTACAAATGTTCTAATAATCTAGTTCCCAATTATATATCTGACATTGTCCCACCTCTAGTCGGCGAGGTCACTAATTATCCCTTACGTAATCGAAATAATATTTCAAGTATATATACGCGTACAGACATTTAAAAAAAATCATGTATTCCTTCATCCGTTTCCGATTGGAATAACCTGAATAGAGACCTAAGAGATGTTGACACCTTCAATTCTTTTCGAAATACGTTGAAAGATAACATTCTATGTAATACTAAGGTTCCATCTTATTTCCTGAAAGGGCAAAGACGTTTGGCTGTCTTACATGCAAGAATTCGAAACAATTGTAGCGATTTAAAGTCTGACTTAGTTAAAAATCACTTAACAAACTCTCACAGTTGTAGTTGTGGAAATATTAATGAAAATGCAACACACTTTTTCTTTGAATGTGAAAACTACAGCGCCTCAAGGTTAGAAATGTTTCGGAAAACCCGTAAATTTCATCCGCTGAGTCTAAATACACTTTTATTCGGAAAAACTACCCTCTCTGATGATGACAATTTTCTTCTTTTTCAGGCTGTCCAGCAGTACATTAAAGACACACGACGCTTTGAATGATACGTGATGTATGTGGCGTATCCCATAAAACATGTCATTATTTGATCCACAACGGCGACTGACACTGAAACTATCAAACTATCTTCCTTCTTTTCTCTATCCTCCACTTATCTTTCCCATGCTTTCCTCCCTTCACTGTCTGTCTGCCTGCCTACCTGTCTGTTCTGTCGATCTGTCTTCTGTCGTCTGTCTGTGTTTGTCTGTTATACACATGTATATACTTTGTAATATGTTTTCTAATGCCATGTTTGCTGTTGTATATATATTGTAGGGGGCGGGCTGTAATTAATGTTGTAAGAACTTGTGGCCCAACCCCATTGCTTAAAATTGGCAATAAAATATGTTTAAACTAGGGGTATACAAGTTTTCTTATATACTCAGCGTCAATGAAAAGTTACCATCACTAAAATTTCAATATTTTGAAAAATATAAAATTTCTTCCAAACATTGTAGCTTCATTCATGAGTCTGGTCAACCGCATATCGATTTAGAGATATTCAACAGTTCCACTAGTCTTGGAACTACGGTGCATGAGCAACACGTGCAATTTGTGATTTTCGAACTTTTTGAAAACTAGAAAGCCTTATTTTCATAAGTCATCATGTCTTCTCATGAATCTAACACCCGCAGTTAAAACGCCACCAATTTGGTTTAAATTTTTCCATCGACTGCCGGAATTGAGGACTTTACTTTTAGGTAGCACCCAATCTGTATTTCCCCATACATTTCAATGGAAGCTTCTGAAATTTGTCCAGGACTGCCTATAATCTTTTCGGCTGTGATGAGCACCGTTTTCAATAGCAATGATGGATGGCATTCTATGCCATGAAAATGAATGCTGAAGCTAAGGCAGTTTTCTTTTCAGATTGAATCAAATATTTTCGTGTGTTAATTGAATCTGATTTACTTGTAACTTTTCATGGACGCTAAGTATATTTGATCCACAACATAGAATGTAGGTATACGTTAGAACCGCCTCGCCGAGACGTGTACTCACAATCAACGTTTAAAAAAAATTGGCTTGTTTTTGTAATGAGAGGCCAAGTTCCTTCTCGTCAAGTTGAGCATGTGCGTGGGAAAACCAACAATTTGTGTTCCGACCAGGTCAGACACAAATCAGGCTGTACACTCAAAGAAGAAGGCTAGAAGCTTGAAGTTTTGAATTTAAGAAGAAGAGACACCGTATTATCCGTTCTGTAAAAACAAAGGGACTGATCAGCTGTGCAGTTACTGTACAGCTGATCTCCTTTTTTGTTTTCGCATATATTACACCCTATGGGCGGTTTGCCTTTATTACGTCAGGGTGAACATTTGTCACCAACATGACAGGCATATGTACGAGCCGGGTTTCGAAACCGCAACCTCTAGATTGCTAAGCGAATACGCTATCCATTACACTACCGCGGCTGGACGCAGCGGCTCAGTTAACAGCTGATTTTTGTTTGTTTGCTTCATTGCATCATGCAAACATGCCCGTGTTATATATACATGTACCCCTTGGAACCCCACTTTATATAGCAAAACTGGGGTATGCAGGAGTATACCTATTTTTCTTTTTTTTGCACCAAAACATACATTGTGGGTACTCGTTAGAACCGCCTCGCCAAGGCGTACCCACAATCTATGTTTTGAGCAAAAATAAGAAAAATATATATAAAAAAAACTAATAAAATTTATTTTTATTTTTTTTAACAGCTGAAAAAAATCTCTGTATATTGCATGGACACGTTTTCGTATCGGTATTGCAGGGCAGCTTGGTTACTAGTCTTGCTCTCCGTGATATTTTATGTATTGTTTTATTCTCTGTAACAACTGGTGTTGTTAGTTTCCTTCCCGCCTGCTTTCTATTTTTGGGTTTTAGATTTGAAGTTTTTTGTGTCGAAAAAGGTAAATGAGCCGCCCCATGGGAAAACCAACAATCTGTATAAGCGAAAACAAAGGCGCAGATCAGCTTCGCGGTAACCGCGAAGCTGATCAGTGCCTTTGTTTTCGCTACTCGGATAGTACAATTCCTCTTCTACTTAAATCTGAAATTTCAAGATTCTAGCTCTTTTCTGTGACTGTACAGATCGGTTTATGTCGGACCTGTTCGGAAACCACATTGTTGGTTTTCCCACGAGGTGGCTCAAGGCATGTGAACGCAATGATAAGGAAATGGCCCAGAACGATAGTTCCACTCCAAAATCCGAGATAGGATTCTAAAAGATAGACAAATGAGAAGACATTTTATAGATAGATAAGCGGAATAAATAAATAAATAAATAAATAAATAAATAAATAAATAAATAAATAAATAAATAAATAGTAAGGTAGGGTATGGTAGTGTGGGCGGGTGGGATTGGATATGTAGGTATAGAGGGTTAGGGTGGGATGGGGTTTGATGGGAATGGGGGGTGGGGGGGGCATAAGGTAGGGTGGGACGGATATGGGTGGGGTGGGCTGTTGTAGTGTAGTGTAGGAATGTGTCATTACGAAAACTTGCCCATGCAATATATTGAGTATTTTTAGTTGCAAAAAATGAAAATTTCATCAGAAAATCTTGATATTTTTCTTATTTTTGCATAAAACATAGATCGTGGGTACAATCTATGTTTTGGAGCAAAAATAAGAAAAAACGGTACATGCATACCTCTGCATAGCCCAGTTTTGCTATATAAAAGTGGGGTTCAAGGGGGTATACATTACACGGACATGTTTTCCTGGTGTATAATAACGATGCCCTACCAGGTGAGGGGACTTCTACCTGGAAGAAAAATGACATTTCTCCCCACCTCCCTAAAATGTTTTCTCTCAAATCCCTGCTTCCTAAAAACCCAAACTGTTAACTGTTTGCTTACTCCCCAGCTCCATGTAAATAATGCACCTTCTCCCAAGATCTCTAAAACTCGATCTGGTAGGATGCCAATGATGTGCAGCCCTAACTTTTCGTTCAAACTTTCAATTTTTATTTGTCCTTTCTCAGTTTACAAACTGTAAATGCACGTGAGAAACATGTATACAGGTCTCTGTTAGTAAGTACCTAAAGACTCGCGGACTCACTCCTTTAGGTCTACAGGTGTTTGTGCTTCGCAGCGAACATCTTTTAGGAAAATCAAGATTGGCTTGTTTTCAATACTGTAATACACAATTTTGTTGATTTGTAAACTTTTACTTAGGGTTTAAAGACTTTTATAATGTGTGCGAATGCTTCTTACGAATTGTTTGATGTATATTCTCATTCTGTAAATCTGTGATACAGTGATGGCATCATTTCCGCAAACGGTTCTCGTCAAAGGCTGTTCCTCGCAATACTATTTCATATATCAAAAAGGGCTTGGCATGCTCTTGTCAACAATTTATTATTCTTTCATATGCAAGTAAGATTTTTATACTCACACTTTCCGTCTGCACCCTGGAAGCCCAAATATAAGGGTCCCATGCGTCCCCATTTCCGCACACCTGTCCCCAATTCCACAAACGCAATCAGATCAGTAAAATTCACATACAAAGAAGTGAAGGAAACTCTTCTTTGTGTATAAAATGGTTGTAGAGAACTATGACAAGGTGCATCGTAGTATAATACACTTCCGCTCTGCCTAAGACCTAACCAAATCAATGGATCATGTTCGACGAACAACGTTAATACAACGTATATTCCACAATGTTCCAGATTTTCACTTGACCTGATAACCAGGTAAAAAGTATTTTTTTTTTTTTTTTTTTTTTTTTACTCTTGATGGATTCCTGTTCTATAGGCATTGTCTTAAAGAATCTGACCGACATTGAGTGTTTTGAGAAATTGAAGATAGCGTCCAATATGTCTGCCAATACAGGATTTTCAACTATAATTATCATTAGTTATAATGATTTTAAATATGTTTGTGCTTATTTTGTCATCAAATCATGGAGGATGATTAAAGGTGAAACTTCACTCGTTTTGAGAAGACTGTGAACATCAAACTTTTCAAGATGGTATCCAAAATGGCCACTAGAAATAGATTGTTCAACCAAATCATTAGTAACAATGATCAAAATGTAATTTCTGTATTGATCTTGAAAGAATGCAGTAATGGTTTTCGTCAACGTTAGAACATAGAATGTTCGCCGCAACTTGACGTAAATTTTCACAAAGTCGATAAACCATATGAAACATAGGCCAAGGACATCACGTCAAGGTTGTATCTCAAGGACAACATCTAAGCACGGTTTCATGCGTACCGCTTTCATTGCTACAGAGAAATATAGAACATATTGTGGACGGACGAGCGCTCTTGTTATGAATGGTTCTTATTTGTAAATACGACTCCTTGAAAACAAATACCCTACGAAGACCCTATCGGGTTTGGGGATGGGGGCTTAGTTCCCTGCTCTCTGAAAGAAAATTGCCTTTCTCCCCAGCTCCTAAGAATGTGTTCGTCAAATCCCTGCTCCCTAACACCCCCCCCCCCCCCCGAATCTAGTTCTCCATAGATCCCTGAAAATAAATTACCCTTCCCCCCAGATTCCAAAAGCCCTGAGAGGCCCCCACAAAGCCTGGAGTAAGGATATGCACTGCTGTACATGCACCTATTGTCTGTAGTAAAAAAACCATGTTGATCCATGCATTTTCAGTTGTATTAAGACCGAGTAATCTGTGAATTATTATCGAGCAACATAATTCCTAGGTCGGTCCTACCATTTGTACAGAATTCCTCTTTTATTAACATGGCTTTCCTGGTCATTCTGGACACGAACTGCCGGGGTTACATAATTCCATGTTTACATGAATTGTTGGTAATAAGGTGTGCCAAAGTCAACATTTTACAGTCAGTTTCGGCCGGAGCTACCAGCCTAATGCACTAGACATTTGTAACCACGGCCCCACCCTCGGGGAATAGCGGGGACAATCCCCGCTAAAGCCCTCGGGTGACCCTGTGGGGACTGTTTGTTGGTAAAACCACTGCTGTTTTCCCCCGCAGCCTGGTATATTTTTCATTTTACATTTCCATGGCCCTTTTTGCATTTATAAAGAAAACCTCGGCTATTTCCCCAGCACTGCCGTGACATAATTTTGATCAAGACCCCGGCCGCTCATTTCCACTGCTACCCCCGCCCTGCCCCGGGGGTGGGGACCGTGATTACAAATGACTAGTGCATAACACAAAAGCTGTGGGAAGTTTATGCGTCTTGCTCGAGCCTTTGATTCGACGCTCTACCACCGAGCCACTGCGCTCCTCCCATGTATATAACTATTGGTGAAAAATGAAAGAAGAGTCGAGAGTATAAGATCTACATTATTTATCTTCTCTTTCTGAAACAACAATTATAATGTGGACACTGGAATAGCATAATCTATGGATATTCGCTTAAAGGTCATTCAAATTGCCATCCTAAAATCAAGGACGCACCATGCCCTTCTTTGATATGGAATAAAGTTTTACAGCATTTATAAATTATCAATTAATTTTCATGAATACATACCTGACAAATTTGTCTTCCTTCCTGGAATACAAATGTGTTGTACAATCCCAACGTATAGCAGCAATTACGCCATTAATTGGATGTCAAAAAATCGAAACGTGAAAAGCGACTAAACATAGATTTACGAATTTGACATCACGCTATTGTGTTGAAGATAACGATTGGATGGCGTAATATTTTTGAAATTCGATTTCGCTAATCGAAAGAGGAATAAAAATGGATTATTAAAAAACATAAACGTATTTTCTTTCTGGAAGGTAAGGCATGTTGAATTGCGATTGAAAGTGGGGGTGTGCGGATCTGAGGACAGAGCGGAAATGATGCCATCACTGTATACATATTATGTTTTAAAGCAAATCATAGTGTCTCATAAGTCTATACAGACTGGGTATCAAATATATGTTGTAGTTTGTTGTAAATCTGTAATTTATTGTCATTGATATGTGACACTCTAATAAAAAAATAAACCTATAATGCAACTAGCAATGTTATTTATCCAATAGGTCAGAATAATTGCATTTGTCCATTCATTTCTCTTTTTGTTCAGAGAGAGAGAGAGGGGGAGAGAGAGAAGAGAGAGAGAGAGAGAGAGAGAGAGAGAGAGAGAGAGAGAGAGAGAGAGAGAGAGAGAGAAAGAGAGAGAGAGAGAGAGAGAGGGAGAGATTTGTCTTTTTCGAAAATTACAAGACGCTTTGATGTTTGCGTGTTGTCTTATTTTCAATAATTTTGACATCATTCCAATATTTTATCCACGACAAATTTGTTAATTTTTATCAATGAAAATAAAGAAGCTAAACAGTTGGGTTTATAGCCTAGATGTTAAATTTCTCCGTTTCATGTGTCAGGTATATGAAGCTATAAAATCTGAACAAGCGTATACCTGAGGGCACGTGTATGTTTTACATTACGAAAACATGCCCATGCAATATACAGGGATTTTTGAAGTTGTAAAAAATGAAAATTTTCAGCAGAATTTTTTTTTGCTATTGTTCTTATTTTTGCTCAAAACATAGATTGTGGGTACCCGCAATCTATGTGTTGGAGCAAAATATGAAAAATAGGTATACCCCTGCATACCCCAATTTGCTGTATAAAATTGGGGTTAGAGGGGGTACACATTTCACGGACATGTTTTCCTGATGACTAATAAAGACGCACTTTAATAAACCAGCTTGACGACACCCAGAATGTCGCGAAGTCACCGACTACAAGGAAGTTTGAAACAGGGGTCGTGCCAAAGCCAATGGAACAGTATTTGCGTTTTGTTCATAAGGAACACATGTCCGTGAAATGTATACCCTCTTATACCCCACCGTTTTATATAGCAAAACTGGGGCATGCATGGGTATACCTATTTTTGCTCCAAAACATAGATTGTGGGTACTCGTTAGAACCGCCTCGCTGAGGCGGTTCTAACGTGTACCGACAATCTATGTTTTGAGCAAAAATAAGAAAAATATCAAAACTTTCTGATGAAATTTTCAATAAATGCTACTAAAAAAAATCTCTATATACTGCAGGGGCAAGTTTTCGTAATGTGAAGATCTTGAAAGTTCAAATTAGAAAGTGTTTCTGAATACACGAAAATTCGATTTTGATTTCATTTTTCAGTGAATATCAATCTAATATTGCGGACACGCTTTCTTGGTGCGATGCAGTCAGTAACCAGATTTCGCGGCCGTATCTAAAATAATACAAGTTGTTGCATACATCGAAAAATATTAATCCAAGCATACATCAATTGTTTTAATCAACAAAATTTTACAAATAACAAATTTCATAAAAATTACTTCGCTATAACATTAAAAAAAACACGACAGCTTCTTATATTGCGCTCGTCTTTTCTTCACCTTTCTTAAAATCATTAATTTTAATGTTAATAGGTTTTCATTTTTGGCTCATCAAATCTTTGTCTACTTTCAAATGTTTCAAAGAATTCATATAATTGTGTAACATTCACAAAACAAACATCGAAGAAAAAATGTTACCTCTCGAAATTGAAAAATTTTCTGTTGTTCCAACGACAGTTGATTGACACCTGATGAACGTCAGAAAATGATCTAGTTTATGTTTGCTGACCAGTAATTAACAGCGTATCACAGGCATTCATAGCGTAAACATATCCATGCATTGAATACCCCCTTAAACCCCACATATATATAGTAAAACCTGGGTGTGCAGGGGTAATTTTTTCTTATTTTCGATCCAAAACATAGATTGTGGGTACTCGTTGGAACCTCCTCGGCGAGGTGGTTCTAACATGTACCCACAATCAATATTTTTAGGAAAAATAATTAAAATATCGTGTTTTTTTCCACTGAACTTTTCAATTCTAACAGATGCAAAAATCTGTATATTTCATAGGCAAGTTTTCGTAATAATCGGCGAGAAAACTTGCCGCCAGGAGTGGTCCATTGTTATGGAACAGCGAGGCATTCAGCATTATATCAACAAAACACAACTAGAAAACGTGTTCTATTGTAAAAAGGCAAGTCAGAAAATAATTTTGATTCTTTTGTCCTTTTTCACATTTACATTGTTGATTTATATAATCACATACTTATATATACAGTGAAACAATCTGAAATGATTTTTATTCAAACTAAACTTAAACGCCAACATCCAACATGTATAGAAAGGTACACAAGTACAGTAGGTAACAGTAAGTGCACTTGGTGTGCACGGCAAAGTGCACTTTACTTCCAGTGTTTGATAGTGATTAGTGCACTTACTTGTGTACTCCATGTGAACAAGGGTGTTACCTTTCGTCTTAGCATAATTGTAGGTAACGATTAGGAACTTGCGAAATCAGAAAGAAATTCCCACTCCACAAACCGAGGGGTTGGAAAAATAGGTACTTGTACCAAAAAACATATCGTAAGCCGAGTGAGCAGCTATTCCCCAATAGGAGGCCACTCAGTTACACAAACGTAAGGCTTAAACAGCAGAAAAATTCGACCCCAAAACACAAAACAATTAGAACCACAACGGAAGTGTCACATTGGAACGATCAGTTATATAGACTTACTGGGGGCTTAAACCGGTTTTACAGGCGCCTAACCTCACCCTCATCTTCTGCAGTGGTTCACAACATTTAGTTAGTTGTTCGGTCCTCGTGGTGAATCTCTAACTAGTCCATGAATCACCAAGGACAAACGAATACATCATTATAACCACCTTGATGAATCAAACACGAGGACTCAACAGATGCAGTAAGCTGCCCGACGATGGAGATCCCTGGGCGCCAAATAACTTACTGAAACCCGGAGCAAAAGAAAAGAAAAAAAAACACAACAACAATCGAATCCCGGTGGGCCAAGCAACAGACAAGAAGCTCTGGCCCAAACCAACTAAAATGAAAAGCTTTATGTCGGGGTCATCATACCGGCGTACAATTAAAGAAGTCAGCATAGTTATCAACCATAATTGGGTTAAAAACTAAGTATGCAGACTGTCGCATAACATTCAAGTTATAACCTATAGGTCTGTAACGTGTTATGATTTTTCTGAACTGAAAAGAAAAATAATTCCTTCCTATAAGTTTCTTAAATTTGTAAACAAAAACCCCATAAAATTATGGTTCCGAAAGGCCCTCCCGTAAAAGCGTCTCTAGCCCAACATTAAATTTGGAAATCAACTCATAGTGTCTGCGATAAAATTTAGAAAATGTTTTTCTAAGTTTATGATACCGATTTGAGTATCACGAACTGCAGTAAAATAATAAACTGTTTACAATTTCCTAAAACTAAACATTAAACAAATTAATTTATTTTACCTCAAGATCATGGCCGAAATCACTTATGCTGACCTGGGTAGGGTGTATCGAGGAATCTTAGGAAGGTTCGATGCAAAGTGGACAAACTACCTACCGAGCTACTTACCCGGAGATGTAATGATATAAGCTGCATTAATTTTATACATGATCTTTCTTACGTGGTAATTGTGTGTTTATTTTTTATTTTTTTTATTATTATTATTATTATTATTTGTGTGTGTGTGTGTGTGTGTGTGTGTGTGTTGTTGTTGTTGTTGTTATTTGTGTTGTTGTTGTTGTTATTGTTCACTATAGCACTGTAGACTAGTTCGTTTGAATAACTCATTTGATACCCACAATCAATGTTGTGAACAAACACATTTTTTTTTCAATGAAATTTTCAATTTTTACAGTTGAAAAAAATCACTGTATATTGCATGTGCAAGTTTTCGTCTGGTACTGTTGCTTTAGTCCTGGCGATGTCTTTCTTCTTTTCAAATATCCTCCATAATTGGTTTAGCGACAAAGAACCAAGACTATATACACCATGGTGTGCATTACAGGAAATTAACACAGAAAATAAGAAAAAGTCATGATAGTTCAAAGGACAAAAAAAAAGGTTTACCTCGGAGACCGGTCGATGACTTTTGTTATTAAACACTAAACGTAAAAAAAAAATCTGAATTTATTATATGTAAACAAATAAAGGTAAAAAAATTGTCGTTCCCGCTAGATATCCTTTACAATGTCGGTATATGGTCTGCATAAATCCATTTACGCACATCTACGAAAATGGTTGCTAAAACCATAATTAGTAAAGTGAAGTGAAGTGAAGTGAAGTAAAGTAAAGTAAAGTAATTTCTTTATTTAAAGAGGGTGACTCATTTGGTGAAACCAATTTTTTATGAGGCCCTGCCCTCTAACAGAACATATAAAATACATAACTAGAAATAATTTAAGAAAGCCAAAGGCTACAAAAAAATCACAAATATGGTTACATGTACATCAATATAACAAGTATTAGGGGAAACAATTGAACGTAGAAGTATGTCAACCTGAATAGTATCAGATACCTAAATTTAACATCTAAACTCGTAATTCATTTACAAATACATTCAACGTTGTGTCAGATGGAATTGCATTCCATATAACTGGTCCAGAATACGAAAGACTTTCCTTGAAAAGACTGCAATTTGGTTTAGGAATTGTACAATTCTGATTTGCCACCGACCTTAATGAAGTATTTGGCAAACTGTCAGCTCTCGATTAAAAGATCAATTATATTCATGTATTGTGGAACAAGTCCATCATCGTCTTAGCATTATTAAGAAAAATACATTTTGATCAAATGAAAGTATGTTTAATGTTGTCAAAGCGCTTTCTAATTTTTCATACTGGTCCTCAAAAATAACTTTGCATGCTCTTCTTTGAAATATACAGTTTAAGACTAGAACTACATCACAGTGCGGTGGCGTAGTAGTAGAGCCTCCGAATAACAGTTCGGTCAAGATCAGGGTTGCTATTTGTGTTGCACTTGAGGCAAAAAATCAACATATTTTTTCTTGGTTTATAATAACTTTAGACCCCTCAGCTTTATATTCCAGTGATGATTCTTTTGATTTTCGTGTGTTTTCGAATTTCACTATAGTGGGTAATGGGAATAGTTTAGTACAGAAGCTTCAAAACAGTGTTTTGGGCTGCTTAAATGAGATCATATGCAGCCTAGATAAGTCATTGTTCCATGCTGCAGTTAACTTATTACAATGACAAATGTGTGGTTGCATATAAAATGGAGGAAACCTTGACTGCAAGGTACAAAATATTAATCATACATTACATAATAAAACAGCTGTCACACTGTAGCGTATAACCCAAACGCGCGCCGGTCGTATGAATAAACACGCTGAAGATTTTGGACGTTTAAAATTATTTTTTTCCTTTAACACGGTTTTATTTAGCAGTCACACGGTAGCGCGTGAATGAGGCGTGTGCCGGACGTATAAAAATCTCAAAGTTTTGGGGTAAGTTTGTGTTATGTCCCAAACACGCTATGCACGCGCTATAGGCGCGCAGCAAACGTTCGACGCGCGTCTCACACACGCTTTGGGCACGCTACTAAAGCAATATCTCATAAAATCGGAACGCGCATGTAGCGTACATTAGCGTGCTAAATGTTATCAAATACATAAAATTGGAAATAAAAAGAGGAAACAAAACAATTTTCGTTTGCTTTGAAGACTATTTAGCCATCAGAGGAGAAAATAATGAAGAGGATATATTCAATTTATTAATATGCGTAGCTCTTCGCGAAATCCGTTTTTGATCTCAATTTGAAATGCGCCTTCGCAGAAGAAAACCGACACTTTGGGTTTCCGACCAGGTCCGACACACACCGGCCTGTATAGCCACAGAAGGCTAGAAGTTCGATATTTCGGACTTAAAAAAGAAGGGAAAATGTACTATCTGTGTAACGAATCCAAAGGCTCTGGTCAGCTGTGCAATTATTGCACTCACAGCTGATCTGCGTCTTTGGCTTTGGTTTTGCATACTTAATTAAGGCATATTATAGGTTTTCTGATGCGGCGGCCCAAAAACAAGATTATCCAGATGAACTTTTCATACGCGTCACGTTATGAAAAAAGGTAATGATCGCCCAATAACCTTGAGGACCTCTGGTAGGCAATAAACATGCCACCATTGTCAAACCGCTCATAAGTACTGAAATGACCCCAATGAATTGAAATTTAAGGTTTAGATCATCAAAACTGAACTATGAAGAGAAGAGCACCTTTAAGATGGGAAATTTTTTAGCCTAACGAAACCGCGAAGCTGATCAGCACCTTTGTTTTCCACAGATAGAACAATCACTCTTCTACTTAAGTACAAAATTTCAAGCCTCTTACCATCTTCTGTGACTGTACAGCCCGATTTGTGTCGGACCCGGTCGGAACCCAAATTGTTGGTTTTCTCACGCACAGGCGCTTTTGTCTTGACACTAAGCTTACACTGTCAGCCCTCAGACATGCATGCGGAATCTCAACGGAAAAGAGACTACCATTGCGGTTTGATTTTCTAGCGAAAAAGGCTAAAATCAAGTGGCAAGACAATACAAGATTCCACACAGGTCCTGGAAAAGGCGTGGATGCAAGGCGTACACTCTCTCAATGATTGTGCAGATAAGATGGACGAAGCCATGTTGCAAAGTAAGTTTTATGGAGAGTTGCAGGATGAAGAACACTCTGATTGTGGCCAGAGGAATGACACAAAGGCATTCAAAGCTCAAAGTCTCACCGAAGAAGCTTAATATGATCCCAACAGAGCCAATGATCAAGATTGTATGGCGTAGTGTAAAGTGTCACCGCCTCATCAACAACAAAAAGGAGCTGCTACTAGTTACCAGGGACAATTTAACCCATATTTGACGAATGGATTTTCCCATCATTATCATCAGGGTGAGTCCACTTTCATTTTTAGGGGCATCAGGAGTGATTTTTAAATTTCATTCAATTTTTCGATGAAAATTCTATAAGCAAACAGAATAGCCCCAGATGGGACGCCGCGTTCTGCGGCGTCACATCTGGGGCTATTCTGTTTGCCTATGTCCCATAAAAGTGACGCCAGGCTTAAATGAGTTAAGGTTCAAAGTATTTATTTTAATTAATTATTTGTTTTTTTTTTTTTTATTCACTTTTTTATTCAGCTTTACGCCCCTTTCAAGATTGTTTCAGCTCTTATGAGACGGGCCAATGGGGTGGGGGCGAAAACGTGAGAACCCCGAAAAAAGCTACCTGACACACCCGCAAGCAGAACTTGGCTTGTCTCACATGTAGCCAGAGCCGCGGGGCTCTATGGAACGCCATAACTGTCTTATGTTAAGAACTGCCATTATATGCTGTTGAAAGATATTATGTAGTGTTCGTTTATGATCCCATCTTGTCTGCTTAGTATTATCTTGGCTCCATTCAACATGTTACCATGTCAACTTTACATGTTGTTATGTTAAATCATCATTTTATTGAGTTAATATATAATGTTGTTATGTCTACTCATTATTTGGTTGGCTTCGGTTCTCGTGTTGTCTTGTCATTTTATCGTTATGTTAGCTTCATATATTATCTTATTTGGTCAATTTATCATTTACTCCTTTTGATATGGCATACCATCTTGTTCATTTTCTATGTAATCTGGTTAACACTGCGTTCTATTGGCTCCAAGGATCATAAAACTCTTTTATTGACCCTGTTGAAAATGTTGTCTTTTCAAATCATTATTCTGATAGGTTTATATATTCTGTTGTTATGTCAACTTATTGTTCTGATGGATTGGTTTGCCATATCATTTTGTTCTTATTTTATTATGATGGTTTAACGTGCGATCCTGTTTGGTGAATTAACAACGCAACTGCTTGAGATAGCGTTATGTTCGCTTCGTTGATAATACTCGCAATTCAAGTAACCGAGATGTTATCTCTTAATGTCAAATTGCAATTCTGTATGCTACATCCTTTGCATTGTTTATTCGTTTCATCAGATTATTGTCTTCATTTGATACTTTGTTTGGGCAATTTATCGTTTTGTTGCCTCTATACGACACGTTGTCCTGTCAACTTTATATGTTGTTGAGTCAAGATTACATGTTGTTCATTTAACATGTTGTTGAAAATTAGGGTGAAATATGTCACCAGAAAACCAATAATAAAAGCCGGTATTTACTAGTCACTTCGGCCCATGACAATTTCTGGAGACAGTTAGAGAATATCAGCCTCAAATTTAAGAAAATTAAAAAATGAAAAAAAAAAAAAAAAATAAATAAAAAAATAAAAAAATAATAAAAAAAAAAATAATAATAATAAACTACTCGGCACCAGATATGAGCTGCACTACCGAAAAATCCGTTTCCGAATCCAGGTGCAGGCTTCGTACTGATATTGACTCTATCTATATGACAGTCGATGCCTAAACATGCGACATTTGTAACCTCAGAAATGCTTGGTATTGTCTATATCTTCATTTGCTGAACCTGTGTATCTAGAACACTATCCACATCTCTCTCTCTCTCTCTCTCTCTCTCTCTCTCTCTCTCTCTCTCTGGGGATTGTGGGGGATGTAACCAACCGATTGCATATGTCTTATTGCTTTACCCTATGCCTTATTGCTTTACTTTTATTCTTTATTTCACTCAATCCATACAAACATGGCATCATGAGGTAAATACAAATAACATTTCAGATCTATATGGCATGACATATAATTCTTTGGCTAGCATGGTGTGCTGAATATATGTCGTACTAAGAATCTAATGTCATATGGGAAACTATAGAAACTCGCGACGCCTACGGGTTAGCCCATGTCAGAAACAGAATAAACGAAATGTTTATTTCGTCTACATGGTCTGTAGCCGCGAAATCGTGCCCTAAGTTATTGCCCTGAGAGAAGCTTGTAAGCCTCGAGTGCTGAACTATAAACGCTGCCTCGTAAATGTAATGCTAAGAAAACTCAAGCGGTGACCCTATCAAGGCTGGGACCTCTTTATACAGATACAAATACAGGTCTGTAATGCTCGTCATCTTTGGTTTTAGTTGATGCTAGCCGGATGGCTACCTCAATGGTAAAGAGCTAGTCATCTTGCACTTCATCATGTTCATGCGTGTTGTTTGAATTTTTGTGGTGTCTTGTATTGTTCATTCTCTTTGGGTTGGTATTTTATATTTAATTGTATCGATTCCTAGACCTTTTATTCTTACTAACATATTCACGAGAACTCGACACACCTTTTTCACGGAGGTGATTCAGTTTACACGAGCGGGAGACAACCCTGGGTAGAGAAAAGCAGACTATAAACTAGAATTTGTTTTCTATGTGAAAACTGATGTCTCCCCCCTTTCTATGTGCATGTCCAAAATATGCAAGCAAGAGTTATAGTTCTTGTGCATCACATATCCTGTCATTCTGTTTTGTAAGTGTACCAAATTTCAATAAAATATCTCTTACGGTTTTCAAGTTATAGAGGGGGCACGAAAGTGTTTGGAAAATAATCAAAGGGAAATAACTCCAAAGATATGAAAGCAAGAGTAATGATTCTTGTGCATCATGCTTTATAAGTGTACCATGTTTCATTGAAAAATCTCTAAAGGTTTTTGAGTTATAGAGCAGACACGAAATTGAATGAAAAATAATCAAAGGGAAATAACTCCAAAGATATGCAAGCAAGAGTTATCGTTCTTTAGCATGACACATCATCTCATCGTGCTTTATAAGTGTACCAAGTTTCATTGAAATATTTTTATGGTTTTCAAGTTATAGAGTGGACATGAAATTGTATGGAAAAATAATCAAAGGGAAATAAATCCAAAGATATGAAAGCAAGAGTTATAATTCTTGTGCATGACACATCGTCTCATCATGCTTTATAAGTGTACCAAGTTTCACTGAAATTTCTTTTACGGTTTTCAAGTTATAGGGTGGACACGAAATTGTATGGAAAATAATCAAAGGGAAATTACTCCAAAGATATGCAAGCAAGAGTTATGGTTCTTTAGCACGACACGTAATCTCATCGTGCTTTATAAGTGTACCAAGTTTCATTGAAATAACTCTCACGATTTTCGAGTTATAAAGCGGACACGAAATTGTATGGAAAATAATCAAAGGGAAATAACTCATAAAATACTCAAGCCAGAGTTATGGTTCTTGTGCATGACACATCGTCTGATCATGCTCAATAAGTGTACCAAGTTTTATTGAAAAATCTTAAACGGTTTTCAAGTTATACAGCGGACACGAAATTGTATAGAAAATAATCAAAGGGAAATAACTCCAAAAATACTCAAGCCAGAGTTATGGTTCTTGTGCATGACACATCGTCTCATCGTGGTCTACAAGTGTACCAAGTTTCATTGAAAAATCTTTAACGGTTTTCAAGTTATACAGCGGACACGAAATTGTATCGAAAATAATCAAAGGGAAATAACTCCAAAAATACTCAAGCTAGAGTTATGGTTCTTGTGCATGACACATCGTCTTGTCGTGGTTTACAAGTGTACCAAGTTTCAATGAAAAATCTTTAACGGTTTTCAAGTTATAGAGCGGACACGATTTGTGACGGACAGACGGACGGATGGACGGACGGACAGACAGACGGACAGACGCACGGGGAAAAACAATATGTCTCCCGACCCTGTCAGGGGGAGACATAATTGGATATGATGATTATACAGAACTACTTAAAATTTTCTCTGATTGGACTTACTGCCAGGCCAATATACTCAAAGTCATTGAGGACAAGGAATCGGCTCTAACTTACCTTAATACCCTTATTTGCCAGGATCTGATTAAGCATAAATTCTTCGCAGTTTGGGAATTCCTCTACGACATCCCTGACAATATTAGACAATTACATGTTGTCTATATCTGGAAAGTCATTTTTACCCGAACATTCAACCGAACATTCTCATTCGGCGATAAATGCTACTCTCCGAAACCGACAACAGTTTTTCGCTATTTCCTTTATTTGAAAGCCGATGGATATTTGATTTTCCAAGTCTGATTTACATGTATTTATTACAAATTCTAAAGGTCCAGCTCTTTTAGACTTATTCTTCAAAGGTTGAAAGCAATTCCTAAGGTAAATTCATGATGTTCAACCTATTTGTTACCCATAGGCAGTTCATTTCATACAAAGACAATTTACATACGGGCTGCTGCATGGGAAAACAAACAATCTGCATAGGCGAAAACAAAGGCGCAGATCAGCTTCGCAGTAACTGCGAAGCTGATCAGCGCCTGTTTTCGCTACACGGATAGTATAATTCCTCTACTTATCAGCGCCTGTTTTCGCTACACGGATAGTATAATTCCTCTACTTTCTAAATGCAAAATATCTACCCTCTCGCCATCTTCTGTGACTGTACAGCCCGGTTTGTGTCGGACCTGGTCGGAACCCGAATTGTTGGTTTTCTCACGCATATGCTCATATTATATCGGGGGAAATATTTTCAGATTCAAAAGTAGGAACAAGTCTCTCCAATCCTAGATTTACCTAGTTAAGTTTTCTGTTTGTGCCAATGAAGGCCAAGACAAACTTCCTACGATGTATTGGTTACCTAATTTTCACAAAAGACCATACAAAGCTATACTGACCGACAAAAGAAACCCGACACTTACTTTTGGGGGTAAAAATCCGTAAAACAAGTGCACAATGGAAATCTGGTTTATACCACATTTAAGACAAATCATAAAAATCCATAAAACAAGTGCACAGTGGAAATCTGGTTTATACCACATTTAAGACAAATCATTTTTCTACCATTTCATGCATACATTTAATTTTTTCAATCATACGACTATCAGTAATTAAGTAAAATTAAAGGTAGGGGTCGTTTACAAAATTCACAAACCTAATCTTTAGAGTTCTTGGAGAATAACTGTCCCAGGAATGAAATCGCACAGTTAGCTTAGAGATACACCACAGAGAAATGGATAGAGTCCTCAATGCACCAGTTACAGCTACACAACGTCGTCGCATTGACAAAACGTAACGGCGAACAGTGCTCTGAGGAGTGCCTGCCCATTTGTGCCTGAGAGCAATTTCCAATTGGTGGATAGTCTGTGTTTGAACTGGGCGAGCATGGAGTGGCCACACCCGCTATTGAGGACTCTTTCCATTTTCTCTGTGGTGTATCTCTAAGCTAATCGTGCGATTTCATTCCTGGGACAGTTATTCTCCATGGTGTTTACATTTCGCAACTTATTAGGTTTGCTAGAGTCTGCAATCATGTTACAGGCTTCAACGCTCGAAATAAATGTTTAACGGCCAAACTTCTCCAACAGGGCTATGGGTATCATAAACTTCAAAAACACTTTTCTAAATTTTATCGTAGACACTATGAATTGATTTCCAAATAAAATGTTGGGTTAAAGACGCTTTTAACTGAGGGCCTTTCGGAACCTGAATTTTATGGTGACTTGGTTTACAAATTTAAGAAACTTATAGGAAGTAATGATTTTTCTTTTCAGTTCAGAAAAATCATAACACGTTACAGACGTATTGGTTATAACTTGAGTGTTATGCGACAGTCTGCATGCTTAGTTTTTAACCCATTCATGGTTGATAACTACGCTGCCTTCTTTAATTGCACGCCGGTGGGTCGAGCGTCAGACTACATGATGGCCCCGGATTAAAGTTGGTTGGGGCCGGAGCTTCTTGTCTGTTGCTTGGCCCACCGGGGTCCAACTGGTGTTTTTCTTTTGCTCCGGAGTTAGTAGGTTATTCGGCGCCCAGGGATCTCCATCGTCGGGCAGCTTACTCAATCTGTGAGTCTTGGTTTTTGATTCATCGTGATGTTTATCGTGATTTATTTGTTTGTTCTTGATGATTCATTGACTAGTTAGAGATTCACCACGAGGACCGAATAACTAACTAAATGTAATGAACCACTGCAGAAGCGGAGGGTGAGGTTATGGCCATGTAAAACCGGTTTAAGCCCACCAGTAACTTTGTGTAACTGATCGTTCCAAGGCGATACTTCTGTGGTGGTTCTTTTTGTTTTATGTCTTGGTGTTTAAAATTTTGTGCTGTTGGCGCCTTATGTATGTTTTCATATTTTTAGTTAAGTTTAGGTAACTGAGGGGCCACCTATTGGGAAAATAGCTGCTCATTCGGCTTACGATATGTTTTCATGGTATAATAGCCTGATTGTTGGTTTGGTTTTTTTCCACCTCGGTTTTTGGAGTGGGAATCTTTTACTGATTGCGCCTTTTCCTGATCTTTGCCTACTTGTACCTCCTATATATTGTATCCATAATCTTTGAGTTAAGGCGAGGAATAAAAAACACCTGTAAAATATACTATAAGACTTAAGTTTAGCAATTTTTATTTGATTTCGAAATTGCAAATTGGTATAAAGATGAACTGAACTAAACTCTTTAACCCATCAATATTTAATCCTTAAGAAACCTCAATTTCCACTTTTCGCCGAAAAGCCATCTTTTCCTGACGCAATTACGCTACGTCAAAGTTAACAGGGGTGTCACCTCAAAATTCACACTGTTTCTCGGCATATGAAAAGTTAACATTTTATTCCCAAAGCAGCCATTTAACATCTTCTTGTGCTCAAAAAGAGTATAGTACCATGATCGTAGAGATTTGGTTCCATTATTTTACCAGATAACGCCCCCGGTGTATGAGGTAATTGATGTCATTTTGTTCCCTGGCCTTTCTCCCGAGGTGAACCCATATGTGTTTAATTGCTGAAATGACGTGCGATTTCGCTTTTACGAGTAAAATTTCGCTTAGTAGGCCTATAAGTTTTGATGTGATGTCAAGTCTACTGTCTGCACAACATCTTTCAGAAACTGCATTTTTCAAAATCTAATTTTTCTGAAACACCACAAGAAAAATATGACCATGACATCTTTTTGCAACCCGAAAGTCCTAAAAAGTGCCGCAAAAATTTTGAAAATCGGTTCTTTAATAAAAAAGTTATGCCCAAAAATTATTTTGAATAGGCCTTTTGCATGTGCAAGGGAGGTAATCCAAACAGCTTAAAAATGAAAATCAAGCAAATCTGTGGAATGATTTTAAGAGTTTGGCACTCAATTATCCATACAATATAATTTTGTTTTGGTTTGGTGCATTTTTAGTGGAAAATAACCAATTCAGATTTTTTCCGGGAAAATAGTTACTTCCCTTGCTGACATCTTTACAATGGAAAAAGCCCTATTCAAAATTATTTTCTGGCATAACATTTTTATTTGTTAACCGATTTTCAAAATTTTTGTGGCACTTTTTAAGACAATTGGAATGCAAAATGGTGACGTGGTAATATTTTTCTTGAGGTCTTGCAGAAAAGTGAGATTTTGAAAAAAAGCAGTTTCTGGAAGATGGTGTGCAGACAGTAGTCTTGCACGTTTACGTTTAACGTTTACAGGACCAAAAACGTAACGGCGATATTCACGGTTTTCGCACCACGCCCATCTTTCCATGCCGTGAATTATCAAACCTGATATTCGTGGTTGCCTAAAAATCGATTACGTCACTATGACGTCAAATTGGCATTGTCCTATATTATGATAGCCTTACATTGTCTGGCGTCATGATGCCGGTTTTTGATGTTATCAGCTGATGGAATATGGTTCTAGGAGACTGTATCGTACTCTAGCAAACTTAGAAATTTCAATTGGCTTCCGTTTTCTTCATGTCTGCACTGAGCATACTGATATTCGTGTAACGCTAGTTTAACGTCAGGCCATGACGGCGTCCCCTCATAGAATTTTTTAAATGTCATTCCGGTTTATTCGTTATGACACTTTTACCAATCAAACAAGGCAAAAATTGATAACATGTGATGCACGTGGAATGCTGGGCACGTGATTTGCATGATTTTTTATACGTAACGTAGCAACTCGTGGACGTGAGAAAAGCACACGAACTCGTCTCGAAACATGGATTTGAGCATCACTTGACATATTAAAAGCGTATGTAAAGTTTTCAAACATTTGATTTTGAAAATAATGATGGATGAAAAAATTGCTAAACTTAAGTCTTATAGTATATGTTTGAAAATGTCATAATTTTTCGGAAAATAAAATTCAAAAGTTTAATGAATTTCATCTTGACACAGTAACAAGAAAAGATGACAGGACAAGCCAGCATATATGTCACAGTTGTATACGTGATCTCGTGTAGACTTTTTTGTACCGGTGTCAGTGTCTAATGTTTCAAGATGGTGGCGAGTCAAACAGGGAATTTGTAAGTAGCCTTTCATTTGTAAAAATATCAGTCAATTTCAATGCCATGGGCCAGTCTCAGAGATTGTCACGCTCGGAAAAAAATAGAGGTTACGATTTTGATATTGCCATTATTCAGTCTGATAAATGTAAAAAGAATTTTAGATGAGCGGGTGTCTTTCGTGATTTTCAATTGAAGCGGAGACAGGCCAGGTTTTCACGATTGTCCTTTTAACAGCAAATATCGTCACTTTTCTACAAAAGTAAGAATAGAGGGACCAGGAATCGATGCAATTAAATTAAAAGTCCCAACATAGACACCAGGTGGGAAAGAAAATACCGTGATAAAACACAACAAAACATTATCAGACAACACACACAAAGAGCAGAATGACAAGCTCTTTCGCAACAAGGTAGCCATCCGCCTATTAGACCCCAAACACTCTCCCTAGCCATGGCAGCCCACAGAAAGTGTCATAGAAGACAATACTCAAGCTTGAATATAACGGCCAGGCTACTGTGCAGAGACCAGTAATTTTTAGCCAGCAACCGTGTAGACACAGGTGAATTATGAGATTTTTGGATACCGTGTAGAATCACAATGCTAACAGTGCCGTTGTCAAGAGCGTTGCCTGATTTAAGCTATACCCAATATACTGTCTATTGATCAAACTTGCTGAATGCAAGCCACTATGATACATTGCAGCAAACAACCTTCTTATAGGTTCTTTCTTTATGCTTCGTCTCTTAAAGACGCAATTAATATGCACGTTATCATCACAATGAGATGTTGCAGTGTATGAAGGAAGAAAGCGTGTTCTTTTTACGGCACTATATTTTATAAACAAATGGTCGGCTTTTCATCAATCCCGCAGATACACATATATTTTTGTTGGGGGATACATGTAGCTGTACCAGAATGTATATTGTAAAAGAAGGAGGGTCGCTTCCTGCACGACTCCAGGTATAGCCACCCAAGTTCGTCTAGCATATCGCCGACGCCACTGGTGTTTCATCAACGCTTGCAGGTCCCCTGGCTGTGCACAGTCCTTTGCACCTTCCTCGTCCCAGAAATCTGAGTATCATTACTTTAGTTCATAAAAATATTTCAAACTGAAAAACATGGACAGACTTGAAAAGTCTCCCCGTACATCCATTATGCTCTTATTTTTCCAATCCTCTGGGATTGTTTGCAATCAGTTTGCATTTTCCTATCTCTACTGATCGTTCCAAGGCGATACTTCTGTTGTGGTTCTATTTGTTTTATGTTTTGGGGTCGATTGTTTGTGCTGTTTGAACCTTATGTATATGTTCATAGTTTTAGTAAAACTCGGGTAACTGAGTGGCTGCCTATTGCGAATAGCTGCTCACTCGTCTTACGATATGTTTTCTAAGTACATGTATAAGTGCCTAATTGTCAATTTAGTTTTTTCCACCTCGATTTTTGGAGTGGAAATTTCTTTCTGATTGCGCCTTTTCCTGATCATTGCCTACTTGTACATTTTCCTTTTAAATGGAAACTTTATACATACAAAGGCGCGGAAACGTCTAGCTATGTCCTTATTTTGTAAATTAGGATAACGACATCCAAAAACTGTTTCAAATAGAACCACCCAACTAAGCCAATAAGGCTTATATGATAATGTACGGATGTTTATATGTACGGATGAAACCACTTTTTCTGGGCAGGCCCAGACCTGAGCGGCTAACAATTAATCAAATGCTCAGTCAGTAGCGAAGAAACTTTGCCTGGAGACACAAGCAGCCCATCTATTTCTTTAAGCCCCCAATGTACGGGGGAACAATATGTACTTGTAGTCTCTTAGAGCTGTGATCTGCCGGTCTGACTGGTAGCGACTTTTTGATGATCTACATGGTATCCAAAATCTGCATCTACACGGTTACTAAATCCTCAAAATTGACCCCTGTGTCTACACGGTTGCTGGCTAAAATACTGGTCTCTACACAGTAGCCTGACCGATATATTGAAGCTCAAGTATTTTCCTAAATGATTGTTTCTGTAGGATACCATGGCTAGGGAGAGTGTTTGGGATGTAGGCTAAAAGTGTTTTGTAGAAAAGTGACGATATTTGCAGATAAAAAGACAAAGTCGTGAAAACCTGGCCTGTATCCGCTTAAATTGAAAATCACGTAAGACACCCGCTCATCCCAGCCAAATTCTTGCTTCAGTGATCAGACTGCGTAATGGCAATATCAACTTCGTAAACTCTGACTTTTTTTTCCAAATGATAGATAGTCTGAGACTGGCTCCTAGCATTGAAAATGACTGAAAAATTGTACAAATGACTGGCTACTTAAACATTCCCTGTTTGACTCGCCACCATCTTGAAACGTTCTACACCGGTACCAAAAGTCTACACCTGGGACGAGATCACGTTTACGACTGTGTATTTAGAGATAATCAAATGATAGAATGACCTTAAGAGATACAAATGAAGCCTATAACTTGGAAAAAGAATAAACATCATCGCAAGTCAAGGACACAGAATAGCGATTTGATATTAAATTACAAAGAAAAAAGACAATAAATTAATTATTTGACATGCGCATACGATCAATGGAGCCAACGGGGCACAGGTATAGCATGATGCCATGCCATAAGCATGATGCCATGCCATATAAACTCAACTGAATGAAAAAATTACCAAACAGTATAACATATGAACCCAACAGAATGATTTAATAACAAGACAACATGATAAACCAAGTCAACAGAATAATGAGTGGACATAATAACATAAATGATAAAGCTAACAAAATACTAAGTTTGCTTATCAAAATGATGACTTGACATAACAACAAAATGTACAAAGCCAATAGAAGAGTTTTATGACCCTTGGAGCCAATAGAACGCAGTGTTAACCAGATTACATAGAAAACGAACAAGATAATATGACATATCAAAAGAAGTAAATGGTAAATTGACCAA
This sequence comes from Rugalucina vietnamica, assembly GCA_964017185.1. Lineage (NCBI taxonomy): Eukaryota > Metazoa > Mollusca > Bivalvia > Lucinida > Lucinidae > Rugalucina > Rugalucina vietnamica. Next base: position 9,739,241 of record OZ024877.1, on the reverse strand, counting down.
ATAAGATAATATATGAAGCTAACATAACGATAAAATGACAAGACAACACGAGAACCGAAGCCAACCAAATAATGAGTAGACATAACAACATTATATATCAACTCAATAAAAAGATGATTTAACATAACAAAATGTAAAGCTGACATGATAACATATTGAATGGAGCCAAGATAATAGTAAGCGGACAAGATGGAATGATAAACGAACACAACATAATATCTTTCAACAGCATATAATGACAGTTCTTAACATAAGACAGTTATGGCGTTCCATAGGGCTCGAACCCACACCAGACACAGCGATGAGATGGTCGAGTGATTAAGACACAGCTCTCTTCACCGCTCGGCCACGTGGGCCGCCTCAAAGTATTTGGCTCATACATTTTGTATTACAAATGTGCATGCGATCAGCCTACTTGCTGCCTGTATTTGCGTTGCTTTTACTTGTATTTTAATATCAAATCACTTCCATTCACACATAGTTGAGGATAGATTCACTTGTCACTGAGCATTCAATTGACTAATAACTTAAAGGTTGAATGCGACTAATATACTTACTTTATTCGTTGGTTAAACAAACCATGTCATACGCTTAAAGTGTTCATTGCTCGAATGAGCCTGACAAGCACAGCAATCGATCATTTTTATTTATAAGGAGTAACTTTCAGGGTAAGTCGGTTATAATTTGATGAAACAAACGTATATGAGCCGTCGCATAAGAAAACCAACAACATGTCTTGGCGAAAACAAAGGCACAGTAACTGCACAGCTGATCAGCGCCTTTGTTTTCGCTATACAGAGAGCCCAAGCCCTCTTCTTCTTAAATCTGAAATCTCCAGCATCTAGCCTGCTTCGGTGACTGTACAGACTTGTTTGTGTCGGACCTGGTCGGAAACCCAAATTGTTTGTTTTCTCATACGAAGGCTCGTTAACAAGGAACCGAGAATCGTCCTTAGGGTGGAATCATAGATTTAGTCCGTTCAGCTAGGGAAGACGTAAAACGCCCACTTTCTACTACTTCTACTACTACTACTGCTGCTGTTGCTGTTGCTGCTGCTGCTGGATATCAGCAAACAAGAATGTATCATTGCAATCCATTCGTTTTAATCCAATCGCACTCATACATGTAAATACCACGGTGTAAATACTCGACCATTTGGCAGGAAAAAGACTAGCCTTTATATAGCTTAAATTATTCTTTTTCACGATGGGTCACGTTGCTTCAACGGTCAACGTCAAGTTGCACATGCACAGGCGCAAAGTGCGGTTCAGGCTCACTGCGAAATGCAATTTCCACCGGTTCCGGCTCAACGCCTTTTTTTCAAAGCATTTTATTTGATGTTCTCAAATTATTTACTATCTATAAATTATCACAGGTGGCTTCATATAAAATCGTATAAATTTGCACGCCTTTGGTTTTGTAAATGCAATTATTACGAATGTTGACATACAGTAATATAGCCCTAGGATAGAAATGAAAGACAAAAAATACGTTGCAATATAATTCGTGATACAAATTAACCCATATTTGACGAATGGATTTTCCCATCATTATCATTTGGGCTAGTCCACTTTCATTTTTAGGGGTGTTAGGAGTGATTTTTATTTTTTATTTCATTTTTCGATGAAATTTCTCTGTGCAAACAGAATAGCGGCAGATGGGACGCCGCGTTTTGCGGCGTCCCATCTGGGATATGCTGTACTTCGCTCCGGTGAAACTCAAAAGGGTAAAATCTAACCACCTTCCCGCCTGGTACACTCCTGAGATAGGGGAAGCTCGCAAATTAAGAGACAAGTACAAATTCCTTAAAAATGGTCAGAATATAAATTATATAGAAACAAAACCCGAAATCTCATTAGAAATGCAAAACGCACCCATTTTACGGACTCAATTGAAACATCGAAAAGCACTAGCAGTATTTGGAAACACCTAAAGCCCCGTTTACACATTCACGGTTTTCTCTACGATTCACCACGATTCACCACGATTCCTCATGGTCAGAAAAATCGGGGTGGACCGGGATGAATCGTGGCGAAAAGTGGAAATATTCAATGTCACTACGATTCCAGTAAGAATGTCTGTAAGGTATCGCTACGAATCAATGACGGTTCATGACGGCAACGCTACGGTCAATGACGATTAACCACGGTGGCACAACGAATGCTCACGGTGCTTGTACGGTTCGATACGGTACTAGTACGATTCACGGCGGTGGCCGTCGTGGCTAGTCGTGGAGCTCCGTAGCGAAACCGTGGATGATTCGTAGGACAACCGTACACAATTCGTGGTGAATCGTGGGAGTTCGTGGTGTCAAAGATTCCACGGTTTCGCTACGGAGCTCCAAGATTGGCTACGATCTCTCACGAATAGCCGCGAATATAGCTACGGTGTCAGTACGAATAAGCACGATTCCGCTACGGTTGCGCTACGAATTAGGCCACGCCCAATTACCACCACGATTCGCCACGGTACGCCACGAATGTTTTAAACAGTTTAAAACTTCCGTAGCGCTGCCGTAGAGTTTCCCGAATCATCACGATTCATCAAGATTCTCCACGATTCACCACGGTTCTACTACGAATGACCACGGTACACCACGGTACACGACGATTTTACATATCGTGGTGAATCGTAGCGACACCGTAGCCAAAAATCGTGAATGTGTAAACGGGGCTTAAGCGCTATAAATAAGGGAACGACTTCAAATGCAAACAACTTGCCCGACGAAATATTTATCGATAATGTCCTCGTTTCTGATTCAAACGAAATTGCTTCTAAACTGAATGAATATTTTTCGTCGATAGCACGGATTTTAGATAACGCTAGTACCACACCCGGTTAACTCAACTCTGTATGTACACAGAGCGTTACAATACGACAGCAAGTCTGGGTGCCCTTACGAATTGTCTTGGAGGCGTTGCGAGATGTCTTGGTTACATGCAGAGAGCTCGTGGTGGCCTGACAGGAAAATCGGTGACAAAAATTTTTTCAGTGACAAACAGAGGTGAACAGACAAAGAATGAGATGAGGATTTGCATATTGTTTGCCACAATACAAACGATTGTTTACTGGGTACTGATGGCAGCCCAGACGAATATTAGAATGTCGAAAATATGCCCAACTTCACATTTAACTACATTTTTTCTGTAATATCTTAAATTTTGGAAATAATGTATTTTGAACACCATACTCTTTTACCTGTTGATTATGAAAATGTCCACTACGTCCGGAATTTTCTTTTATCTTTATGAACAAATTGGTGCAAAATGTTCGTCTACTTTATCACTCTTTGTCTTGGTTACGATACGAACCTTGCAGCGAGAGTATTGGAGTCTTGCATACAGTGTCTTAGTTACAGTGCGATAGTTTGTATTGGTGTCTTTCTGATATTGCAGCGACTTGCAAGAGGTTTCTTACGTAGAGGAGGAGCTATTATCGCATATTTAAAAAAAATAAAATAAAAAATAAATAAATAATAATAATAAAAACACGTTGTAAAATGAAGAAAATAATGACGCACGTTATTTTATAGCATATAATCACATTTTAATACGTGGACGCGCTATCAAAATTCATGCTCGATTCGGGCTGAGAACGAATAATTATACTAGTTTAGCTGTTGCTCTGCGTGGCGCCTGGCAATCAGCATAAATTAAAGCCGTTTACCAACAGCAGGTGCGCGCGAATTCCTTTGTTGGCAAACTGCTTTTGTTGTGTTTATACCTTATATTATTAGATACAGATCAGATACGGATTAGATACGGAAACGATGAAAGCATACGGCTGACCGTATCATCTGCAGCAAACTCGAAAGTCTATGTGCTAACTTTATTGTTTGAATTCATTTATTGAGCATCTGCGTTAGAAAAACTACGCTCTGCATATAAAACAACCAAGTCGCATCTAAGCTTTGTGGTTACATACAAAATTGCCTTAGTTTTCGCTACACGGAAAGTACCAATTCCTCTTCTTCCAATCTGAAATTTCAAGCTTCTAGCTATCTTCTATTCACGCGGCTGGGCAGGCTGGTTTGTGTAAGACCTGGTTGGTAACCCAGATTGTTGGTTTGTCACGTAACGGCTTTATTCATTTATTTATTTATTTTGTTTTAAAACGGTGGCAATGGGTACCATTTATAAAGAAACAATGTAATGTACACGTTTATAGATCTCGGCCCATCTGCTTACGTACATGTAAGTGACAGACAGTCACACGCCAATGTACAAACTACCGACCGTCCTACGGCATCAGGTTTGATTCGATTCATACCTGTTAATCTATTCCTTATAAATTGCTTAAGTTACTGTACTAGTAAAGCTTGCGATATGTAGATTCTACGTATACATGTTTTCAACTATCGCATTGGCGTGTACGTTTGAAAAGTGGCGTACAATATCCAATTTGTGCATGACACGCGGTTTGTAGTCGACAACATTGTAAGGAAGGGTCAAGTTAACAACTGAGAAGTCGTAAATAATGTCTCCATGATCTCCGTGCGGGCACTCATTACTTTAAGTGGCTCATGTAGGGTCATAATGCTATAGTATGTGTGTAACATATTCTAAGATATGTTCCAAATTCGTAAGAGCACCATCACAATCTGTCGTAAATCATCCAATACACTAAAAATGGCTGTCGTAAAGGAACCGTATGGCTTTCTGACAGTAACCAACACATCTCATCTCGGAAGATTATTTAAACAAGTATAAGCTTTAACAAAAAGCTTGGTCTACGCTTCGCATATATAAACTAGAATGTCAAAGAATCTGACCGTACTCCCATTTCATCGTGGTGCATTTGACTGAACAGAAATAAAACGCTGTGCGGTGAAAGCATTCATACCTGACAATCGACCGTCACGATACTGTCGGTTCATTTTATTCCGTTGTGGCTTGGATAGAATGTAATTGGCTACACGGCAGGTGGGGCGCGGTCAAAGCTTTCATACCTGACCATATAGCGTCACAATACCGTCGGTTCATTTCATTCCGTTGTTGCTTAGATAGAATGCAATCATGCCCCAGTTCCACGAATTTTTTGGTACCTACTGCACCATTGGTACAAATGTTACCAACCAAAGGGAGGTTTGCATGGGTGTTTGGGGGTGTTTTCACGGTCCTTGGCGAAACGACCCGGAATCCTACTAACACGATGGTCAAGCCACTAGACTCAAACGTGCAGTTGCAGTTGTAGAGAGGTGTATGAGTTGTCTTGTAAGTAGGTCAATCTCAAACCTTAGAGTAGTCTACGCGCTGGCGCGTAGACAATAAATGGTATTTTGACACCAAACATTGCATAATTCGACGTCTACTAATCAGATTGTAATTATGTTAGACATTGTTCAAATATTTTGCTTCGACAATCGACCTAATTCAAAAAAAGTAACCAAAATACATTTTATATGTGACAGGTGACTACAAATATGAAAAGTGTCGTGCATTGAGATGATTTATCTTTTAATACCTAAAAACACTTAAACCGTAAAATCTTACCATTTTTGCGCATTTTTTTGCCCATTAGAATTAAATTTTGGGTACAAAACAGGACAGAACCAAATCTCTCACGCCGTAACCAATACACCTCGCAACGTCACCAAGACACTTCGCAAGGCCTCCAATACAATCTCGTAAGAGCACCATGACTGGCTGTCGTATTGTAACGCTCTGTGTATATACAGAGTTAACCGGTGTGAGTACATCATCAACAGAACCAGATCTGACTAAACTCGAAGACTTTGTAAATAATAAGGTTCCCGATGCTACTTATTTTAATATACCCTATATTACAACAGAGCAAGTTCTCTCGGTAATAAATGATCTTGATGCATCTAAGGCTATAGGGTTAGACGGCATCGGTCCGAAGATAATAAAGCTGGCAGCTCATTCCTTATCTCCAGTGATAACTGATTTAATAAATAAAAGCATTGACTCTGGATCGTTTCCAAGCCAAATGAAAAATGCAAAAGTATTTCCTATCTACAAGGGTGGACAAAAATCAGATCCATCAAATTATAGGCCAATTTTTATTTTACCTACTATTTCTAAAATCTTTGAAAAACACGTAAACAAACACCTTATGGGATACTTAAACAAATACAAACTAATTCATGAAAACCAATCTGGATTCCGTCAAAAACATAGTTGCCAAACTGCTTTAGTAAAATTGATGGATCAGTGGATGCAAAGTATAGATAAAGGTAATATCGTAGGTTCCTTATTTGTGGGTTTTAGAAAGGCATTTGATGTCGTCGATCACTCAATTCTTTTAGATAAACTCACTAAGTATAAATTTCACTTCAAAACTATGCAATGGTTTAGATCATACCTTACAAATCGACATCAAGCAATTGTCACCGGTAATAACACGTCTGCCTTTGCGCAAGTTAAATCTGGTGTTCCCCAAGGCTCCATACTTGGACCAACGCTTTTCTTACTTTTTTTCAACGATTTGCCTCTTTTTATGAAATATTGCTATTCAGATTTCTTTGCAGATGATGCCACATTCCACAGGCATGATAAAGTTCTCGAAACAGTTGAAAATAAATTACAATATGGTGCAGACAATGCAAAAGATTGGAGTCGAAAAAATAAAATGCATATTCATTATAACAAACCAAGCTACATGATACTAGGTGCAACAGATAAATTTAGCGAATTTAATATAAAAATAGATGGAAACCAGATAAAAAAGACACACGAGCAAAAACTACTCGGTGTACATATCGACGATAAACTATCTTGGTCTTACCATATAGACAAATTATGCTCCAGTATTTCTTCAAAGATATCTTTATTAAAGCAATTATCTAAATATGTTCATGTTGATGTACAAGAAAAGTTTTATCAAGGCTATATCCTACCTCTAATTGATTATGGTTCAGTCGTATGGGGTTCAACTTCAACTTCTAACATTGAGAGATTAGCTAAACTTCAGAAACGTGCAGCTTGAGTGATACTGCACGCCGATTTCAATACCCCATCATTACAAATGTTCGAAACATTAAATTGGTTACCTATTCACAAACGATTGAAATCTAATAAGGCCGTCTTTACAAATAAGTTTTTTTTGATAGATAAGATAAGTTTATTCAAATAGCAATAGGCCATTCTGGCCCTTGTGCCCTGTTGTTTACAACATAAACATGCATGGATATGGCAAACAGTGTGGTTATACAAATGAAAAGATACAAAATATACATGTAGATAGTAGCAATAATAGATAATAACATTTTAAAGTGTGTATAAACGTGACAGTGGTAACAATAGTGATGGAGAGATTGCCAATGCCGAAACGATGGCGACTTAGTATACACAAAAATTCTATTACATGTAGTTTGTATATAATTTACACAAAATATTATCGGTTTGTATATATGTTACGATTTCTCTCTTCAAATGCTTTGAAAATAAATGTTGCTAAATTTCTTATTTGTTTTTTGTTGTTACAAGACATCAATTCTACAAGTTTAAACATGCTAGGTCTGGTGTAATAATATCTTTTAATATAAAGTGTTCTAATATTCGTATATAATGGGCATTCTAAAATAAAGTGGTATTCATCTTCTAGTATTTGACAGTGCTTACATTTTCGATCTTCAATTGGAGTTCTTACAGGTCTTGTCCATCTGCCCATTTCAACTTCTAACCTATGTGAAGATGTACGCAATTTGCTTAAAGCTACTCTAAATTTACGAACTGTTATAAGATCTAAGTAAGGGTTAAATTCAAAATTTAAAATGCTATTGTAAAATATTGCTCTAGACGACTGATTTAGTTCTTCGTTCCATTTCTGTATGAAATTATCTCTTAATCTTTGCTTTGCATGTGCTAAAAATATATCAATATCACCAACATTCTGTTGCAACCATACTTGATAAAATCCTAAATTTGATAATAACTTCTTTACTAGAAGTGCCCAATTTTTGTTCCGATCATCTCGTTCGATGTCTGTTAACATTGTTTGATATGTACACTTAATAAATTTATGTTCTTCAGTATTTACTATTTTTAACCAATATTTAAGTATAATAAACAACCTTCGAGTTTGAAAATTAATTCTTCCCAATTCCCCGTAGATGAAATTATTTTGCGTAGTCTTTTTTACTCCTAATAGCCTTTTGCAAAATTGAAGATGAACTCGTTCTATGTGATTTGCTTTAAAAAATCCCCATACTTCTGCAGCATAGTTTAAGATTGGAGATACTAGTTTGTCAAATAGTTCTAAAGTATGTTTTGGTGATATATTAGTAAATTTGTAAAGATAACTATTTAGCTTAAAGATCGCCTTTTGAGCTTGACCTGCCAGGGTGATTTGGGTATTAGCAAATGATCCACCAGGAGAGAAAATTATCCCTAAATACGAAAATGTGCTCACAATTTCTAATTCAATATCGTTATAATAGAATTTCAAATCTCTTGGAAGAATGCCCCCTTTTCGAAAAACCATGACTTTAGTTTTTTTAGTATTTACTGAAAGTTTCCATCTCTGACAATATGTGGACAATAAATTTAAAGCTATTTGGAGGCCTTCAGCAGTTTCAGAGAACAAAGTTATGTCGTCCGCATAAAGCAATAAAAATAATTTAATATGATGTATATCTATCCCTTCAACTCCGCTCATGTAAAATTCGTCCTCGATGTCATTTAAGTACATTGAAAAGAGAAAGGGAGATAAGCTCTCGCCCTGTCTTACGCCTAGGTAGCATTCAAAATTTTCGCTTAGTCTGTTTTGATACTTAACCCTCGATTTTACATTTTCATACATACTTTTAATAATGTTCAAAGCCTTCCCCCTTACACCCAATTTAATGAGTTTATGCCATAATATATCTCTGTTTATGTAATCGAAAGCCTTAGTAAAGTCAATGAAGGCGCAATACAGCTTTTTCTCCTGATTTATTACATGAGTAAGCAAGCCATGAAGTGTAAAAATATTATCTACTGTTCCCATATTCGATCTAAAGCCAGCTTGTGATTCTATGTATACTTGATAGTTTTCAGCCCAATCAGTTAATCTATTGTTCAAAATTCTAGTGAAAAGTTTTCCCAGTGTGCTTAATAATGTAATGCCTCTGTAGTTTTCAACTGTATTAAAAGACCCTTTTTTATGAATGGGGACTATGTGACCATCTGTCCAACACGTAGGAAAGTGGCCACTATCATAAATAGCATTAAATAACTTTGATAAATATTTTGGTAAAACATTAATTCCGTAAACGAAAAACTCGTTTAGTAATCGATCTGGCCCCCCACTTTTGCCCGAGTTCAACTGTTTAATTGCATTTACGATTTCTTGCTCGGTTATTGCAACGTCGAGTTCTGAAAACATTATTTGCGCCTCTGAGTTTAAAAACCTGTTATTAAATTCTAGAATATCTTCGTCAGCTTGGTAATATGGGGTATCTGGGTCATTGATAGATTTGAAGTAATTGTGAAATTTTTGCGCAGATAAAGAATTCGATTTATTTATGTTTTGTGAATCTTTCAAAAGTTTCCAATAAGATTTGGCATTTTTATACTTAAGATCCAAAAGTTGCATAGTTTTCTGTTTCCTGTATTCTAATCTGTATTTCCTAACCGACCGTTTGTATTCAGTTCTTGCGCTAACCATTTCAACTCTATTTGCATCATTTTTGCAATCTCGATATATGTTAAGACGATTAAGAAAATCTAGTTTTTTGTTTTCACACTCTTCATTAAATAATGCTCCCGTTATACCATTATTACTTATGTTGTCGGACTTACGTGGCAATTTCTTTTCAAAAAGTGGTTCACATACAGAGTCTAAGGTTTTGACAAAACCATCAACACAACTCTCTATATCCTGATGCAAATTATTTTGATCAAGTTTACTGATTATGTCATCAAGCTGCTGTGTAATTTCAGGTGACGATAGTTTAGCTTTATACTCATTTATATAGTCTTTATCAAAAACATACTTAGATTGAATGTGTTCAGAATCCAAATCTTCCTGGACATTCTCTGTGGTATATGCCAAATTTTTTATCGAAAAGTTTACAGTGCAATGATCGGATAAAATATTTGGGTCCGAAATATAAAATTCTGTAAAGTCTCCAAGAAATTCTTCACTGACTAAGACATAATCAACTAAGCTTGATCCATTGCTCCCCTCATAGGTGCACTTTCCTTCCGTCGCATCTTCCCCTACTCTACCATTAGCCACTCGCAACCCTGTCTGTATACAGAAATCAATCAGTAGAAAACCATTATCATTAACTGAACTATCTGAAGTCATTCTAGGCAATGCATTATCGCCAATATAATTCTCCGGAAGTGCATCTATGTGGCGACCAATATCATTTGGAACATAATCATCCATAGAACCTATTCTCGCATTGAAATCCCCGCATATAATATATTTACATTCAGTACCATTCAATTGATTTATTTCCTCAATATGTTGGGTAAGTCTGACAAATATATCTCTTTCTATCATACCCTGTCTGCTTGTTCCAGATGGAACGTTATAACAAAGGCATATATATAACTCGCTTAAAAATACTGAGTTGATATTATCAAGCTTCAACCAAATGATGTCGTCACTATCAGTTTTATACAAAACATTTGAGTCATCTTTAATCAATGTATTTTTCAAATAAATAATAATACCCCCTGAAGAACGTTTGCTATTTGCTTTATACTCTGTCCTGTTAAGCATATAAGAAGTAAAACCGTTCACATGAAAATTTGTGAATTCATTTCCCCAAGTTTCAGTAAAAAGTACACAGTCATTTTCGGAAAATAATAACTTCACTTCGTCAGTTTCTAATTTTGGATTTGACTTAGTAGAGAGTCCCTGAATGTTCAGTAATGCAAACTTAATTGGCCGAGGCTCACTCTCCAATATGTCCTATTTTAGATCACGATAGCCTGCACCAAAGTCACGTGACTGCTGCACCCGCTCGTTTACCGCATTTTGCTGAGCTGTCTCCCCACCGTTATTGCCGCTATACCCCGTCTGACCTTTATGTTTTGTCCCGTTACTATTAATTGCCGATTGTCCGTTATTTGAATTGACCTGAACAGCCGGACGGGTCAATGGTGGATAGTCCCGCATCGATAAATTAAAAGGCTGATTGTTGGGCTGATTTGGTTCGCGCCATGTACCGAAGTTAACGTTTGCAGTATTAGAGTTGCTGTTGCTGGAAGATTTATCGATCCGTTCTGAATGTTGCGGACTTTGCATTCGAGACACATAGTTTGTGTAGAAATTACGGTCATCCTCGTCAACTGAACTGTTTGAGCCCGAAGAGTTAATTCTCGCGTTATAATCATGTCGCTGTGTGTAAGTGTCTTGATCACTTCGTTCACTCGGGTATACCGCTATATTTTCATTGTCCGCTGCCTCCGATCTACCTGTAAAAAGCGAACCGTCTGTATCGGCTTGCATATAAGACGGACGTTGATCACCTGTCGCTGATTCATTTTTGGCCCGCTCATTTGCCGCTTTTACATTTTGTGAAACAAAAGGCTCTACCCGGACTTTTTTCAGCGCTTCGTTCCATCCTGGAAAAGCATCTTCCACGACGTTGCCGTTCACAACGATTTTAGCTGGAAACTGTAGACTGACGGTGTCGTTCCTGCGTTTCGTTTGTCTAATCTCTTTATACCTATTCCACAATAGCCTTCTAGCATTGTTTATTTCTCTAGGGTAGTCCCTGTCGACACCAAAGCGCGTTCCCCTTAACACATATGCACGTTCAATAATTCTCTCAACGTCATAATAGTCGCGGAAAGCAACAATGATCGGTCGTCGAAGAAAGTTTTTGCGATTTCTGCGGCCCACACGATGAGCTCTGTCTATTACGAAATGTTCCTGTTCAAACTGAAGCTCAGTATATAGAAAATCCATAATTTTCTCATAACAGTCTTCCCCTTTACTTTCGCTTAACCCTCTGAATATCAAATTTTTTCTTCGACTGCGAGCTTCCAGGTCTAACGACTTATAGGATAGGAAATTCAAAGTATCTTTATGCGCCGCAGTGGTCTTCTTAAGTGAGTTTAACTCAGTACTGTTATATTGGCCGACTCTTTCTATCCTTTCCATATGTGATTGTTTTTGTTCAATGTTAATGAGTTTTGAAAACATAACATACATTTGATCTTCTTGAGACATCCTTCTAAAGTCATCTTCGCCTATACTCCCCGTATTTATCCTTTTACGCTTCCCACCTCTCTCCTCTCAAAGCCTTAAATAATTTGTCACCCCAGTATATCGCTGATTTACTAAAACCTGTGTCAGAAACTCATAACCGTACACTGAGATCGTCGGTCAATGGTGCATTAGCGGTTCCCCTTGTTCGATAGATCATATTCTTATACAGCACCAAAATTATGGAATTGTATTCCAAACAAAGTGCGCAACGCACCATCTCTTAAATGTTTTAAGGATAATATCACACTGTGACAAATTTACTTATTTACCTGTGGCAAGTGACACTTTAATAAATAAGTTTACCTGTACATAGCAAGTATTGATTTAATCTGCATTGTTAATCCAGTATAGTGAGTACTATTATTGGAAATGAATTAACTGTTAAACTGGTCAGTTGTGAATAGAAATGCGATGGATAAGCATAATATTTGATACATAATGAGACATTTTAGAATTACAGAAAATATGTTGTGTTGGAAATAAAATGCTTATTTCATGTGAAAGCGTTAGATGATTGGCATTGGTAAGTGATACAGATCTATTCCCTGATTCTATATTTTTGTAATTCTGGAAATGTGAAATTTCTTTTGACAAATTTGTGACATTTGAAATCTTTGTAAATTCTGCTCATTATGTTCTGTTTCAAGCACCTTAATATAGCCCTTGTTGTAGGTGGATACATTCTCCTCCTTTTTCCCATGGGGCTTGTCTACTGAGTACCTACATGTAGATGTTGATGTGCGAGTTGCCAGATAAATACTATGGGCCGTTATGACAGTTCTGCAAGTTGTGATTGTCAGTCAGGAGTAAACTGGCACTTATGTTGATAAAGTGTAGACTGTTACCCTCGTGTGCCATTTGATATTAAAAACTTTGAAGCCGTATTAGATATATTGATAAACTTTTCAAATTGTGTGATGAATGAAATGGTGCAGCTATTATATTGAACTCACAGGTTTATAATACAGTTGAACAGACTTGATAGAATTAATTGAGTGATATACTTACATGCAGAAGACAATATTAGAGATGCAATTATTGAAGATATAATTTGAATTAATTTGAGATGTTTGATTCAAGTTGAACATTTGAAATTTGATTACATATATAGTGTACATAATGTATTATTTCTATCTTTCATGTTTCTAACTCATCTTTTCTTTCCTCTAAAGTTTATATCATTAAAGTTAGTTGTAAAATTTTGAAGAAAGCCTTTTAATTATTTATTCAGCAAACATTTTCTTGCTTTGAGCAAAATACAGATTCCAATCTGTTACACACACCCATACTATAATACTTTTCTCTGTGATTCTAATTATTGTGTGCAATTCATGTGTTTTTTATGTGACTGAATTCAGAGATTTTAAACATAATTGTGACATTTTATGACCTTTAAAATTTGAGTCAATGATTCCTGTATGTATTTTATCATCAGCACATGCTTTTTAAAGTTTTATACGCCCAAATTTTAGCAAGTTGGGGTCATTTTTAGCAGCCTCAAACCAGATTTCCTAGAGCCGTGTTCGGACAACGAAACATGATGTCTGGACATTGGTTTCCGCCACATGTATTTCGTTTTGTCCGAGCCCGGCACTAGATGTCATTTTTATTAGGTATAAGTTTTAATATACATCAATTAATCATTTTTATACCTCAGCCAGTATAAACTTATGACTCCTTGAAGTTTTGTTCTATGTTACAATATTTAGTTTTATGTAAATATGTTTATATGTTTTATGAGGGCCACATGGTAGAATAGCTTTATATAATTAAATGTGTTTCACCCTCTTTAAATAATGTATATAAATAAATAAATAAATTATGTCCCACAAAAAGGACTCCAGGCTTAAATGAGTTCATTAAACATGAACTCGCCACCGTGCACACGGCGGCTGTAAATGCAGGTATCGAACACGTGACCACTCTGCAGTCATTTTTTTTTTTATTCAGTTTTACGTCCCTTTCAAGCTTTTTCACTCATATCGAGACGAATCAATCGGTAGGTGGGGCGAAAACCGGAGTACCCGGGGAAAAACCACCTGACACACCCGCAAGCAGAACTTGGCTTGTCCCACATGTGACTCGTGCCCCGAGCGAGGCGCGTACCCACAGCGGTGAGATGATCGAATGATTAAGAGCACTGAAGTCAGCGACCTTAACCACTCGGCCACGGGGGCCGCCCTCTGCAGTCATGACTTAATAAAAAGGTACAAGTAGGCAATGATCAGGAAAAGGCACAATCTGAAAGAAATTCTCACTCCAGAAACCGAGGTGGGTAAAACTATACGGTGTAAAGGTAAATGAATAGATACTAAAGGACAAAGAAGGTTTGTCGCAGAAAATGTGCTCGTATAAAGTCAATTCTGTGGCGAAGTTTCCATGTGGAAAAAGTCTCCTCAGCGTGTCTTATCGTATTATCAGCTTAGGGGATTAGTGGTACAGGTAAATCATCTTCGGTTCTTTCCGGTGATTTACGATTTACTTGGCGCCTCTGTCCGTAAAATTACCTGTGTAACTTTAGCCCGAGGGCAACCATAAAATTTGATCATAAATTGTCTTAAAAATTTATGAACTCAAAACTTCGACTATGAAATAATATGAAAATATAAGAAATACAAAATGTGTGGCTTTGATGACGGTAAAAAAACAACAACACGATTTCGAATGAAAGAAAACTCGTGTTTTTCCCATTCAAATGCACATTGTGGGTACCCGTGACAATCGCATCGTCGCGGTTAAACTCATGGACCAGTTTGTACTGTAAGCATTCAGTTGTATTATTTTTATTTAATTATTTATTCATGTATTTATTTATTTATTTATTGCTTCCTCAAAATAAGTGCTATGAGTATATGATATATGTTACATATCAAATGTAAGCATTACGAAAACACGCCCATGCAATATATAGATTTTTCCCAAATTGTAAAAGTAGAAATTATTTGATATTATTCTTATTATTGCTCAAAACATATATTGTGGGCACATATTAGAACCACCTCGCAGCCTGATCACTAGCTTAATCTTTATTTCTAATTTTCAAGTATTTATGTATGCGTAGACCGGTTTGCTTTTGAATCCGTCAAACCTCGCTTGGACAAGTTTTTCAAGTGCACAGGCTGATCGACTCCTTGCATTTTCGCAATATTTATATAACAGGTTTTAATATTCCATTAAAAATGAGCCGCGTCATGCGAAAACCGGAATTTAACTATGCAAAAACAAAGGCTCAGGTCAGCTGTGTAGCAGTTGCCTAGCTGATCAGCGCCATTGTTTTCGCTACACGGGTAATACAATTCCTTATCTTCCTCAATCCGAATTTTCAAGCTTCTTGCCAAATGGTGTAGTACACAAGCCGGTTTGTGTCAGACCTGATCGGAAACCCCTAGTACCGGTTTTCTCACACCGCGGCTCAAATGTGAAATGGTATAGTTTTATAATCCGAAACTGCATGTCATAAAATCTCATACCCCTAGGTCATAGATAAACTAAAACAACATTGATGCGCCACTGATCGTGATCAAAATCGTGTCGCATTTTTTGTGTAATATTGAATTATAGTACTAATCTACAAAAAAAAAAAAAAAAAAAAAAAATGTTGTAACATACAAGCCGGTTAGTGTCAGACGTGGTCGGAAAACCCCTAATACCGGTTTTCTCACGCCGCGGCTAAAATGTGAAATGGTTAAGGTTTTATATAATCCGAAACTGCCTGTCATAAAATCAGTCACGCTTTAAATCATACCCTTAGGTCATAGATTAACTAAAACAACATTGATGCGCCACTGAACTGTTCAAAATCGTATCGTCAATATCTGCATTTTTGTGTAATATTAATTATAGATCTAGTACTAATCTTTTGATAAAAAAAAAAACAACAACAAAAAACATTTAATGAATTTTTAAAAAGTAAAGAAACAAAAATAATGAATTGATGTATCTTGCGACTTGTGACTGAGAATGAATGAATGAATATGCGATTCCAGAAAACTCAACGGGATGATCTAGGCCGTGGCTGAGAGCAGAAATAAAATAAGAAAATAAGAACGAATCAGCGTAAAAAGTAGCAGCACAGTAAAAACAAATCTTAATTTCATTGAAAACAGTGTACAGTTTCAGTGTTTTTCTGCAGCTTTAACGAGAGAGAGAGAGAGAGAGAGAGAGAGAGAGAGAGAGAGAGAGAGAGAGAGATTTGAATGAAGATAATTAAGAATTTTTATGTCGGTTTTTGCTTTGTTCAAACTGGGACACGGAGACGCTATTGTTTGGTCATCAGATTGAGTAAAAAGTGTTACTTAGGTGTGAAATGCAAACTTTAATTGGACCAATTGCAATTACGACAATAATGTTGATGTGCATTCTTACAATCCACAATGCGTTTGTTGTTCAGAGGTGTCACATTCTGTGAGGATATGTAATGTTTATAAAATTATACTCAAAAGTTAATCGCGATCATTGTGTAGCATCTTTCATAAATTTTAAATCGATTATCATTCGAGGTGAGAAAAAAAGACTTTTTATTTTTTTTTTCTTTTGTGTAAATAAGTAATCTCCATGTTAAAGAAAATAAATAAATAAATAAATAAATAAATAAATAAATAACAAGGAAAAGAAGTATTACACCTTTATGCGAAATAGCAGACGCTTATGCACAGGTATTTCGTAATTCTCCGCCCGGTTTACGGGATTTGCCGATAAAACTATTGATTTACGGAAATTAGAAAAAAAACTCAAAGTAGCTATAAAACACACGCAATTTGTCCACGCCAAATGTCGCTTGATTTTGAAGTTAAGCATGTCTTTAGAAAGATCATTTTCTTCTGATGAATAATCCGAAAGAACAAATTTAGAAAAAAGGTTTTGGAAACGATATATTTGGCATTTAACCAAAGCACCTTTGGTAGATTTTACACTTTTTGTACATCAGATATAAGAAATGATGCGACCAAACAGGACCTTTTAAAATTTTGATTTTGTCCATTCAAAAAATCAAGATAATTTAACGAAACAATATCCATTAAATCAGGAATACATTAAATTACAATATTCCGAAAGAACAAATTTGATATCTGCCGTAATTAAGTTTTAATTAAACATTGAAAGTCAATGTCCTATTCATTTATGTACATTTTTTATCGGCAATAAACTGAATCACAGGTAAGGTATCGGCTCAATATTTCTCCGTATGATTGTCAAATATCTGTGACAAAGGTGGGCGAGCTAAGTCACAGTTATATAAGTAATCTTTGTTGTGTGTGAACGCAAACTCATTGCCAAAGTTTCTGTGACAAATAATCGTCGTCAAAGAAAAACTTGTCTGTGGAAACCATGCTTACATGTAACAAACTTTGTTATCTAGCCAGAGAAAACTGGTCAAACACGATTTGAACCGCGACGCGAGTAAAACGGTCTTCTGGGTTTCAGACCAGGTCCGACACGAACCGGACTGTGCAGTTATAAAAGAAAGCCAGAAACTTGAATTTTTGGATATAATTAGAAGAAGGACTTAACTATCCTTGTAGCGAAAACAAATGCATTGGTCAGCTGTGCAGCTAAAACACAGATGATCTGCGCCTTTGTTTTCATAAAGGCAAAAAATCAGCGGCTCGTTTTTACTGACCTTGTATTACTATATGTATCATACATGTTTGAAGGAATATGATACCAGATTCGCCAAATGACAATTTTTGCACGGTTTTCATTCTGTCGTTTCTTAAAGCCAACCTCCTTTTGTTTTTACTCAGTTGTATTGGATTTTATTTCAAAATCAATCAATCAATCAATAAATAAATAAATAAATAAATAAATAAATAAATAAATAAATAAATAAAAGGAAGACCAAGTAAGTCATGCTAAACTCTTTAGTCTAAAAAGATTAAACAAAACTGTCACGCGGTGAAAATCTCGCTTTTTTGTAATTTGTCTATTACAGAGAACGACATGTAAAATCAAATGTTCTCAAGCAAAACAGCTTTATAATGTGCATACGTTTTAACAGAGATATTCACAGATTTTTATCATGTACTTTATGGTATAAACACTTATCATAGTACTAAACATCCCCATCGAACTGTTACATGTAACGAATTAAACCGCTCAATTGTAAGTTTAGAAAATGCAAACTAACGCATAAATTATTTGCATCGTCTCATCGGATAGTATGCGAAGAAAATAATTTATGCCTGGCCAGCGGAATTAAAATTCGACTTTCGTTTTATAAGTCGTGTATATTCCACAAGCCCTGATCATGTTGCTTTTTCAAAGTATATCCAAATTCTAAAAGAGCGAGCTCCGATTTGCTTACCACATATTGTTTTGTAGTCTTTTGTAAGCTGAAAAAAATTCTGTATATTGCATGGGCAAATTTTCGTAATGAACAACTTTCTACAGACAGGATGGCAGAAGAGAAAGAGCCCAAGAAGCGGCAGCACTGGGGCTCCAGGATAGAGTTCTTCCTCACATCAGTCGGCTATTCTGTCGGCGTCGGCGATCTCTGGAGATTTCCATATCTGGTCATGAGAAATGGCGGCGGTAGGTAGTTTTCAGCTTCTTATATCAATATGTGGCGATGAACTAGTATCTGAAACTAAAAAAAAATTAAATGTTGTCATCATGATTCCTATTTCATTTTATTTATTTATTTATTTATATATTTATTTATTTATATATTTATTTATTTATTTTACTTTTATGCAATCCCTTGTATTTATATTGCATCTGTTTCTATGCAATTTCATTGATTTAATGTACTTACACTGTTTGATTTTTAAATGCATCCCACTATAATTTATTTTAATCATTAAAGGCACTTCATATATATTGTATGAGTGCATCGCTTTTAATGAAACCACACTATAAAATATCTGTTTTAATTAAGTGGCATATAACGCTTAATATATGCCACTTCGTAATGTTAAACGCAACCACATACTTTGTTTTAAGTAACCTCAGTGTGTTTTTCATGCAATCTGAATGCAACATCGCTACTTCTTTCGATGTAAATTCGTTCTGGTTTTGTCATTGTTTTTGTCATTTGGTAAAATGAACGTTCAATATTTTCAACAGGCGCATTTCTTATCCCTGTCGTGATCTTCAATGTTGTTGGGGCCATCCCGATAGTGTATCTAGAGATGATTATGGGGCAGTACTCTCAATGTGGGGCTGTGCCTGTCTGGAACGTCTGTCCTATATTTAAAGGTAAGTCATATGAAAAGCAACACAAGGTCGGGTGTTTTCAGACAAACAAGGAAGAGGAATTCAAAATGAAGCTGAGAAGTACTTTGCAGTTACGCCATAACTATGCTCTTGGGATGTTTTTTTTATTATATAGTAAAACCCGGTTTTACCCCATGCAGTCTCATTGAGAATATAATAAAAATGAGAAGTTAAAAAACGAAAAAAAAAAAAGGTTTTGGGCACATGTTTACGCTGTATAGTCAATTTCAAGTTCACGGTTCGTCAAGGAAATCCTTTAGACCGAATCCAACACGCCCAAAGTAAATACACATTATATTGCGAAAGTTTTCCCCCGATGTTTACTTAAGTTTACCTTGAAAGTGCAAAAGTTTAAGTTTACCTTGAAAGTGCAAAAGTGCAGTACAAACTGCAAAGTGGGTACAATAATTATGATCGTATTTCAACACATGAATAGCTGCGCGTTACTGTGACATGGCATAGATTGTATATCAGGCATATTATATTACATTTGCACTTCACTGTGATGCAAAAGTACTGTCACCATATGTTCCATCTGAACACCATCTTTCAGAAACTGCATTTTTCAAAATCTCACTTTTGTGAAACACCACAAGAAAAGTATGACCAGGTCATCTTTTTGCAGCCCAAAAGTCGTAAAAAGTGCCGCAAAAATTTTGAAAATCAGTTCACTTAAAAAAATAATTACGCCAAAAATATTTTGAATATGCATTTTGCATGTGCAAGGGAGGTAACCCAAACACTTGAAAATTGAAAATCAAGCAAATCTGTAAAAAATGTCTATGAGTTTGGCGATCAGCTATGCGTACAATACTATTTTGTTTTGGTATGGGGCATTTTAAATGAAAAATTACCAACTTAGAATTTTTCCGGGAAAATTGTTTCCTCCCTTGCTGACATTTTACAATGTAAAAAGTCCTATTCAAAAATATTTTGTGGCATACGTAGGCTGAGCAAAAGGTTCGTGGACTTTGTAAATAAAAGAAAAAGTAATGATGCGATTTCTCTATAATTACCACATATTTGCAACCAATTTAATAAGAACAAATATAGAAAATTGCAGACCAATCGCTTGATAAACATCGTTGTCATGACAATTTGTTCGATGTGTGTTAGCGCTACCCGGAGCACGCCAAGACGTTGTCATTTGACGCCGGGATTTCTGTATATGTTGGCCGAGTCAAAAGTTCCTATAAAAACTTTATTTCTCATTCGACTTCAAGCAAATTTTCATATATACTCGTCCAAATCAGTTAAGCCCAATCTGATTTTTTTCCAAAGTCTTACTGTTAAAATCTTCAAATTTGTTTTGTCGTAACATTTGACTGAATGAACGTTTTTACTTAGCTGCTTCACTGCATAGTCATAATTTTATTGAAGATATGGAATGGTCTACGTTTTAACATGCAATTTTCAGCACATAATTTTGAATTATACTTCTAAAAATTGGTGGATTTTCATTCTCTTCAGTAAGGTTTCCATAGAGTGTCACAAGTTACAGTAGACACCACGAAAAGCTCCCTATTATTTCTATAGTAAAATTGGCAAAAAACTGGACACACTCAGATAATGAAGCACATATCAAAAGACAATCTGTATTTCAACTTGAGACTTCGTGTAATCATGTTTTAATTGTTGTTTGCTGACATGGATTTGGTAAGCGTTTACAATCGCTTTTGAATTTTTTGAAATACATGTAAACAGTAAAATTTAGGCATTTTAACATTATGCCTATCGAGAAAAATGGGCATGGGGCTTAACTTATTTTGACCAGTTTATTTATTCCCCAACTATGAAGGACGACAGTCGAAAGTTTAAGGCAAATCGATAGAAGATTTAAGTTTTATGGCAATTTCTGTGACAGACGTTAGGATTGTCCGGGGCATGCCATGACGTTTCAGTTGTTTGACATAGATTTTTTCTGCTTAGGCTTGTTGCTTTTAAAATCTACAATGTGTATTTCTGTGTGAGTAACACTTTGCACATCACTGAACAGTTTTGAATGTTTCAGTTCTGATGTGTCTCTAGCTGTTTGTAACAAATTAAACTTTTCTGAGATTTTGACCGGATGTCGCGCACACATTTTATCGATGTACCGATGATGAAATTTCCGCCATTTATCACTTACGTCATTTTTACTGAATTTTTGCTTAGACTTGTCTTTCAAAAATTGTCGTAGTAGCGTTGTCATTTGAATGTCAGGACTGAAATTTCACATTTCGAGTCAAATTATATTATTATCAATATTTCCATAATTTAAAGAGATTTGAATGGGGTATTTTTAAAATATTTTTATATTTATAAACATGTGATCAGAGATTTTACAGAGTGCTCCGGTGTGGCAAACCCCACGTGGTTGTCGATGTAATTTAACCTATCAAAAATAAGATTCGACAAATAACATTTTGCTTGAATATTGACAATAGACCATTATTACACTTGGACGTCAAATATGAAAATAAATAAGAAAGTCCTCGAACTTTTTGCTCGCCCCTCGTATGTATTTGTTAACCGATTTTCAAAATTTTAGTGGCTCTTTTTAAGACTTTCGGAATGCAAAAAGGTGACATGGTAATATTTTCTTGAGGTCTTTCAGAAAAGTGAAATTTTGAAAAAAATGCCGTTTCTGGAACATGGTGAACAGACAGTAAGTAAAGTTGTGCTGCCTTGCGGTACAAGCCGGTTTTTATATAGACGTGGTAGAGTGTTGGCATTGCACGTTAGAGAACCTCGGTTTGATCCCCGACAAGGAATTATTTTCTTCGCCCTACCTTGTGCATTTTCTGATTCAATCAGAATAAGTTGTCTGGTACAACAATGGGCACTTCATAACAGATTTGAACCTACCAAGGAACAGTGGTATCAAGTTAAGCCACCAATACATATAAGCCATTGGTGGTTTTTTTTCAAGCACATTTTACGCGTTATGACATCCTAATGTTGGGTAAAAGTCCCATAGAATGGAGGTAACGTCCCGACCAGACCATGACTGTTGGCTGGGACGTTAAACATCAATTCAAACAAACAAACTTTTCAACAACTTAATAATTGATTACTTCAGGAGTGGGGTATGGCACACTCATATCCACATTCTTCTTCGCCATTTACTACGCTGTGATTATCGGCTGGATGTTGTTCTACTTTATTCACTCGTTCTTCAATCCCCTCCCCTGGGCCACCTGTACCAATGACTGGAACATCAAGGACCAGTGCGTGATCTCCAAAATGCAACCTACCACCACCACTATGGCTACGAATGCTACGACGATGTCGTACAATTTTACGACAATGTATCAGAACCTGTCTACGACACTGGGACCGACAGTGACCAACCTGTCCACGACCACGACAATCCCCTTTGATCGGCAAATGACGGCTTCAGAAGAATTTTGGCAGTAAGATTAATGATTTTTCCAAACTACGTTATATCTGTAGAACGCCAAATGACACATTTCGCTCATTGTTTTGGTCTCGCCTATTAAGAAAAAAGAATAACGCGATACAATGTTACTGCATTTTTCTTGCTCTTCCACAGATTTGTTATAATTACAAGTGCCTAATATACTGAACAAAAAAAAACAAAACCGCCACAATAGTTCACTTATAATTAATAAGCGGTTTATCGATTTAAAGGGTAAAACAATGAGTTTTAGCTGTTTCAGTTTTGTTGCTTGATATTTTACAGATATAAAGTACACAGTATGACAGATGGTTTGACAGACCTCGGCGGTATGAATTGGCCTTTATTTGGATGTTTAATTGCCATCGAAGTGCTCTGTTTTCTATGTATCTTTCGAGGAGTGAAACTGACTGGCAAGGTCTGTAATAAATTAAACTGGTCAAAATAATTTAAGCCACAGTTGAATTTTTTCTATAGACATGTTGCAAAAACTTCCAGTAGTTTTGTTTTAACATAACTTTTGACTGAGTAAACGTTTTTACATGCAAGCGTCAGCGGTGAAACTTGGACTAATCTTCTAGAGATGGGTTTATTTTCATTTTCCGAAAGTTTTCTATAGAGTGAAACATGTGACATCACAAAAAACTTTCTATTATTCCTATAGTAAAGTTAGCAAAAATTTGGACACCTTCGGATAATAAAGCACCCATCGAAAGAATATGTAATTCAACTTGAAACTTTAAGTAAACATGCTTCATATGTTTTTGTCTGACTTGGATTTGGCAAGCGTTTTCAATCGCTTTTTGAAATTTTTGAACTAAACAATTTTTATTCAACAATATAGCCTGTGCAGAAAAATCGGCATGGAGCTTAATTTCTTTTGACCAGTTTACTAAAACATGGAAATTGTCGATACATTTTGTGACCTGCAATTATTCATGAGTACCTATACATGTAAAATTTCAGGCGCTTCACATGAGACCAGTATACTATGTGCTATAGTATTTCCATTCCATTAAGTAATATTGTTTTGCAATATTTACTTTTCAATATTGTTTTATTTATGATATTTACCTTTCTATCATAAAATGTTTCTTATTTCTTGGAAAGGTTTTTTCACTTTTCATTCCTATAGTTTCTTTTAGTTTGGTTACTTCACTGTTCTTGAGCCGTTTGCTGGCCGTATTTCTTGTACGCGATGGTTACCTCAAAGGACAGTGGCTGGCATTTTATTCATTAAAACACGCCAATGTAATGTATACTTCCTTACACCCACTTTAATGTAATATATTGCTGTTTAATGCTTGGACATATTTTTGATATGCTTCTTCAGGTAGTGTATTTTACCGTACTAGGACCCTTTGTGCTGTTGGCCGTGTTTCTAGTGCGCGGTGCTCTCCTAAAAGGGGCGAGGGAAGGCATTTTGTTCTACCTCACACCAGATGTTGAAAAATTAAAAGAGCCACGGGTAAGATGTTCGTCAGAGAAAGAGACTTTGTTTCTTTGATTTTATGGACGAATGGATTTTTCCATTATTATCATTTGGGTGAGTCCACTTTCATTTTAGGGGCATCAGGAGTGATTTTCAATTTTTAAATAAATTTTTGATGAAAATCCTCTCAGCAAACAGAATAGCCCCAGATGGGACGCCGCGTTCTGCGGCGTCACATCTGGGGCTATTCCGTTTGCCTATGTCCCATAAAAGGGACGCCAGGCTTAAATGAGATAAAAGTTTTACCCACGGTCAACAGAAAATGTCAACATATGAGCCGCCTCATGAAAAAAAAAATTAAAAAAAGTAACAACAACAAAAAAAAAAAAAAAAAAAAAAAAAAAAAAAAAAACTATGTGGTTTCGAACAGGTCCGACACAAACAAAGCTGTACAAGCACAGAAGATGGCTAGAGGCTGGAAATTTTGGATTTAGAAAGTAGAGCAATTGTACTATCCGTGTAGCGAAAACAAAGGCGCTGATCTGATCAGCTTTGCAGTTACTGCATATGCAAATTGTTGGTTTTCTCATGACGCGGCTCATATACTCTATCCTTATCACGCTGTTCTGGACAAGCTTCTCAAAGGAAGGATTGAACTTTACGCAAAATTCTCATCCACGCTTCAGACAACCATTTTCTTGCTGGTTTTGGGTCAGATTTCGTATACATGTATCAATAATTCTTACTCAACATTTAGGTAACCATTGTCTTGCTGTGTGCAGCAGATTTCTTTCGTTCTGTTATTTTCTCACTAGCCTATGAACGAATGCTATAAAGATGACAGTCATTTGTCAGATTCATTGGATGATTCGATAAGGATATAACTTTCGTTTTAAAATTTGGGCTGACGCGTGCATGAAGGTGTTCTTGTTTATAGGACCAGGGGTACCGGCATCAGGAAAACATGTCCATGAAAAGGATACCCCCTTAAACCCCACCTTTATATAGCAAACTTAGGGTATGCAGGGGTTAACCCATTTTCTTATTTTTGCTCTAAAACATAGATTGTGGGTTCTAACATGTACCCACAATTTATGTTTTGAGTAAAATAAGATAAACATCAAATTTTTTTCAGCTGAAAATTTTCAATTTTAAAGCTCAAAAAATCTCTGTTTATTGCATGGGCAAGTTTTCGTAATGATAAGTATACCTTTCATTTTAAGATATGGGCTGAAGCGTGCATGCAGGTGTTCCTGTCTATAGGACCAGGGTACGGGGGTATGATTACATTTGCGAGTTACAACAAGTTCTCTAACAACTGCATGAGGTTTGTATACCTTGCATGCCATTCTATCATGAATAAAGACGTGTATGTCTATCATTAGCTGATCACTAACAAGGGAGACTGTACACTAGAATCCTGGTGGCCTGACAATGAATGCAGGTAGGGGTCCAATGGAAAATCAATATTGTTTGCATAGGAAGACAGTTTTACTGCACAGGTTACATGTATTAGGGACCATAAAATCGATAAAGAGTGGCACCATGGGGAGTACCCTTTATGGGCCTCTTTATTTCCCCTGCAGAGATGAGATAATCAATTCATTATAATAGTTCTTTAATCTCTGGATCATAGTCATAAACTGAATAAACATTGGTACCACTTTAGCTCATTCAGATGTTACCTCTTTAAATATGTAAGTACATCACAAATTGCAGGTTTTTATAGCATGTTGGTTTTAGAATTAATCGAATTTCTTATGTTATTGTATTGAATATGAATGTTTGTATCGTGGAGTGTGTGAGTACCTTTACCTTTTGTCATTCCGTAAGTTCTGAAGATTAGGTCCTTTAGACTTAACACATAAACACATTATTGTCTCTAGCCTCTTTACAGTATGTTCTTGTGACAATGTCATTAGTGTGTCATGGAAAATTGTTATGGGACTTCAGTTTACAGTCTCGTACGAAAGACTGGAGAAGCACGTGATCGAACCCACGACACTTGGTTAACGAGGCGAGTAACTAATGCACCAAGACTTATATTATGGAGTGATACATTCCTGGTGCAATGCTTACAGTTATTGTTTGCGTTTTAATACTATGTTCTGAGCATGGTTCCATATGGGTGTATATCAGTGTAAGCCTCTTGCCGAAACTCTACATTAGTGTATAAAATGTAACTCTACATTCTTTAAACCTCCAATTTTCAGAGACGCTATATTGGTTTGTTTCCTGGATTTATGCACGGGTTTCATCGGTGGATTTGTGATATTCTCTGTAATTGGCCATCTGAGTGACAGAACTGGAATACCTATCCAAGACTTTAACCAATCAGGTATACAATTATGTCACTTATACATACTTTCTTATATATGCAACAAATAACAAATAAGTATTGTTCAGTTGAAATGTTTGATATTTTATACTTTTGCTGAAAAGATAGATTGTAGGTACCTATTTAAACTGCCTTACTTCTCTAGAAAAAAATATATGTAAATGAAACCAGAACACACAGAAACTTATTTGAGCAAAAACTTCTAGGCAATAATAAACAAAAAATACTTTTCTATCTGAACATTGTGAATTTTACAGCCTAGTTTTACCATAGTAAAAGAGGGATTTAAGCCCCCGCCTCCGGGGTATTTATTTCACGGACATGTTTTCATGATGCGTAATGGTCTCTGTGCAGGATACGGTCTTGGGTTTATTGCGTACCCAGAAGCGGCCAACTATCTGCCACCTCCACAGCTCTGGTGTGCATTGTTCTTCTTCATGTCCATTTTTCTGGGCATTGACTCACAGGTACGAAATAGGAAATGTCAAAACAAATGCAACTGTATCGTAGACTGATCAGATGATAATTTTCCAGGGATTTTGTTCACTGTATTGTAATGGTCAATTAATCGCTGCTGGATGTGAATCGCGGAACATCTTACTTGCTTCTTGTAATAGCTTATTTCAAAAACCTTTTCAAATTGTATGTTTTAATAAAGTTATTTTATATAATTTTCTTGTACCGAATCATAAATACATTGGACATTTTCAGTTTTATGTTTTTATGTTTTAGTTGTAATGTTGTTATAATAAAACGTTCAACCATTCTGACTACAAGTACAAGCCAATCGCGCCGTCATTCATTGATCAATGCGAGAATGAGAACATGCTTTGATTAATAAGAATATTCAGAAATTTTCAATGTCGCTTTCAGAGGACACATATTCTACTTGAAAATTGGTGTTTCTGGTACATGTACTTGAAATTATGTATTCCACTCCAGTTTCCAAACTACGAGATAGTCGTGACAGCGCTGAGAGATGAATTCCCGAAGAAGTTGGCGGGCAAGAAACACATTCTTACATTCATCGTTATATTCGTTGCGTTCTGTCTTGCCATTCCACAAGTAACCGAGGTAAAGAATGTCTCAGTCTTACTGTCATCCATATCAAATAATGACAAAATTTGAGTCTCTCAGAATCATATTTAGACAGTAGGCAAATGCTGAATCGTTGACTATTTCTATTTACAAATGCCTTTGGTTTTATGAAAAAATAAAAGCTGGTCATCGTTCTCTTGTTAGCTTCCCTGAATATGGGTCTGTGTGATAGAAGAATTTCTTATTTCATTTTTTGATGGCCCCAGATCTAAATTTTGGATTTGAACAACCATTTTTAATATGAAATTTATTAAAATCAGGAGAAGTTTTATGAAGTTTTGTCGCCCATGAGAGCCACAAGTTTCTCATTCATGTAAAACTAACAGATATAAAGACGTCGCGTCAGATGTTCGTGCACAATAACGTTACAAGAACAGATTGAAGCCGGTATCACAGCTTCGCGGCTCTAGTGCGGTCTAATGCGTGTTTTAACATGCGTTTTAATTGCAATTTCATTACGAAAACTTGCCCATGCAATATACAGAGATTTTTTTAGCTTTAAAAATTGAAAATTTTCAGCTGAAAAATTCTGATATTTTGCTCAAAACATAGATTGTGGGTACACGTTAGAACCGCCTCGCCGAGGCGGTTCTTACGAGTACCCACAATCTATGTTTTGGAGCAAAAATATGAAAAATAGGTATACCCCTGCATACCCCAGTTTTACTATATAAAAGTGGGGTTTAAGGGGGTATTCATTGCACGGACATGTTTTCATGATGGTAGCGACAGCTACGAACATAAAAGTACGCGTCAGTATAGTAACACCAGCCACGTATGTTTATGCCAAACTGTGAATAAACACCTCGCTAGATGCATTGTTCAAATAGGCGGGCTGTTCCTGTGAACACCACGTAACGTAACGTCAAATCGACTGAAACGTCAAAATGTTACATTTTTTAAGATCACGGAAAATCAACACAGCTTTGTTGATAGTGAAAGCAGAATCATTTTATAAATATCAAATGAAAGATTGGTTTAAGAACTTTAACGCCATGTAAACCAAAACCTAAAAAGATGTATTCTGACATGAAAATTATGATAAGGAACAAACAACGTATGGATTTTTATCTAAAAAATCGGAAGCGTTACATTTTTTAAGATCCGGAAAATTTAAAGTTTTAATTATTTTCTATTTCTGAATAGAATTTATTTTCATATAACGAGAATGCGCATTTACTGAACTAATTGCCCATATAAAAATCAGTAATTTACTATTTCCATAGTATTTTTATAATACAAAGAACACACTACCTATCACTTTTTGCACTGAACCTGACATTTTCGGACCTCCCGAACAAGATACAGTTTTATCTCTAATACTTCGTCTTCTGACTTCAGCTTTTGGTGGGCGATCTATCAACGAAATTATGGCAAATGTGTGTCGTTTCGGTGCACAAATACTTAAGATCGCGATTTTATGATTGTTTTCGTCGAAAATAACGGTTACTTTTGTAACGCCTGACATGACGTTTTTAGCGTTTTTTGATCATTCGTTGGCGGTGTATTCAGTAATAGGTCACAAGACATAACAAACTTGCACATGGTCCAAAAGCTGGTTTCAAGATCTTTATTTTGATGTATTTTGCATACCGTTACTTTAAAAACTGTTGACATGGCAGCATTTTAGCACCAAGAACGTGAAAAAATCGCAAATTGTGCCTGAACATCTGACGCGACGTCAAAGTTATCAAAAATGAAACAAAATAAAATGACATATACGTTAGTTAATCTGCAGTTAGGTTGAACCGGGATGCTGCAAAACAAATTCTCATAATTTGGGCACAAGGCATAAACTGATACGGTCATTATGTGCTACAATATTTACAAATACACCTTTGATTTATTCACGCCCCTTAACCTACAATGTTATCTATCTCTATGTTAATTATTCGTCTTTTAGGACAGGGTTTTCAGTACAACACTGTAACACATAGACACAAGATAGACCTCAATTTTTCACAGCGTCATTATGCACTTGATCGGTCTCAGAATCGAGAGGTGCTGTGATCGAGCCACACTAGCACTTGGCTATGTCATTGAACAGTGAACATGATTTGCTTCCTATACTACCCGAGCTTTTTAGTAGTGTCACATCTGCTAACACATATTGAGATGATCGTCAGGTTCAGCTAAGAGTACTAATTCTGAATCGCAGATATTGAGAGTTGCCTTACTATATGTAAAGTTCTTTCTGTTTATATTTGTGCAGCCAGTAAAGATCGAATTGCTCACCTCAAGCATTGGAAAGTACCAAATTGTCACATAATTATACTAATATTAAATATAGACATAATAATGAGCCGCTGCACCAGAAAACCAACAATCTACATGTACAAAAAGACGCAGATCAGCTGTGCAGTAACTGCACAGCTGTTCAGCGTCTTTGTTTTGGCCACACATGAAATACAAATCCTTCACTTTTTAAAACCAAAATTTATAACTTCTAGCCTCATCTGTGTTTGTACAGTTCGGTATGTGTCGGACCTGATAGGAAACAGCATGGTTGGTTTCCTCATGTCGCGGCTCATATATTTCCAGGGCGGTATCTACCTATTGACCTTGGTTGACTGGTATGCCTCTACATTCTCTGTGACAGTGTTTGCATATATTTCCAGGGCGGTCTCTACCTGTTGACCCTGGTTGACTGGTATGCCTCTACTTTCTCTTTGACAGTGTTGGCATATATTTCCAGGGCGGTATCTACCTGTTGACCCTGGTTGACTGGTATGCCTCTACATTCTCTGTGACAGGGTTAGCATATATTTCCAGGGAGGTATCTACCTATTGACCCTGGTTAACTGGTTTGCCTCTACATTCTCTGTGGCAGTGTTTGCATATATTTCCAGGGCGGTATCTACCTGTTGACCCTGGTTGACTGGTGCCTCTACATTCTCTGTGACAGTGATTGCATAAATTTCCAGGGTAGTATCTACCTATTGACCCTGGTTGACAGGTTTGCCTCTACATTCTCTGTGACAGTGTTTGCATATATTTCCAGGGCGGTATCTACCTGTTTACCCTGGTTGACTGGTATGCCTCTACATTCTCTGTGACAGTGTTTGCATATATTTCCAGGGCGGTATCTACCTATTGACCCTGGTTGACTGGTATGTCTCTACATTCTCTGTGACAGTGTTTGCATATATTTCCAGGGCGGTATCTACCTATTGACCCTGGTTGACTGGTATGCCTCTACATTCTCTGTGAATGCGTTTGCATTAAATTTCCAGGGCGGTATCTACCTGTTGACCCTGGTTGACCGGTAGGCCTCTACGTTCTCTGTGACAGTGTTTGCATATATTTCCAGGGAGGTATCTACCTATTGACCCTGGTTGACTGGTATGCCTCTACATTCTCTGTGACAGTGTTTGCATATATTTCCAGGGCGGTATCTACCTATGGACCCTGGTTGACTGGTATGCCTCTACATTCTCTGTGACAGTGTTTGCATATATTTCCAGGGCGGTATCTACCTATTGACCCTGGTTGACTGGTATGCCTCTACATTCTCTGTGACTGTGTTTGCATGTATTTCCAGGGCGGTATCTACCTATTGACCCTGGTTGACTGGTATGCCTCTACATTCTCTGTGACAGTGTTTGCTCTACTGGAATGCCTGGTGATGACCTATATCTATGGTAATATTCTTATCTACATCTAGCGTCTCACTTTATGCAAGGAATCATGTAGGAAAGTAAAACTTGAAAATGATTAGAAACGGTGAAAAAAGAAGGAAATTCCCACTCCCTATGATTTCCTTTTGTAATTTCCACATGCCATAAAACCAAAGGAACTAAAGGGTGTTTCATAGTGTCTGATACTTTTTTTGCGCAGATGTTTTGCAACTGTTGAAATGTAAATGAAACAATATCCGAGCTTCGCACAATTGAGCAAATTACAGCAATAATTTTGAAAATCGGTTTATAAATGAAAAGTCTTGGCCGTTCAAACTTTACCTGCCGTTTGTAACCGATTTTCATCTTTTGCAGGTCCTATTAGGATAAAATAAGATCAAGATTGTGACATAAAATACTTTTCCTATCATCCTCTGCACAAGAATTTTCTGCGTAAAACCATTATCAAAGGCAAGCTTTTAAACTACATGTATAGTGCACAAAAATATGTATTTCTATGTATGTTGTTCTTACAACCACTATGGAAGTAGTTCTTGTTTTTGAAAGTTTGATTCAATCTACATTTCGGGAAAGTTATCTACAAATAAATAAGGCCTTAAAATAATCGCCAAATAAATGAGGCCGTACGTGTTTTAAGTGGTCCAGCAGTCAAAGAATGAGAGCGAACGTCTTTTTAGCCGCACAGTCCAAATAAATAGTCAATAGGCTTTGTCACGCTTTGTCACGGGCGACTTTCAATGTGCTTTAAATACATTGCAGCTCTCTATTGCCTTACTTGTATAATGTCACTTTAATCACAACTGTACCAGCAAGCCATTGGAATGTTCAAATACCCCCCCCCCCCCTTCAAGAGTGGCATGTGCTTAGCAACACCGACAAAATTAAAGTACGCATTTTCGGTTTTAATTGGCAAGAATGTGATTCTGAATATACATGTACCCAGTCATTATTTTGCAGGTCTAAGAAACATAGATAAGAACATGCACGAAATGACGGGCTTTGGAGTTCCAATTATCTTCAAAATATGCTGGTCCTTTTTCACTCCGATACTGCTAACGGTAATGTACATGTACGACATTCTAAGTGTACTCAACATTGTAGTTTTAGGGTCGGGGGTGTTTTTCATACTACATGTGTATCTGATCAAATTCCTTTGTTACTAAAACCCGACTGCAATTTTTGTCCTGTAGGCATATACGGAAGTATACATTAAAACTCCTTCGGTTCATCTCAAATGTGTAAATACATTTCGCGGTTATTTTATTTGAAAGGCTATAATCTCATTTTGTAAATATGTCGTGGCAAAAGTCACATTGGTTCCTTGTTCCGTTAACTAAACCGTTAAAACGGGAAACAGATGGTCACGGGGAGGTGACGATGAACATTGCAGCCACTTTAGATATGGCATATTCATTCCAGGTTACCCTTGGTTTTGCTATAGCCACCTACAGTCCACCAGCATATGGGAAGTATAAATACCCACAATGGGCCGTAATCATGGGTTGGTTGATTGCCGCGACGTCCTTGACACCTATACCCATCTACTGGATATACAAGATGTATAATACCCCCGGGACACTAAAAGAGGTATTTGAGCCGCAAAATGAGAAAACCGGATTTTTGCCTATGCGAAAACTAAGGCGCAGATCAGCTGTGCAGTAACTGCACAGCTGATCAGCGCCTTTGTTTTCGCTACATGGATAGTACGGTTCCTCTTTTTCCTCAATCCCAAATTTCAAGTTTCTAGCGATCTTCTGTGGCTGTACAGGCCGGTTTGTGTCGGACCTGGTCGGAAACCCCGAAAAACGGTTTGCTCGCGTCGCACAAACTTGTAAAATACCGTTCTGAAGGTCTACCCTGGAAAACTGGTTCAAGTCGAACCATCCCAACATACACGTACGTCTTACTTATTTGGTAATTTTTTCGAGCATATTTTGGGTGTTATGACATCATTTTATTGGACAGAAGTCCTATTTAATGGATGCAACGTCCCGACATTACCATGGTTGTTAATTGGCACGCTAAGCCACAACTCAAACGAAACGGGAAAAGCCGATAAATCGGTGCGATATGCAGGCTGCTGACCTAAGTGCACCTTTCTCTGTGTGCGTCTCTACGGTGTTTTCCCAGTGAAAGTATTCCGGGAGGGGATATGGAGAAATCCGTTTGAAGATGACCTCGAGCATCCGAAGCGTTCAACAACGTTGAAAATTGAGAGATTAAAACGATAACATATACATTGTAATTGAATTTTATGACTGAAGGCGTAAATGTTTGGTGATTTTATCTTATTTAGACATGTCGGTTGTTTTGCAATTATTGCGAGGTCTTAAATTGCGAAGAAGACAACCAATTGATGGTGAGTATGTTATTCATTTATTTATCTATTTGTTTATTTGCTCTTTTTGCTAAAAATATACTTCAAGCCACGTAATTTCTTGCCTCGTATTTTTGAACATTTGTCGTGAACTGAAAATTATAAACATGTTGTTGTAACGACAATACATGATCATGGGTTTTCAGTCCCTGCTATGGTTTTTACTTACTTTTTTGGGTAAATGAGTATCTTCCTTCCATTAAAAGAGTATTTTTGTTCTAAATAAAAGTGCCTTCAATACGACAATATTAATATAAAATTATATTTGCCCATTCTGTTTTAGGGAGCCCAGATGAGTGATGATTAGGCCGCATCGTTCTAGAACATGTTTGGTTTACGTAATACTACTGCTGTCCTTCCTGGTCATTTTGGCAATGACTCGCAATCGTCAAACTGTTACATATTTGTTTGAATCATCTATGGCGCAAAGTAATGATAGCTATGACGAAGTGGGCTCTTTGTTCACAGCCGATGATATGGTTCATAGTGTAACTGAATCAACGGCATTACATGAGAAAGCAGATAGTGAATTTACACATCACACTGGGGCTAGTGTTGTTGAATTTAATCAGCGAACAGCAGCTGACAATTTTAAAGATGCTATTATTCAACAAGACCAAAATGACGATAATGGATTTACAACTAAAATAAAGGCTGATAAAGGAAGCAAGATTTCAGTCATAACAGATGTTTATAGAAAAACCAAAACAGAAAACGAACATAAAATGCGTAAGAACTATAATGGAAAAATGAAGACATTGCTCTGGTACGACACGCACAATAAATCGATGGTGGTTTTTACGACGTCTTTGGGATTTTCTAAATGTAAATATAAAAACTGTCAATATGAAACCTTCTTTTCTAGAACAGACACCAAGCCTACTAAACCGTTTGACGCCGACGCTATCTTAATACAATCAGCTGGCATTTGGGATTTGAGTCCACCACCTCGACGTGACCAGGATCAGGTCTTTGTGCTCGGTGTTCGAGACGCCTTCCCGAGGACAACGGCCGAGCGAGACCCTGGCATGGGCATAGAATGGGTGGATTTGTTCAACTGGACGATGACCTATAGACTAGATTCTGATATTGTAGTCAAGTATGGTGACATAGTTGAGAAAGAGGATAAGAATGAAATTGCAAATAAGAAATACGATCAAATCTTCGATGAGAAAGAAGACAAAGCTGTCTGGTTTGTTAGTCATTGTCGGACAAGATCAATGCGAGAGCATTATGTTCGAGAGATACAAAACGTGATTGGAGTTGACATTTTCGGAGGATGTGGTTCTGAACCGCCGTGTCATAAACCGCATCGTAAGGAAATACAATTCGAAGTTTCACAGTATGATGCAATGTGCTTCGAAGAGATTGTCAAACAGTATAAATTTTACCTGGCATTTGAAAATACTTTGGTACAGGATTATGTTACTGAAAAAGTGTATAGTTGGTACAGTAGAGACATAATCCTTGTGGTACGCGGTGGATCAAATTACTCAAAGATATTGCCCCATGGTACTTTCATAGATGCGGGTGATTTTGAGTCTGCCATCGAACTAGGGCATTATTTAATAGAACTAGCAAATGATAAACAACGATACACAGACATTCTCAGAAAGAAAGACGCATATTATAGTACAGACTCCATGGTTCCTACGCAAGAGGCTAATTGTAAATTGTGCGAATATTTAAATAATTTAGATGGCCATAGAAACACGTATGAAAATATAATAGAGTGGTGGTTAAAAGGCTGGAAAAACTTTGACTTGAAACCGAGCCCTTTGGACGGATGGCCGAGGAATCCAGTAGGGCGCACATGGTGATACCAAATTCTATAGCAGTTTTGAAATATAATTAAATGATTTGAATAAATATTTTGTTTTTATTTTTTCCATCTTTATAGTACCTACAACACTTACAACGTTACAGTGACTTCAATTTGTTTGATTTATTAATTAATTAAATGCGTCACGTCCGATTCAACAGATATGGTCATGTCGGGACGTTGCCTTCGTTTTATGGGACTTCTACCCAACAGTAGAATGTCATGACAAATTATCACCACCCAGGTGAACGACTAAGGCTTATAAATATTTACTGATGGGTTGACTTGAACCACTTTTCCTGGGCAGCCTCAGACATCAATAGCGGCTAACCAGTAGTCTCAGTGTTGGTCAGTCAGTAGTTTATCAGCTTTGCCTGGATGCACATTTTCACGACTCCAATGGTCGAGGAGCGGACTGGCGCAGTTGGTAGGGCATCGGACTTTGGGCCGAGCGGTCCCCGGTTCGATCCTCGTCTGGGGCGTCGCCGTCTGTTGTGGGCTTGAGCAAGTCACACTTCCACAGCTCAGCATGTATATATGTATTATATGTTCTTAGTTAGTCGCAATAAAAAGCTCTATGTAGGCGACTTAAAATAAAGATTATTATTAAAGAGGCCCTGCATTTGTTGATCATTGCTATCACGGTTTTCAATAATATGGTTTTATTACGGTAAACAAGACATGCATTCGTACTTTACAAGTACTGAAACATGTCTAAAACAATGTGTCCCAAAAAGTGCAAATACTTTGACCATGTCGATTGACCTCCGTGATAAAGTTTTGTAAACACTAGAAAACGGTCACCTAGCTATTTGTGTAATGCATTTATCCAGTGCCATGTGAAGCGTGTGGTCAAAAAATTTGTTTATTGTCGATACTAAAACATGTGTATCCCTTTTCTAATGTTTACAAAAAAAGTGCCGATTGACCTCACGTGACAAAGTTTTGTAAACACTAAACAAGGGTCACCTATTTGTTTTGACGCATTTATCCAGTGCCATGTGAAGCACGTTGTCATATATTGTTTATCAATACGAAGAGTCGCATGACTGAAAACACTCCGATCAACAAATGAGCCGCCTCGTGGGAAAACCAACAATCTGCATAGGCGAAAACAAAGTCGCAGATCTGCTTCGCGGTAACCGCGAAGCTGATCAGCGCCTTTGTTTTCGCTACTCGGGTAGTAAAATTCCTCTTCTACTTAAATCCGAAATTTCAAGCTTCTAGCTCTTTTCTGTGCTTTTACAGGCCGGTTTGTGTCGGACCTGTTTGGAAACCACATTGTTGGTTTTCCCACGAGGCGGCTCAAATACTTATCGATGACAGAGGTCAACCGGCACGGTCAAAGTCTTTGCCTTGTAAACCGAAACGGTCAAAGTGCGTTTACTATAGCTGCATCATCATGAGTGCTCAAAATTAAGCCCATACGGATTTCGAATTGAAGGAGATGTACGTATTTCACTTGGCATGAAGCGAAGACAAAGGCGCTGAACAGCTGTGTAGTGGCTGATCTGCAGTTGATCAGCTGATGTTTTCGCATCAGAAAAAATGGTATCTATAGATACGGAATATAATACAAAATTTACATTAGGGGTGAAAACCACAAAATTCATTTTTTGCACATGCACGTAAAGGGGCACCACTCAGCTATTAGTGCACGCACATGAGACTTTCAATAAATGTGTTCAGAACTGAGTAATATAACGACAGAGATCGATCAAAGTTTACTGTCTGTCGCAGGATGGCATTTATCTTAGATTTTTACATGGTAACTTCTCATTGACGCAGAGTATATATGGATTGTTTGATAGCAAGTTAACACATACGATATATGACTGACGTTTCGATAGTGTTAGTCCGGCACGAATATGGCATATTTTTGATGGACCTGGAAGTCGGGTATAAAGTTTTTTTCTTGATGGATTCTTGTAGGTACAACATTGCCATTCAAGATTCTGGATGATGACAGCCTGTCATCATTGAGCATTTTGAGAAATTCAAGATGGCGTCCAAGATGTCTAAAATGATGAAAATACATATGGTCTACTATACAGTTTGTCCATAAAATAAATAAAAGTGCCATTTTGCCTCACAACTTTATTAGGTTTTAACTCATCTGTCTTCAATTAATGCTTTCTGGTTTAAATATTAAAGATGACATCCAAGATGGCTGCCAAAATAAGATTTTTTTGACATTTTAAATGTATTACCATATATTTATACGGTTTAGATATTTGAGCTTCTTGTGGATTAGACACTGACGTTATAAAATCAAAATAATGAACTTGTGACATCACTGAGCCTTGTCAGAATTTCAAGATAGCATCCATAATGTCTACCAGATACAGATTTCCAACTATAGAGTTAATTGCACTGATCTAAAAGTGAATGTTTGTTTGAATGTTTGATTGCATTTTTATCAAATATTAAAGGGAAGTTAAAGAACGGTGAAGATTATATATTTTTGCAAACTGTAAAATATACATATTAAAGATAACATCCAAAATGGCCACCAGAAATAGAACACACTTTCTTCTCTTTTTGTATATTATTGATGTAAATTAGACACAAAAATACCACACGGTTCATCTAAACCAATGCTTTGTATATATTTTAAGAAACTCAATGTTTTAATTAGCTTTGAAGCTATAAGGAAATGAACATTAAACATAATGTAATTTCAGTTTATTGTTACACATATTGTGAAAAGTATCCATAATAAATGGTCACAGTGTAAAACAATGATTAAAATAGCATTCAGTCATAGATTTATCAGCAGCATGATAATGCCTTCCAATTGCCATTTATAAGATTAGTGTAAATGAAGATATTTTGCTTGAGTTGTCCCACACAAATAAAGCCTTGGACCTAGCTTATGTATTAAGTACACAGTGGAGACTTTGTACATATTTCTTATTTACAAGTCGTGTAACTCCGTCTTAGCCAACTTTACTGAAAGTACATGTATATTGATTTATATAGCTTCAGAACAAATGGACAGGGTTCAGATCTAGAAGATATATTCAATCAAAAATCAACAGCATTGATAACAAGAACGCCACTGTTGTTTTTGCAACTGCAATGGATGAAATAATGAAAACACACATTGTAGGTCATGTGTACCAGGAGTAATGGTACTTCACCGGGAGGATGTGCAAAGGATCATTCATATCCAAGGATCTATATCTGCAGATACCAGTGTTACAGGAAATGCACTTAAATGCGAAAATCTATGTAAATTTTGTCAAACTCTAGGGAGCATACAATATAGATAAATATCCCGGCAGAATTACTATTCACTGAATCACACCAAACTATCTCATAAAGATGCAGAAATACCGTACACACCTTGGCGCAAGCTGTGACATAAATATTGTCAAAGTCAACAGAGCATGAAAATCAGATCAAGGGTACCAAGTCAAGGTACATGCTTTAAAAGTATATCAGTGACCATCAACATGCATTGTTACACAATCCAATTGTACGCCTCTACATTTATAATTTCAAAGTGGACGGCGCGGCATGAAATAACACATCATGCGTCCCAGGTCTAAGAGCGTACTTAAGAGTATTTCAAAGACGGTTAAACTTTAAGCAAGTTACGTAATTTGACATTAATTTAATCAGAGTCAGAGGAACATGAAATATATGTCAAGGACACCAGCTGAAGGTGTGTGCTTGAAAAATACATGCATATGAAGGACAAATACTACGAAAAATAAGCAACCTTTATATTTTATTCACAATTACAGCTAAGCTAATGATAAACACACTTTAATGCTAGACTAATAATAGTTTGGTAATACATTAAGTAAATGGAACGTACAAAACTGATCGAGGATACCTGGTCAATATGCATCTAGCCTTAGGAAAATATTGCGTGCGAAAAAGTTGAGCTAATATATAACCTCATGCTATAAGCAGATACAATAAAACTACAACCGTGCAGCTAAGGACACAGTATTAAACCATTTGACTCACAGTTTTGTGTGATTTATTTCCTACAAGCATAAGCTTGCTTTGTTGTAACCTCAGCACTATGAGGCGCTATTACTTTCACTTCGAAATTGCAATTTAGTTGATTTAAGAAGGTGGTCTGAGGTCATCAAGAGGTACATGTTAAGGTGAAGGGGTAAAGTTCGGTCTCATTTGTCAGCCATCAAAATGACTGGCAACATACATGGCAGATCTGATTTTAAACATGCTGGTAAATGAGCATGTTTGACATTTTCAATTATTTAGGAGGTCAAAGTATGGAAGAGTGCAGTAGTAACCCAATCCATAAAAAGCATGAGCGCTAATTAAATCAGATGTTAGTTCAGCATCCTTTTATATTTAGTCTTTCGGCTTTATGTATATGGCAGTTTTTGCTTTCAAACGATACCAGGAATTTTGAGGCGTTGAGCTTTAAAGTAACAAAAACTCACCTCAGGGTCATCAATTGAAACTCCTTTTGGATTTTCATGAAGTACAAAAGTGGCTATTTGGTACACAAGGATATTATCTGTCTGTGTGTAATTGTGTTTATGTCAGTCATTCCAATTGAAAACACATTTTTACATATCTTGCACATTCTGTTTGCATTTATGCTTGTATCAACTAGTTTGTAGATATCGTAGCTTCTTTTATGAAATTCAGCATCGTGTGTAAGCTCACAATCTATCAACTTAATAAGCTACTGCTTGTTCTCAGTAACAGCAAACCACAGTAAAATGAATATCGATCAGACAGACTATGTGAGTGCCATCTATACAGTGAAAATCTTGTCATTTTTTCATAAGTATTCCCAAGAATTAAAGGTGTTTAATGATACATTAAAATCACAAAGTAGACAAAAGGTTCAAAAATGTATGCATTAGGAAAATGTTTATGATATTTAAATGTTCTGACAGCCATCTTGGATTCCATATTATACTCAAATCCCGCTAGAACAAAGACTGTGTAAAGCTTGTGAAAGCCGTGTTGTTGAGGATGAAAGACATTTTCTTGTGGAGTGCTCAGGGTATAATAGTTTGAGAAATGAACCCTTGACCAATATTAACAGACACCACCTGACAGATGATGAGAAATTTAGATATTGTCTGACTGAAGCAGACTGCAAACCGGTGTCAAATTTTTTTGATAAATGCATACGAGAAAAGTAACGTTATGCTTTGTAGGCGATGAATAAATAGGATAATACACATATAAATCCAATCTTAACGGATGATCAATTGAAATGTTGACTACTTTAAATAAGAATATTAATAGTTAATTCCAGGAGTAAAATTGACGAACATTGACAATGCATCATAAGCCTTTGTAGGCTGGCTGTTAAATACCATATATACACTGTACTTATATTTTGTATAGTTGTGTGTATATTATTGTTTGACAGGTTGTACTTTAAATAATAAACTACATATACTCAATCCTGGAAAAGGTAATTAATGTTTGATATGTCAATATGTACTAAATAATAAGATGAAATAGCATTTTTCATTCTGTTAGAGACAGTTTATAACACAGTGCATAGAAATTATTTTCAGATATCATCTTGATTTTCTCAAATTGTTCAATGCTGACAGGGTGTCAGAAGTTGGATGCTCTGTTGACACAGTCTAACATGCATGAATTTATAAAGAAAACAATACTTAATATGTCATTTTCAGGCCTAATTGATCAAAATATGTATGCATAATATATATTGCACAGACATTTGCATTGTCAATAAATCTTATTTTGGCGGCCATCTTGGATGTCATTCTTATCTTTAAACCAGGAAACTATAACTTATGTCAAATATAATAATACCTGCTAATGTAATGAGGAAACATAACATTTTTATTCGTTTTAAGGGGTACATTGTATGACAGTACATGTATTTTCATTATTTTCTGACATCTTGGACGCCATCTTGAATTTCTCAAAACGCTCAATGATGACAGGCTGTCATCATCCAGAATCTT
Organism: Rugalucina vietnamica; assembly: GCA_964017185.1. NCBI lineage: Eukaryota > Metazoa > Mollusca > Bivalvia > Lucinida > Lucinidae > Rugalucina > Rugalucina vietnamica. Next base: position 9,697,799 of record OZ024877.1, on the reverse strand, counting down.
TAATGGCAATATCTGACATACAAGAATCTGTATAGAAAAAAACTTTATACCACAATTCCAGGTCAAGTTGATTTTGTGCCGGACTATGTAGTCCAGCGGCCTGAAATCGGAGATGAGGGGCGAAACAATCGTTTATATTCAGAAATACTGTCAAATTAATATATAAAATACTAGCGTTTTGATAAATATGTATGCAAGGAATTGGTAAACTTAAGCTACATTTTTAATATAAGAAAATGTTGTAATATCAGTTTTAGGAAATGTGATTTCGGGAAACTCCATGATGCCTTTTATTACATGTATTTCGCAGATGTTCCTAAAGAATATAAAACCTCGCTATTCATTATTTTGCAGAAGTTCCTGACGAATATAAAACCAAACAGCAAATGGGGACCCCGCACCAAGTACGAAGCCGAAAAGGGAGCCGACCAAGAGATAACTGTACCAGGATATATACAATCTGATGAGAAAAAAGGCCCTGACGCGTGGAATACACAGGATGGCGGAGTTGAAAATAAGGCCTTTGATAATGAGGATCCGAAGCCTTTGTATATGACACATCTATAGTCCATTTGTTAATGATATGCCAAACGACTATTAGAAAATTCTATTTTGTTTTACATAAGACATGTTATAGTTGAATTATCACGGGGTCTATTCTCTAAGCCTATATAATCCGGTTTCGTCTAGGTATAAGCAGGTTCCGGTAGTGGATTTGAGAAATTGAATGTAAACAAAGAAATGGAGTAGACAGGTGAACAGGTAAGTTGCATTATTACTGTTTTATCTTTTGATTTTGAATAAAATCCTGATGTGCAGTATCAAGAGAATTTACAAACGCTAGTAGAAATCAAAACTAGAGTGGCGAAGATGCAATAAGAAACTAGATTTTGATGTTCAAAGTTTCGATACGTGGCTGTTTTGATGTAACAGTTTCGGCCAGATTCACAAGTTTGCCCTACATTTTGAATATTTTTGCACCGGACATTGTCCGATTCGACCCACAAACAAATATAACCAGTGCGTACATTCCTGGGAATCGAAATCGCTTCATGAAAGCGAGTCCAAAATAAAAAAAAATCTTGGTATAAGCACATTTTTCAGGTGGTCGTGAATGTTAAGACGCTTTAGTACGGTAAACGTGCACTCTGACTGACACTGTAGCAGGTACTCATATTGTTTATGCAATCGCAACCACTCTCAAATTTGAAATAATTGACCTTGTTTATAGTGGCTGAGAGACATATTCGCTCAAAAGCTTAACAAGGATCTTATACCATCCCTAAACATAAAATGGTTCCTCGTAATTCTGGCGTGAGTTGCATAACACGAACCCTCGAGATATTGATGACGCCATTTGATCTTCCTTATTCCTTAGCAACGGCGGGTTGCTTTCAGAGAGGCAGAATCGTAGGAAAAATCGCAGACCGAAAAATCGTACGACGATCGGTGCAAATGTAACCTACATGTAGGCATAATCACTATACTTTCACTATTAATCGTATAAATTAGTTGTAATGCTTATAACGCCTATTACTCTTCGATCTACAGTAACAATTTAACGAAAGTCTTAATGTGTGCAACTGCAAATATTAATTATGGTATTGCCCGTTAAAAGACTCCTGGGTCTTGGGTTTTGATTCATCAGGATGTTTATCATGATTTATTTGTTTGTTCTTGATGATTCATTGACTAGTTAGAGATTCACCACAAGGACCAAATAACTAACTAAATGTTATGAGTCACTGCAGAAGCTGAGGGTGAGGTTAGGTACCTGTAAAACCGGTTTAAGCCCGCCAGTAACTTTGTGTTACTGATCGTTCCAAGTCGATACTTCTGTAGTGGTTCTTTTTGTTTTATGTCTTGGTGTTTAAAATTTTTTGTGCTGTTGGCGCCTTATGTATGTTTTCATATTTTAGTTAAGGTAACTGAGTGGTCACCTATTGGGAAAATAGCTGCTCATTCGGCTTACGATATGTTTCATGGTATAAAGTACCTAATTGTTAGTTTGTTTTTTCCCACCTCGGTTTTTGGAGTGGGAATCTTTTTTCTGATTGCGCCTTTTCCTGATCTTTGCCTACTTGTACCTTTCCATATCACGAACGAATCTCAATAATAACGAAAACTTAACGATGAGTTTCATGTTTTTGGAAATATCTCACAACCCATGATTTTGTGCTTTGCATTCTCACCACCCCTACATTTTATTCTTATACGTTACATGTTTACATGCTGTTCTTCCTCCAAAGCAAAATGACGTTTTATTTCTTGAATATATAAATCTTTGAAGACCAACAAGTGTACTCACCTTCAGCAATCTGCTCAAAATCACAAGTGTGTCGACAAATCAACCAAATTGTACCGCTAGTTCATCTTCTCGCGTATGAAGCACGTGCTTTTATGAGCTTTGAACATTTCCGCTGAACGCTTCTCAAACTTTTGCAAAGATTTGTTAATGTTAATTTGATGTTTTAATATGTATCTAGAAACTGCACTTCAAAAATGTACATTACTGACCTAAGTTCTTATATTTTTTTTTCATTTTTTGAAGAAAGTAATGAAACACCAGACTAAACTGACCTTAACCAGCACAACTCCCGAGCATATTGGCTTGAAGAATAGACCCCGTGATTATAGGCATAAAATCGTTGCTTATTTTTCAATTTATATTTGCCAATCAATTTGAGTTTATGTGTAAGACGAAGCGTTGTTGTTCTCGTTATTCACCACGAGATATTATACAGGGTGATTTTCAAAAAAAGTCTATGATCACATTTTGAAGCAAATCAACTTTCACACGGAATAGGACACGTGGTAAGGATAACCAACCTAATGACCAGTCTGAGAGTGGTTTATATTGATCGAATCATTAGCAGGTAGGGGAAAGATATTGATTTATAGAGGTTCTATGAATTTATAGAGTTTCTGTAAATTTATAGAAACAAATGTTCTATCAATTTATAGATCAAACAGGTAATCTGCCTGCGAAACGTCACTGAAAACCGCATCACGAAACCGTGTTCACATTTGTGTCTTGGGTCTACGCCACGGAATGCCGCTTTTCATTTTTGCATGGGATGTGTATCTTTCTGATGAAGTTGCAAACAAAACAGCGCATCATCTCGTTCAGATTTAACTAGTAGACGTAAATAATTGATTAAAACTCTTTGTTATGAAGCAGATGTATGATACGAAAGTATTAACAGAGGGCATACATAAACGATCCCCGATAAAACATTATAATACAAAATCATAATAATTCGAATTTCTTTCCGAATAATTGGCTTTATGTAAAAAGCTACATGTAGTACTTGTTAAAGGTCGACACAGCCTTTAAAAGTAACATCTGCAGCAAACGTAAAGAAACTAGCGTGACCAATTTATTCAAGATGGCGTCCATAAGATTAATGGAACAACTCTTAACAATAAATCCAGCTCTGGAAGTCATAATACGAAACATACATGGTGAAGTACATGATGCATTGTTTAAAGCGGCTTCTGAGGAAGCTTAACATCCCATGCAAAAACGAAAAGCGATATTTCGTAGGGTAGGCCCTAGACACAAATGTGTACTACATGGTTTCGGGATGCAGTTTTCATTCAGTGACGTTTGGCACACCGATTACCTGTTTGATCTATAAATTTATCGAACAGTTGCTCTATAAAATAGAAACTCTATTAAATTTATAGAAACTTTATAAATCAATATCTTTCCCTACCTGATTAGTACTCGTAAAATGTTAACTTGTACTTTTAAACATTCAAGTTTAATCCATTCAGTTTAATCCATAGCCTAGTTGGTGGTGAGCAGTCATTAATAACTTGCGATAAATAACTAAGACGAGTAGTGTCATTGAGCAATGCATTTTAGCTCCCTTGAGCACTGGTTAACAACCATTTAGTAGTGTGGTAACATACCTCCAAAAAACTGTTGGTCCCAGTAAAACATTTTCAGTCAGGTGGGACGGAGCCGTCGCTTCATATGTATTAATCAGAGTTGTTGATCCCTTTCGTTATAAGGATTTGAACTGAATAAGATAAAACAGAAATAAAAGTACCGCTCCCACCCCCGTTATAAAAAGTTCGACGAAGATGGGATTCGAACCCACGCGGGGAAACCCCAATGGATTAGCAGTCCATCGCCTTAACCACTCGGCCACCTCGTCATACGTCATATATACTGCAATGATATGTTTTTTTTTGTTTTTTTTTTTAATTTCAAAAACTTCAACTCTGATGATGGCTGCGTTCACATAAAAAATAAACGGTTTACGGCAATTGGTATTTGCTATCCGGTATTCGCTGTTACGTATATACGGCCACGGCAGCATTTGTTCTTGTGTTCCTTTGAAAGATATTGATTCCTCAAAAGAAGATTTTGCTATGCTTTTACTAGCCGAGGAGGAGATCGGCCCTAGTATGAGTAGGGGAAACAAACAAACACACGTTGCTCAAATAATATCATGATAAGTTATTTCCGTTGCTTTTCTTATTCATGAAGATTCAAATATATGAATTTAAACATATATTAAATCATTTTTATATACATAAGAAATAATTATTTTACTTGCCTTTTAAGTACAACACTCAATAATTTGTGTACAATAGACATTCAGACCAGCATAACAAATGGTTACACGCTGCACGCTGAACAAACATTTAACATGTACGATTCCCACTTTGCTGTACTACACGAACCTATACGCGCCTGTACGATTTCGAATAGTGCCCTCGTGTGTGACCAGGTATTAGGAAATCCTAGTGTTTGATGTTATGACCTTTTCGAACAGTGCCCTCTTCTGTGACTCCTAGTGTTTTATTTCAGCTATTCGTGTGCCCTCAAACACGTGCACCGTATACCCGAAAAAACTACTCCTATGTGAACGCAACGTATAGGAAGGCAAGAGAATCATTTTATTGTCAGGGTATTGGCCTTAATTTGTTCTAATCTTACCTGCAAAATATTTGAAAATCGGTTAGCACATGAAGTTTCTATAGCCAAAATTAATTGTGATTTGCATTTAAATTTTGCAAATTCGATGATTATGAAAATTCGTAATTTTCGAAAAGAAAAATCACTTGACCATTAAAAATGTCTCGGGTATGCAATTTTTGCCATTATAAAATAATAATAAAATTGTAAAAAAATATTTTTGCAGTAAAATATATACATGTACCTCCCTTCCATAAGATTTTGTACCAGGAAATCCCTATTCAAAAAAACTTAAAACATGCTCTTTAAAATATTTGCGAAACATCGGCCACTTGGAAACCCACTTTAGATCGTCTTTAAGGTTACCGTAGAAGAACGGTGTCTATTTCATGAATAACACCGTTTGTAGCGCTGATGTCAGTCTTTGTGACTTGGGCTGAGTTGATACGCATCCTTCCTGCAATGTTAACAAAGAATGGTTAAATTATATTTAAGAGCTCAGCCCGAGGGTGAAAACATCATCATCAGGAAAACATGTCCGTGTAATGTATAGCCTCTTATACCCCACTTTTACATATTAAAACTGGGGTATGCAGGGGTATAATTATTTTTCTTATTTTTGCTCCAAAACATAGATTGTGGGTACTCGTTAGAACCGCCTCGCGCCTAACGTGTACTCAATCTATGTTTTGAGCAAACATTAGAAAAATAAAAATAAATGTACTCAAAATTTTCATTTTTTACAACTTTAAAAATCTTTGTATATTGCACGGGCTTGTTTTCGTAATGGTCCTTTTTGAGTTAACGTAGCAACGGAAACCTGAAGAATGCGACAACTGCGCTCATTCACACCAATAACAGAAAAAGTAACGCGTCTTAATTGGAATAATTTGAAACTCATTAGTTTGCATTCCTTCCTCAGTAACTTTATCATGTAGAAGACTTGCGTCAAAAGAGTCCACATTCAATGGCAGGCAGACAGAGAGTTATGTATGGTACATTAATATAAATGGGAAGATGTTTTATATATATCAGATCATTTGTAAATCTCCGTGACTCGCAATGTACTCAGTGCATATACAATATGTTAAAACAAAGCTTCTTACTGTGTTCCTAGGATTCGATTGCAATATTTCTGACATCAGGAAAACATGCCCGTGCAGTAAATACCCCCCTAAACCCCACTTTTATATACTAAAACTGGGGTAAACCTATTTTTTCTTATTTTTGCTCTAAAACATAGATTGTGGGTACACGTTAGAACCGTTCTAACGTGTACCCACAATCTATTTTTTGAGCAAAAATAAGAAATTTAAAATATCATTTTTTTCCCAGTGAAATTGTTCATTTTTACAACCAATTTTTTTTCCTGTATATTGCATGGGCGTGTTTTCGTAATGAATTGAATAACTTACGTACTTTGCCTAGCAGATTGTTGTACAAGGACGGAGTTTTCCTGTCTGTCTAAACATGTTAGTCTTTCTCTGTCATACAGACCCTTGGAGTAGTGTGTTCTTCCGATTGCATGGTACGCCAAAACATCTGGTATGAGAATCCAGAAGATATACATTAAGGATGATACCGACCCCAAAGGCTATTTTAAACGGCTACTGTCTGCACAGCATCTTCTAGAAACTGCATTTTTCAAAATCTCACTTTTCTGAAAGACCTCAAGAAAAAAAATATTACCATTTTTCATTCAAAAAGTCTTAAAAAGTGCCACAAAAATTTTGCAAATCGTTTAGCAAATAGAAATTTTATGCCAGAAAATAGTTTTGAATAGTAAAAATGTCAGCAAGGGAAGTAATTCTTTTCCTTGAAAAAATCTAAATTGGTAATTTTTCATTAAAAATGCACCAAACCAAACCAAAATTCTATTGTATGGAAAGCTGAATGCCAAACTTTTAAAATCATTTCACAGATTTGATTAATTTGTCATTTTTAAGGCGTTTGGATTACCTCCCTTGCACATGCAAAAGGCCTATTCAAAATAATTTTGAGCATAATTATTTCATTCGTGAACCGATTTTCAAATTTTTTGTGGCACTTTTTAGGACTTTTGGGTTGCAAAAAAATGACATGTCATATTTTTCTTGTGGTGTTTCAGAAAAGTGAGATTTTGAAAAATGCAGTTTCTGAAAGATGGTGTACAGACAGTAGATAAAATGGTCTTAGTTTTATGTAGAAGATACTTTAACATGCTGTCTTTGCACTGAGCAAATAAAACGTGGGGATCACCAGGCTTAATTTTGATTTATAGCGATTGAAAGAATATGCAATGCGTGTACATGTACCGAAGAAAGGTTTGTTGTTTTATTTTTTTTTTGCTAATTGCTTCTACATTTCAGCAATAGAAATTTGGAAAATTACAAGCAGTACTATCCAAATGCCATACATTTCAATTAGATTATATACTGAACAAAAAAAGAAACGCAACAATAGGCCACCGAGGATTTTCGAGTTTAAGGGTAATACGTTGATAATTTCAGGTCTGTTGCTCTATGATTCCCATTCATGGGATATTAGGGTATATCATGCAAAAAACTGATTTTCATTTCGATAAAAATTGAATGAAAAATTTGTGTCGTCTTCAATAATGCAAATTTTGACAGATCTGATCTGCGCATGCGCACACTTTTGAAACTCCAAATCACCAAGAAACAATGTCAGCTGCTCCCTAATTAAAATTCAAGAAAAAGAATTACTATACAGTTCAAGCTCGTAATTAAAACCCTCAAAATCCCTGTATGTTTAATTGAAAGGGGGATAATTTCAATTTCATTCATTTTATTTCTTTAACGTGTGAGTTATCTGCTGAGTGGTACATTATGATTTTGAATGCGGGTTTAGAGTGGATTTAAACCGTACCATTATTTTAATGCTCGCGCATGCGCACTGTGTGTCTTTTCACCTTCAGCATGCCCATGGTCGGCATTGAATAACTCCGTAAATACGCATCAAAATGAAAATCGATTTCTTGCATTCGGAAGCCTGATATCTAATGCAGAAGTTGAAAATGCTATGATTTCTGATTGTATCAAAATTTGCTCAAAATTTAGTGAAACATAATTGTTGCGTTTCTTTTTTTGTTCAGTATATATACGATGCAAAATTTATATATTACCATCACCAAGTGTGAACATTGTCTAAAAGTGGTATACTTATATTTGGTAAATTCGTGTTTTTATGATCAATTTGAGCCTGTGCATGAGAAAACCAACAATTTGGGTTCCCCACCAGGTCTGATACAAACCAGCCTGTACAGTCACAGAAGAAACCCAGAATCTTGAAAATTTGGGAATAAGTAGAGGAGGAAATGTACTATCCGTGTAGCGAAAACAAAGACGCTGATCAGCTGCTGATCAGCTTCGCGGTTACCGCGAAGCTGATCTGCGTCTTTGTTTTCGCCCATGCAAATTGTTGGTTTTCTCACGCACAGGCTCATTTGTTAAAATCAAAGCTAATGCTATTTTTAAGACCTTATGCCCCGGTTACATTTGCCCCGATCATCGTACTATTTTTCGGTCTGCGATTTTCCCTACGAGTTTTAGACATCGTAGGTGATCGTGGGCTACGACGTATGTGTTTACATTCATACGGGCATCGTACGATTTCTTGATCTGACTTTTGTCGACGTTCTGATAGAAAAAAAGAAGGCGATCGTACGGTAGTCGTAGGTCTCCGCAGATTTTTAGTTGATATCGTACGGAGCCCGATGGATCTGTAAACGAAACTTCGACCTACATGCTGGCATAAACCGATGACATGCAATTATATTCTGGGAAATCAAAATACAGAAAATTAAAATGAACCTACCGTATAACGTTTTTGGATTGCTTGTGATTTTTGAAATGGTGGCCGTTGATAATTTAGCAAATGCAGCATTGGTTGGTGCGTAAAAGGTCACCCCATCTTCTGTTGGTAGAAAAGAAAACTAAACCAAACACACATTTTATTTTACTTCAATTTATATACATTTATATTATTTATGTTTTCTTGTACGCGCTTCTCTTGGCGTTATAAGGTCATATTTACTGCGTGATCCAGAAAACCAGATATACATGATACCCTGATACATGTATGACCAGGATTGGAACCTGGACCGCCGAGAGAGAGAGAGAGAGAGAGAGAGAGAGAGAGAGAGAGAGAGAGAACGGGCGCAGGTTCCATTAGAATATTTCGACATGTATTTGTCTCTTATTTTAACACATACGACACGAGGATACGACAGAGCAGTAGATACGAGCCGCGATACGACAAAACCGGTTTTTATCCTATGCGAAATGAACGGACGCAGATCAATTGTGCAATAACTGCACACCTGATCAGCGCCTTTGTTTTTGTTACACGGATAGTACAATTCCTCTGCTTCTTTAAACCGAAATTTCAAGCATCTATCATTCTTCTGTGTCTGTACAGACCAGTTTGTGTCAGACCTGGTCGGAAACCCCGAAGATCAGTTTACTTGTGTTGCGGCTCATTTTGGAACCACCTTTTAGAGCTGAGGATATTCCAGCTTTTCCAATAAGAGAATTCTGGGAAGACAACTCAGAAGATTTAGCGACAATATCAACAATGTCACCGGTAGGGGGCAGCATCACTCGATCACGTGAATAACACCATTCGAAGCCATACGGTCAAAGTCGGTAACCCGAGAACCTTGGATCGTAACAGCCTGGGATAAATAAGTTGATAAAATGAAATGTACGACGGTCTTGCATACAAGTATCATACATTTACTATCCTCGGCATTCAAAGTAATTATGATAAAATGTGTGAGTTGAATAAAGTTCGAAAGAATTTAGTATACAATGTATAGAACAAAAGGATATAACGTGACCAGCTACATTTTTCAAGTTTAATATGCTTTATATACAGGATACTGAAATCTTCCTTCATAAACAGACTAAGATACCGAAAACACCTTTCATATTGCGTTGTAAATCAGTTGTATCTACTTACATTATTATGCGAGTAAATGTTGAATCTCACAACTTTGCCATTCATGGTGGTCTTTTTCAGTTCATCCTTTATAGCGCCTGACAAGACCTGGACCTGGACCACGTGATACAGCAGGACATTCGCCAGAGCCTGGGTGTCACTGGAAAGGGCTGTCCGTGAGCCATCAGGGAGTTTCTGGAAAGCAGCGTTGGTTGGTGCGAAGATTGTGTAGGTTCCTGGTAAATAGACAATGATATGATTATCTGAAATGTGTAGCTAATGAAACAGCTATGTGTACATGCACATGTAATATTTCTGCTGGGATGTGCTTGTCTATTATTCGGTTATGTGGTCGCTATATAACCACGTGATACCATATGCAATACCCAGGTACACTGCATAGCTAACGGATTTGGGATTTAGTTCGAGCTCGCCTACATTGGCCTTATTCTTGCTGATACATGGATCGGTAAAGCAAGGAAAGAAGGCACAGAGATTGATACAATTAAAATTTTACTAGCTCAGACTCAAGGCGGGAAAGAAAATACAGCACAAAATGTTACAACACGCATAAGAAACAAGATGGCTGTTGTTGCTCTTCTGTTTCCCAATAAGGTCGCCATCCGGATAGCATCAGCTGATTTACAGAGGTGACGTATAAAAAGATAGGTAAACGAAAAACATGAAAACAAATCACAGGAGAATCGTACATTACGAAAACATGCCCATGCAATATACAGTGATTTAAAAGTTGTAAAAAGGGAAATTTTTCAGTAGAACTTTTTTATATTTTTTCTTATTTTTGCTCAAAACATAGATTGTATGTACACGTTAGAACCGCATCGGCGAGGCGGTTCTAACACGTATCCACAATCTATCGTTTGAGCAAAAATAAGAGAAATATCTTTTTTTTGTTTCGTATTGAAAATTTTCAATTTTTAAAACTCAAAAAATCACTGTTTATTGCATGGGGAAGATTTCGTAATTTAAAAGATAAGTATACGGAAAACATGAAAACAAATCACAGCATAATCGTCTTAGAACGGTCAAAAACAATATAACAGTGTGGTATATCCGTAAAGAATGACGCACATAATACCCAAACAACTCTACAGCTGCGTTCAGTTATAAATATACCCCTGCAATGTTTAGAAATAAATTGACAACTCCTCTTTTTTTTAATAATCACCACCCTCAAGAAATGGATAACTGGATGAATTTGTTTATATTTTTTGTTAAGTATGAGGGTAAATAGTTACTTTGTATATAAAACTTCCGTATTTTGCGATGTGTTATGCCTGATTTATTATATAATATATAAAACCCATTTTGTCACACAAAAAATGCCAATATTCAAGTTTAAAAGATTCCAAAAGGAACCATGGTTTACGGTTTGTAATTGCATTTGTAATGTATGAAAGAATAACCGAGTTTGTAAGAATAACCAAGTTTGTACTAAGGCCGAAAACGTGGTGTCTTTATGGGCACTATTTACGAAGTTACACCCTGATTTTCATTCATTGTGCATTTTAGAATTTCACGGTTAATTGGTTGTTACAATTTCAAACTTATCATGTCGGTGTTAGTTTGCAAGACAAAATGATATTCCACGAGCCTGAGGATGTTTTTACTTTTAAAGAAACATTGCAAGGCAGTTCCTTCATGAAATAAGCATACCTTTTAGAACTGTGGAGTCACCTCTTTGTATTTATACTGCGAAAACGCGGGTTAGCATTTCATCAAATAGTTTCGTGATTTGCTTTTAGTGTTAGGCTATCTCTCATAGCTCCTCTTCATGATATTACAAACCTCTTCTATAGGATTTTAGTCAACCGAATCACCAGTTCATGCAAAAATAGGCGTTCTTCTGATACCAAGAATATATTTTGCTTATGTGTCGCATAAATATAAATTACTTTTGCATCCTTGATTGGTCTGGCAATTTTCTTAACTTAAATTTGGATATCACGTAGAGAAGATGTGAGTCATTGCCAAACAATAAATTTAGCCCACTGTAGTATTTTGTGCGGAGGAACAATAAAACTGCATGATGAAATTCCAGCCAGCATTTTGGCAGTACACAGAGGTGACAACACAATATCTTAAGAGAAGGAACCTACTAGCAAGGTTTCATCGTACAAACTCCCGGGCGGGCGGAAAATGATTTTTTCTCGCAAAAAAAATTGATGTGTTTAGTATTAAATTGTAACAACCACTTTACCATGCTTCCGTGTGTTATCTTTCAAACTGGAATATCAGCTATTTTTGTGTGCAAAATTCGGCTTCATATATTATGTTATCAAATTAGGCCTAAAGCATCACAAGATCTGAAAGTTTTATATACAAAGTGTTATATAAACACATTCAACCGGTAATCCATTTCTTGCCAGTGACGATTGTTTATAAAGAAGAAACGTTGTCAATTTATTTCTAAATCAGTGCAGGGATATATCATGTTATGTACACATTTCGTAATAAAAATATACACATTTTATATATAAAAAAAACACTATGAACCTATATGACTGTTTTAAAAATGGCATATAAAATACAGCGCGTCAAAATGTGTATAACAACTTTACACCCTCTGTACCCGTGATACAATCAATTACCATACGTCGGAGACTGATACAACTAGACGCGGCGCGTGGCGGAAGATGGAGTCAGGTGAGTTGACGATTATTTTAATTTTACAGGCATTTATGCGGGGGAGTTTGGGTCAAGAGTTGGCAGAGAAATAAAGTGTACATACCTCTGTTTGTTTGCCATCAACAGTATTCTAAACAACATCTCCTTGCCACGGAAACAATAGTTTTCTCGGCGGAAAATTCCACCATCGTCACGAAAAATGATTGCATTTGCTAATTTCTCCAATCTTTCGTCACCTATTGACATTTTTAACGTTTCAATATAGACCAAAAACATTCTTTGTTACATACACGCAGAAAACAATAATGAAGTCAGGCTGGTTTGTTCACAATATGGTGTTGAACACACACAGGGTAGATCGATTAGGATACAACTAACCTATACGAGTCAATTACCTCGATACAACTCACGTATAAGACTTTTGGATAGAAAATGATGCTCCTTACGTCCGAGAATAGAGCAAAAACTGATACTACTTACGTCAAAAGACTATTGTACATTGAAAAGCCGACGGACTAGCGAGCACGAGTGTGTCAGGCAGGGCAAGTTTGCATGTGTTCCTTATATCAACATGTTCCAAGGGCTCTTGTTTGTGCAATTTTAACGGTTGGTAATACGGAATGCTACTTACTTTAGTCACAACGCATCTACCATTTTATCAACATGTTATCCAGATGAGTTATATGATATTAGAATTGTAAAAAGACGTCAAATATTGATTCAATAATAAAAATAATAATAATAATAATAATAATAATAATAATAATAATAATAATAATAATAATAATTTAATTCATTAACAAAATTACTGGCAAACAGTCAGAAAAAATCGTGACCAGTCAGAAAAATATATAAAACACACTAAGTAAAACTTCTTGAGCCCTTGGAACATGTTGATATAAGGAACACATGCAAACTTGCCCTGGCTGACACACTCGGGGTCGCTAGTCCGTGGGTAGACGGAATATTTCCATCGGTGTTCCGTTCAATAACTCCGCACCGACGGAAATGGGATATATTGAACCCTTGGTCGAAAATTAAAACCTAGCAAAAATGCAAAGAAACGAAAAACTGTGTTATGTTAGATCATTTTTGGCACATGTGACTTAAATAATATTCATTCTAGTTGTAAAAGTATGCATATTCATAAAATAATTCATGTTTTCTGTTGAATATATCAATTATATATAATATTAATAGATCAGGGGAGACTACTGTAGAATAAGCGACACAACGAAGAAAATCGTTCGATTTTTCCAAATTTATTTAAACTCTGCGGGATACGCATGTGTTTATCAGAAGAATTATGACGCTGCTACAAATACATAACACAAATTCAAATAACCTTTACCAAATAATGAGGCTAAAAGCTTATTACGAAATCCATAATTCGTTCGACCATAGTTTGAATGCAACCTATGCTAAGCTGTCACGGAAGTGGAACGAGGTCACGGAGTGTATCGGAGTGCAGGTTAGCCAGCTGATCGAGTCCGTGGGCTTTTCAATAGTCTTTTGACGTAAGTAGTATCATTTTTTGCTCTATTCTCCGACGTAAGGAGCATCATTTTCTATCCAAAAGTCTTATACGCGAGTTGTATCGAGGTAATTGACTCATATAGGTTAGTTGTATCCTAATCGATCTACCCTGTGTGTGTTCAACACCATATTGTGAACAAACCAGCCTGACTTCATTATTGTTTTCTGCGTGTATGTAACAAAGAATGTTTTTGGTCTATATTGAAACGTTAAAAACGTCAATAGGTGACGAAAGATTGAAGAAATTAGCAAATGCAATCATTTTTCGTGACGATGGTGGAATTTTCCGCCGAGAAAACTATTGTTTCTGTGGCAAGGAGATGTTGTTTAGAATACTGTTGATGGCAAACAAACAGAGGTATGTACACTTTATTTCTCTGCCAACTCTTGACCCAAACTCCCCCGCATAAATGCCTGTAAAATTAAAATAATCGTCAACTCACCTGACTCCATCTTCCGCCACGCGCCGCGTCTAGTTGTATCAGTCTCCGACGTAAGGTAATTGATTGTATCACGGGTACAGAGGGTGCTTTAATGATTACGTAAGGTCAGCTACGGACGAAACGTAGACACCATACAATTTAAAGCGCTTTTGAGCTTTTTTGTATATAACTAAGTCCTTTGAAATAATAATAACCGCGCTTCTCACCTACCGACTCCAGAGTTGATTAAGAAAGTTCGGGATTGTATTTCTTCTTCAGTGGTATAGTGCAGCGTATGGTCTCTATTGTTCACTGAAGTGACTGCTCCAATATGAAAAGGTACAAGTAGACAACGATCAGGAAAAGGCGCAATCAGAAAAAGATTCCCACTCCAAAATCCGAGGCGAAAAAAAAATCAAACTAACAATAAGGTAATTATACCATGAAAACCATGAAAACATTTCGTAAGCCGAATGAGCAGCTATTTTCCCAATAGGTGGCCACTCAGTTACCTAAACTAAACTAAAATACGATAACATACATAAGGCGCAAACAGCACAAAAAATTTAAACACCAAGACATAAAACAATAAGAACGACCACAGAAGTATCGCCTTGGAACGATCAGTAATATAAAAATACTGGCGGGCTTCAACCGGTTTTACAGGATCATAACCTCACCCTCAGCTTCTGCAGTGGTTCATAACATTTAGTTAGTTGTTCGGTCCTCGTAGTGAATCTCTAACTAGTCAATGAATCATCATGCACAAACAAATAAATCATGATAAATTCCATGATGAATCAAAATCGAGGACTCACAAATTGAGTAAGCTGTCCGACGATGGAGATCCCTGGGCGTCCAATAACTTACTAACTCCGGAGCAAAAGAAAACACCAGTTGAACCCCGGTGGGCCAAGCAACAGACAAGAAGCTCCGGCCCCAACCAACTAAAATGAATAGCTTTATGTCGGGACCATCATAGAGTCTGCGCCCGACCCACCGGCGTGCAATTAATGAAGGCAGCATAGTTATCAACCGTGATTTGGTTAAAAACTAAGCATGTAAACTGTCGCATAACATTTAAGTTATATCCTATACGTCTGTAACGCGTAATGATTTTTCTGAATTGAAAATAAAAATCATTCCTTCCAATAAGTTTCTTAAATTTGTAAACTACCAAGGCCCTCGCGTAAAAGGGTCTTGTCTCCATGACATGCCATTTTATATCTATATACTACACGCGCCGTGATAACCGTAACATAACGTGACATACGTAGTAGAACGGGGTGAATACCGTCAAAGACCGTAACGCACCGTAATTTAACGCAACAAAACGTATTGAGTATTCCGTATGAAACGGGACGAGACGTGAGACGACCGTGATCAATCGCAGCGGAACGTGGAAGATCCGTAGCTTGCCGGGCTATTCACTAGCTTCCAGTTGCACTACGGACCACCTCCAAGTTTCGCTACGTACTGTTACGTTCTGTCACGGTGTGTTACGTTCTGTCCGTTCTGCGTTTCACGCCCCATTACGTGTGACTGCCGTGGCAGATTTTTAAACTCTCAAAACATTGGCCACGTTTGCCTTGGATTAATATTTACCCATTCCGTTCCCCTACGTTACCTCACATTTATCCCGCTTTGATCACGGTTGTATGAAACGTGGCCGCCGGGAACATAGTGTAATCGCAGTATTATATACATGTATGTATCAAAATCTGCCGAAGATTTTTTCATCTCGGCATTCCGTTTTACCCAAAATTTCAACGCGCGAATCCTCGTGATATAGAGATGGATAACTGTAAATAAATATTTATAAATAAATAAATAAATAAATAAATAAATAAATAAATAAATAAACACCTACCTCTGTTGAGTGTGTCCACTATGCCAGCGGTCCGTACAAGACCAACAAACATAGAAACGTTCGGGTTATCATCCAGCAGTTCAACCGTCGTCGCCGCATAACAGCCGTTAATAGCCACGAATAGCAACCAACGTGATTTCATATTGGTTTATGTCACTCAGACTGGGTTAAGCGTAATGGTCGAGCGATGTCTCTATATCCTTTATTTCATGAAAGATTGTAAAGGAAATGAACAGGACCTGTATTTATATCTAGGTTTGTTACGGGTTAGCTTTTCTATAGCCGACTAGTACAAGAAGGTGCCTTTAACATGTAAATACTATAAACTTTGACCTTTTAATGCACAAATTTGAATAAAACATGCATTTTCATGGCTTATTTTCGTTATTTGGTAAAACTTCTAACAATTATACGGTGCATATTTGTAGATCAAATAGCAAATTAATTATACTAACTTAAAATATCCTATGTCTGTTAGAAACAATGAAATCTTTTGTTACAACGCTATGTTTAATCATTTTCTTGGTCTTTTCAGCTGAAAGATACTGTGCCTAACTTTCTTCGTGTATGCGCGTTTAAGATGTAGCATGTTCCACTAAAAGCCAGGAGTTTGGACAAGCATGTAAACAGAACTTAATTTTATTCGGTCCAATTATACGTGGCGCACATATGGGTAATAGTGCTGCCCCATTGAACCTAATGGAAAAGCCATTATGTTGTAAATTACATGCAGCGATAGTTCACTGTAAACGGAATTCAGCGAGAAAGATGGCGTTTTTGTGTGAAATCTCATGTGATCACTGGCAATGTCCAAAATATTGGAATGTTGAAAACTAATTTTACAAATTAAATTTCGTTTGCCTTTCATTTTCTCTCCTTTTTCGATAATTTTCCTCCAATAAAAAATAAAACTGAGATGTTGAGAACAAGATGGGACAATGCGTTCTATGTCGTCACATCTTCGGTTTTACTGTTTGCCTACAATGTATGTCAAACAACGACAATGCGTTCTATTACGTCACATCTAAAACAGCAGTCACACTGTAGCGTATAACCCAAACGCGCACCGGGCGTATGAACAATCTCAACACGCTGAAGCTTTTGGACGTATAAAAAATAACAGCAGTCACAATGAAGCGTATAACCCAAAAGCGCGCCGGGCGTATGAAAAATGTCAACACGCTGAAGATTTTGGACGTATAAAATTAATTTGTACCTTTAACTCCCTTTAGCAGTCACACATTAGCGCGCGACTGAGGCGTGTGCCGGACGTATAAAAAATCTCAGAGTTTTAGAGTACGTTTGTCTTACGCCCCAGACACGCTAAGCACACGCTTTGGACGCGCAGCGAACGTTCAACGCGCGCCGCACACACGCTTCGGGCACGCTAGTGAAGCAATATCTCATAATATCGGAACGCGCGTGGAGCGTACACTGGCGTGCCTCAAACGTGCGCCAAACGCGCTCGAAGCGTATTCAACGCACCTGTAGCGCGCGTGGAACTTATTCGAAACGTTATAAGTCACACGCCCGGGACACACCGAGCTTCTAGAAAAATTCTAAGCATGTTTAAATTTTTTTTCATCCCAAACGCGCACGAAACGCGCGATGATTTTAGCGACTTATTGCGACGCGCCTCGGACGTACACCAAGCGTACACAACGTACTCGAAACGCGTTTCGAACGTGTCTCCGACGTGTGTCTGGCGTATGTGGAATTTTGCAATTTTTCAACACGCCCGGCGCGCGTTTCACTTATACGCTAATGTGTGACTGCTGTTTAACTCACCTTAGCAGTCACACAGTAGCGCGTGGCTGAGGCGTCTGCCGGACGTTCGAAAAATCTTTAAGTTTTGGAGTACGTTTGTGTTACGTTCCAAACACGCTATGCACGCGCTACAGGCGCGCGGCAAACGTTCAACGCGCGTTAAACACACACTTTGGGCACGCTACTGAAGCAATATCTCATTAAATCGGAACGCGCATGTAGCGTAAACTGGCGTGCTTCAAACGTGCGCCAAACGCGTTCGAAGCGTATTCAACGCGCCTGAAACGCGCGTGGAACTTATTCGAAACGTATAAGACACACGCCCGGGACACGCCGAGCTTCTAGAAAGAATTTAAGCATGTTTAGACAGCAGTGACACAGCGTATAAGCCAAACGCGCGCCGGGCGTGTTGACAAAAATGCAAAATTCAACATACGCCAGGAGCACGTAGGAGACACGTTAGAAGCGCGTTTTGTACGCTTGATGTACGCTTGGTGCACGTTGATATACGTCGCTGTAAATCGCTGCGCGCTCCAGGCGCGTTTCGGCTCAATTTTTCTTTTAATTTTTAAACATGCTTAAAAACTTTCTAGAAGCTCTTATACTTTTCAAATAAGTTCCGTGCGCGTTACAGGCACGTTGAATACGCTTCGAACTCGTTCGGCGAACGTTTTAGACACGCAAATATACGCTACATGCGCGTTCCGATTGTATGAGATATTGCTTCAGTGGCGTGCCCCAAGCGCGTGTGAGACGCACGTTGAACGTTTGCTGGGCGCCTGTAGCGCGTGCATAGCGTGTTAGGGACGTAACACAAACGTACTCCAAAATTTTGAGATTTTTATACGTCCGGTACACGCCTCAGTCACGAGCTACTGTGTTACTGCTAAAGCGAGTTAAAGGAACAAATTATTTAAATACGTCCAAAATCTTAAGATTTTTCATACACCCGGCACGCGTTTGGGTTACACGCTACAGTGTGACTGCTGTTTTAAAAATGTTTTGTACCCAAACGCGCTTGGAGCGCGCAGCGACTTACAGCGACGAAAATCAACGTGCTCCAAGCGTAAACCAAGCGTAACAAAACGCGCGTGTAACATGCTTCTAACGTGTCTCCGACGTGCTCCTGGCGTATGCTGAATTTTACATTTTTGTCAACACGCCCGTCGCGCGTTTGGCTTATACGCTAATGTGTGACTGCTGTTTTAGGTTTTACTGTTTGCATATGTTAAACAGCAGCCACACAGTAGCGTTTAAGTGAAACGCGCGCCGGGCATGTTGAAAAAATAGCAAATTCCACATACGCCAGCGCACGTCGGAAACACGTTCAAAACTCGCTACAAGCGCGTTGGGTAGGCTTGGTGTACGTACGGCGCGCACGCGTTTGGGCTCAACATTTTTTTAAACATGCTTAAAAATTTTCTAGAAGCTCGGCGTGTCTCGGGCGTGTGATTATACGTCCCGAATAAGTTCCACGCGCGTTAAAAGCGCGTTGCATACGCTCTGAACGCGTTTGGCGTGCGTTTGAAGCACGCCAGTGTACGTTTTACGCGTGTTCCGATTTTATGAGATGTTGCTTCAGTGCAACAAGCGTGTGTGAAACGCGCGTTGAACGTTCGACGCGCGCCTATAGCACATGGTTAGCGTGTCTGGGACGTATTACAACTGTAACGTCCAAAGTATTCAGCGTGTTGAGATTTTTCATACGCCCGGCGCGCGTTTGGGTTATACGCCACTGTGTGACTGCTGTTTAACACCAAGACAATGCGTTATATTACGTTACATCTTAAGTTTTACTGTTTGTCTTGTTACACAAAGACAATGCGTTCTATTACGTTACACCTTAGGTTTTACTGTTTGCCTATGTCAAACAACGATAATGCGTTCTACTTCGTTACATCTTAGGTTTTACTGTTTACCAATGTCACACAAAACAATGCGTTATATTACGTCACATCTTAGATTATACTGTTTGCATTGGTCACACAAAGACAATGCATTCTATTACGTCACATCTTAGCCTGGTTATACTGTTTGCCAAAGTCACACAAAGACGATGCGTTCTATTACGTCACATCTTAGGTTTTACTGTTTGCCTATGTTTCATAAAGACAATGCGTTCTATTACGTCACAGCTTAGGTTCATGTATGTCAGATTAAGACAATGCGTTCGATTACGTCACATCATTTGCCTATGTGTCACACAAAGACAATGCATTCTATTATGTGGTAATACTGTTTGTCAATGTCACGTAAAGACAATGCGTTCTATTACGTCACAGCTTAGGTTCATGTATTTCTCATAAATACAATGCGTTCTATTACGTCACATCATTTGCCTATGTCACACAAAGAGGGCGCCATGCTTATGTCACCGTATAAACCTTTATGATAGTTTTCTCTGCACATAGAGGGAGAATTATATAAAACAGAATAGGTACTTAATTTCGGTCCATCTATTTATTCTTCAGTAAAAGTAACATAATTATTTAGAATACAGGTAACAATGAATAGACAGTTGACATTATAACGAATATACATCTACTCTGCGACATAGCCTGGTGGGTAGTTGAGAATAACATTTGATGGACAGTTAGGTGTTTGACAACATTTCCCAGTCGCTGGTGGATCCAGGTGGCAGGTACTGGGGAGTTGCCAGTTCAAACATCTAGAAAATGAAACGCAGACGTTATACATTACGAAACCACGCTCATGTAATATATAGATTTTTCCTAAGTTGTAAAAATCGAGAATTTTCAGCACAAAATGTTTGACATTTTTCTTCTTTTTGCTCAAAACATACGCGTTGAGGCGGTTCTAACGAGTACCAACAATTAAAGTTTTGGAGCACAAATAAGAAAACATAGTCATGCCCCTGCATACCCCAGTTTTACTATTGTAAAAGTGGGGTATAAAGGGGTATTCAATGCACGGACATGTTAACCTGATGAAGTGATGTTATCAAGGGAGAAAATGGGAAATGCACTTTCAATTAACGTCCTTTATGGCTCTGTTGATTACAATGTTTTAATGATTTTGCACAATGTACATTGCATCTTCTTAAACGGATTTGAAAGAGGAGTCAAAATACATATTATTAAATGTGATATTTACATGCAGATGAAAATACATACATGTAGGGTCTAACATAGATCACGTCATATATAATGAAATATCTTAAAATCCAAACAACGAGATTGACTTTTCGATAAAACAAGGAAGTAAATTCTTGATAATTGTATGTTCCTATAGGGTGATGTTTGAAAAAGAAAATTCTGAAATTCCGAATCAGGAAGATTTTCTACATATCAGCGAGGTCCCTCCAACAATAGGAGCTACAACATAACTACATGCATACTGCAAATCTCGGGTGTACAAAAATTGAGGTGGGGGAGGGGCAAATACATTGGTGTTTTATTTGGACGACGTTGTCAGGTTGTTTTGATGCAGTAAAAGTGGATACTCACAAGCCTTGACATTGATAACGATGCGCGTTCCCATCAACACAAGTACATTTATATTGACAACCATCTTTCCATGTCTCTCCATGTTGATAGAGATGGTTCTTATAATAACAGCCAGGCTGCTCACCTGAAAAAGGTTTGTAGGTCTTTGGCGTTTTCAGCAGACATATAAATCTAATTAAAAACGATTCTGTTTATAAACGGTGAATAACCCTAAGTCGGAAAATTAAATACGTCAGCTGTATACGAAATAGACATGCAAGTCTAAAGAAGTTCATGATTTGATACCGTCTTCCCCTCAGCATTAAACTAATGATTCAAAAATGATTTCCCGCAATAATGCAAGTATTTTGAAAAAAAAATTGTTTGTTTGTTTGTTTGAATTGATGCTTTACGTCCCAGTCAACAGCAATGGTCATGTTGGGACGTTGTCTCCATTTTATGGGACTTTTACCCATGGCACTTAAAAAGGGCTTCATAAATATAACTACCAAACTAAGCAAATACGGCTTATACATGTATGTATGGATGGTTTGACTAAACCACTTTTCCTGGGCAGACTCAGACATGAGCGGTTAACCAGTAATCAGATGGTCGGTCAGTAGCGTAGAAGCTTTGCCTGGAGGCACAAGCAGGCCATCTATTTCTCCTAGGCCCCAATGGGCGGGGGCCCATTTTGAAAATAATGTAAGTATTTTGAGATTGCCGTAAAATTCAGGTGTCAGCTTGACTACTATAATAATCAGCAATCAGCTTTTCATGCTGTATGACATTCAAAATATGGACCGTCAAATTTAATAATCAAACTTAGTTTTGAGAATTTTTGAGAAACAATACTTTTTGCGTATAATTGCATTTTTATACCTGGACGAAAATCAGATATAGACAAAAATGTACCTGTTTGTGTACCAGTGCTGCCAGTACCAGTACCTGTACCAGTACCGCCCGTACCAGTACCTCCCGTACCAGTTCCTCCCGTACCAGTACCTGAAACAACAATATCAACGATAGTAAAATTTGGAACAAAGCAGGCTCATATACTTGATTATATAGTAATAGGACATCTATGCCTTAGATTGGGATAGTCCCTAAATGACAAATATGTCTCTTTCAAAGACGAAAATGCCTTGTTTGATAAAATTATTGTGTTCTTGCATATTTTAATTGTCAATGACATAATTTATGTCAATTTTAACATAAAATTTGGAATCACATTCCTAAGCATTAATGCAATACGCATAGATTGAAAGCAAATTTACTTTTGAACCTGTACTGTATCTCTATAAATACATCTACATGACCTACATATGCTCACCCTGACACCAGTTTGACAAGAAATACGACCATGAATGTTTACAATTCTACAGTTGATGTCTTTAAAATTGTCCATAACAACTGCGCTTATTTCAGCTCAGGGAAAATTTCAGGAAATTGTACATTTTCGCCTCTCTGACCCTGTTCCCCCCTAGACCCAGGATGCCACTTTGATATGTTGTGTGAATGTGAAAAACACATAAACTGACGAAAGGGCATGCTGGGTCCCGGGGGGAACACACCTAGAATTAAACTATTAGATTGTAAATTAAAGATCTTATGCACCATTGTAACATTTCTTTCAAAATCAACTTAAAATTACAAAACAATAAACATCCAATGTGTGAATATTGTTCAGTATTCATATGACAAACGAGCCCATATTTATTTGCTTAAAAAGTGCTGTTGACAAACAAATGCAAATCAGTTCAAAGTCTAATGGTTCATTTGTCCCAAAGATGGGGTGGGTTGTGAAAATATTTAGTTGCATTGTCTCGATTCTGTTAAATCAGCCAAACTGTTTTGTAAACGAAAGTGTATATATTTCTTCGCCAATAAATGTTAAATTCAGCCCAATAGTCATAACATGAAAATTTCGTCCTCCCAAATCTGACATTTAGGGACTTCTTACATCTTAGCCATAGATCTTCTTACCATATACCCAAAACCGCTTTGCAGATTTTAAACGGATGGTACGTGCAGGCTAGAAGCATCAATGAACGTATGTTTTTGTCTAGAATCATTGATTTATCAATCAACAATGATATTGCTACCTAACATTTGGATATCAAGACATTTGAGGTGTGCTTCAATAAATTACTTCCCAAGTAAATAGCAACGGAATTCATGTGGTGTGATGTAATTTGCCTTGAACACTTTTCCCTTGACAGACTCAGACCGTCTAGCTTTTAACCAGTACTCATGTGGTCATTACATCAAACGAGGAACATGGGAAATGGATATCACTTAAACATAGTTTCTTAAAAAATTTGCAATCAGATACACATATCTTTGGTTCAAAGCGTGGCAATATGAAGTAAACGTCATCAAGCAAAGAGGGTGATACAAATACATTGATACATTTACAAAGACATTTAATGCTACCTCCAGTTCCGGTGCCTCCCCCGGTCATACCAGAACAGTCAGGTGTAGCGCAACATTCCCCGGGCTTCTTCTTCAACACACAGCCAGCTGGCATTGCACCGTAGTGGAGACATCTGAAACATAGAAAGTGACGTGTAAGAGACGTGAACAGTCAATCGTAGCGCAACATTACTGGCTTCTTCTTCAATATGCAACCAGCTGGCATTAACGGGGGCACCTTAAACAATGATAAAAATAAACTTATTAAACGTATGCAGTTCGAAATATTTCATTTTGAAAGAAAACCCAAACTTCAGTGATTGTCCGATTGCATCATCCAAAACAACATCAAACAGTTTGAAAAAAAAAATTAAGAAAAGAAAGTCAACTAAAGGCCCTCGGAAAGATTAACAAGCATGAATACAAGGTAGTGACAATAAACAATAATCTACGATGTATACACACCTATCAACGCATCTGTAGTATCCTGTTTGTCCGTTCTGACACGTACAATTGTAATCACATCCATCCTGCCATTGGTCTCCGGCTCCATAGTACTTCCCTTTGTAGATACATCCACCACCTACAAGAATATATGGTTTTGTAACATGTTATAATTTCTATTCAAAAGTCTGTTGAATATTTTTCAGATCACAATTATGATAGCAAATTGCAATCACCAACACATTTGGCCATGCAAGAGCTCGTAGTTTACAAAGTAAAATATTTACCAACTTTATACTACTGTACAAAATAAAGAAATACATGAAAATGGTCGACAATGTATAAGTTATTTTTTTCATTTATGGAATTTGCCCTTGGCTCGGTAGTATAGTACAAACCCTGTCTTTATGTTATCATACAACCATTTTTTTTTTTTTTTTTTTTCGGGGGGTGGGGGGGGGGGTTACATTAAATTGATGCTTTTTTCGTATGTCAGCAATATGACTTACTGAATCCTGTAAAGCCTTGTCCTGGCTGTTGTGTTATATATCCAGTAAAAGTCCCGCCAGACGCTGTATAACAGAAGATATTCCGATGAGTCAGATTTAAACATTACATATTTTCCTTATTGTTTACAGGTTATATGTATACTGTGCAACAAACAAAGGTAAACTTAGCGATCAGGACCAATGTCCCAATCTTGCAAACGGATACAAAGGGAACATGCAGTAAGCTTTAGTTAGCAGCTATAACCCGCTTTCTCGTCAGTCAGTCTTGGGCATTAGCATTAAAGCTTTAAACTTTACATGCACATTACGAAAACACGTCCGTGTAATATATACCCCCTTGAACCCCACTCTTATATAGAAAAACTGGGGTTTTAGGGGGTATACCTATTTTTCTTGTTTTTGCTCCAAAACATAGATTGTGGGTACTCGTTAGAACCGCCTCGGCGAGGCGGTTCTAACCTGTACCCACAATCTATGTTTGTGGGTACACGTTAGAACCCCCTGGTGAAATAATGTCATTTGGCGTGTCACCAGTAAACTATTCAGATTCAGAAAAAAATATCAAAATTTTTCTAATGAAAATTTTCATTTTTTACAACTTAAAAAATCTCTGTATATTGCATAGGCAAGTTTTCGTAATGATAAGAACAACATCAGTGCAAAACATGATCAATTAAATGTATTCCCAATGGCAAATATTGAAATATTAAGGGATAATGCCGGTTACGGTATAGAAAAATACAAATTATTACCTGTCATAATAATGATATGCAGACAAGATATCATTAAACCAGATACATGCACAAAACAATAATAAAAGACTATACAAAAATAGTTGACAGCTCGTAAAAAGACATAACGTGCAGCAAATTGTGTTTTATGGTTAGTATCAATTAGTCTGTATGGGTATCATCATAAAATGATCATAAAATAGGATCTCCACTAAGGCCACAGAAGGCTGCACAATGTTGCCGTATCTGACGATCTTATGAATCGGTGCAATTTCGGAACAATCGAGATAATTTTTATATTTTGGATTAACCCATGATATATACGTAACGAGAACCAATAAGAATGATCTGAACTGTTCTAATTAAATCCACAAAGTAGACAACACTTTTACACATGTTGTGATAGGATGGGAATCGTGTTATAAGAAGTAACGTTCCTGAGGGTCCGATGTGCACTACATATAATCGTGTCCGATGTGCACTATATATAATCGTGTTATAAGAAGTAACTATATATATATGCACTATATATAATCGTGTTATAAGAAGTAACGTTCCTGAGGGTCCGATGTGCACTACAACTGAAAATCAACGGAAAGATACAAAGATAATTTCTGATCAAATGAACTCTACCCCCAAACGGAAACAAATAAAAGATAACTCAGATACACCGGTCCCAGGTTGTGTCAACGGCTCATATCTGGACCATAATCAGTCAAAGGGGAAAGACAATAAGAGTAGTGGAAAAGAAAGTCAAAAATCTGTTGAAACTGACCATCTTATTCAAGTAATGAAAAATATGGAAACAGTCTTAGAGACAGTACTACTAGGTCTAAACCAGTCTAGAGAGGATAACTTTATGTTCAGAAACAATGTTACCAAGAAGCTAGAGGAAATCACGTCGCGACAAGAGGTATTTGCAGAATCACTAGCTGATATAAGGAAAGAGCTGAAAGCGGAATCGCGTGATACAAACAGTAGAATGGAGATAGTGCAGGCCAGTATATCAATGGAGGATAATCTGAAAGTGAATCAAGACATTTCGAGAAAGCTAGAAGAAATGACATCTAAACAGCAGCGCATCGCAGAGTCACAATCTACGATAATAAAAGAGATATCATCTGACAAAAAGAATATTAACAGCCGGTTTGATGGACTAAAATCAACGTTACACACAGTAGACATGTCATGCTCGGACTTAAAGCGAAACATAGAGAAAGCGTCTGTTGCCAATAAGAAAGAATGTGACGAGATCCAGGACGTGGGTAGAAAGATATACGACGCCATAACAGACGTAAGAAGTGAAAGTAGGCGAACAAGGGAACAGGTTGGCGATATTGAAAAAAGTATCAGCGCTATTTCAGAAGCGGGTATGTTTTCTACGAACACAAAATCAAAGAAAGCAAATGAAAGCACAAAGGACAGTACTCCTTTTAAATCCCAATCAGAAATTGAAAGTGAGAAGTCATTGGACACAGAGGAGGTTGAACTGTTGTTGGTTGAAGAAGCTTCAAAGACTGACAAAAATTCACAGAAAAATACTGACCCAGTAAAAGTAAAGGATTCGGCAGTTCATAGTCATTCAGAAATGACGAACAGACAAGAGTCACAACAAGGAAAGTTAAGGAAAAGAAAAGAGAAAGTATATTTGATAGGAGATTCTCTGGCAGGACAAATTAATGTACCTTTACTGGGAAAGGCGACCGATACCTATGTCAGAAGACTCAGGGCGCCAAAGATAGACGATATTGGAGCATACAAAGATGAGTTAAAAGATGCCAAGCTAATAATTATCCATACAGGGGTCAATAATATTAGAGACAAGGAAAGTACAGAAGCTTGTGTCAATTCAATGGTCACAGCTATAACTGATCTCAAATCTACAGCAAAGGACGCAAAGATAGCAGTTTCCAAAATTGCGCCAGTAGGAGATAGGGAATTATCAATTGAAAGCTCGATGTTAAACGCAAGTTGTGAAAAGAAATTAAGTGAGATACACCAAGACATACATTTCATAGATCACAGTAATTTAGCTGAACAAGGTAGTCCGGTTAAGAAATTCTACAGACCAGATATGATCCACTTATCTAACAATGGAGTCATTACATTCGGGACCAATCTGAAAAGAGTAATCAATAAGCTGTTAAACCACAAGGAGGAAGACGATGAAATCAGGGAAGTCAACAAACTACGCGAAGGGAGGAGCACGGTGCAGGGAAGGAAATACTGGGGCGATGAAACCGAACGTTCGGATAGGCCATATGCAAACCGGGGTTCGTATGGTCAGTATGATAATACAAAGGAATACAGCAGGCGACGGTATTATGACGATAATCGATTCGATGGGTACAGAAGGAGAACAGATTCGGAAAGACGTTACAATGACAGGGACTCTTATTGTTATAGTCAACAACAGAGATATGATGAAAGGCATGATGGCAGTTTAAGACAGGATGAAAGACATTATGATTATGGGTATAAAGAGAATGGATATTCCTATCGAAGACACTATGATAGGGATTTTTAAAGACATTTAAGTATGCTGTGAAAAATAAATAAATATGATCATTTTATAAGCATCAAGAGTATGAGTAGGACAATGTAACACAGATAAGAGGACTGCTAAAATATTGCAGTTTTAATGACAATATTTTTCATTACATCTAACATATGGTTAATTCATATTATTGATTGCACTTTAATAGTTTAGTGGTTTTAACTGTTGGGCTATATTTCTGTCACTCTAGTCTTTGACATGACAATTCATGATGCAAACCAAAAGGTGTCTATCAAATCAAATATTTTCAGTGAAAACATGGAATATTAATGGTCTTGAGTATAAGAGTCATGGAATGAAATGTAATAAACTAAATGATCCTGAAGTGATAGGTATGCTAAAAACATCAGATTGCATTGGTCTTTTGGAAACACATGCGGATAAATTAGTTGATATTAGTTTACCTGGTTATCACGTTTTCCGCAAAGATAGGGTGAAACATAAAAATGCTAACAAACCTTCAGGTGGTATAGCGGTTTTGGTTAAAGAGTCAATGAGACATTTATATAAGTTTGATCCTATTTCGGACAGCGATGTTATATGGGTTCGCATTCAAAAACAATTTACGTCTTTATCAAATGATATTTATTTGGCCTTTGTTTATTTACCGCCATTAAATTCCACATATGGGAAAATCCACAGTAAAGACATTATGTTAAAACTCGAAAAACAAATTGATTATTTTGCATGCAAAGGAAAAATAGTGTTATGTGGCGATTTAAATGCAAGAATTGGAAATTCTATAGACATAATGCAATCAGATGATGAACCTTATTTACCTACGCCCCGTGCTGATACGTTTGATGTTATATTGCCACGTGTTTCTAGTGATTATTCAGTCGTTAATCAGAGTGGAAGATGGTTAATTGATAGATGTGTAGATAACCAGTTATATGTCTTGAACGGCCGCACACTAGGGGATCTAACTGGGCAATTTACATGCCATACCCATAGAGGAAGTAGCATTGTTGACTACATTTTAGCCAGTCGGTCGCTTTCAAATTATGTTCATAGTATGATTGTGCATGAATTAGGTATTTTCTCCGATCATTGCATACTAGAAGCGAAATTGAAATTAGGTTCTTGTTTAAATTTTGATGATAATGATTGCCTGTGTGATAATAAAGTTAAAGATTTTGCACCTGACAATTTTATATGGAATGAAAGATCAAAAGATAAATTTCAGGAGGCATTTTCTTCTCATCTAATTCTAACTAAACTTACTAAATTGCAAAATATTAAAGAAAATAATGAAAGTGACACTGATCAACTAATTGACGCAATAACAGATGTGATAGTTTCAGCAGGAGATATGACTTTAACTCGAAAAACCTTTAAGAGGAAAAAGAAGAAGACACATAAATTGAATAAAAAATGGTATGATAATGATTGTCATTCCTCACTGAGAGAACTTAAATCAATTAAAAATGCATTCAATAGGGATACTACAAATGGTAACTTAAGAATTAGATACTATAGACAGTATAAAAAATACAAGAAATTGACTAAATATAAGAGACGAAAATTTAAAGAAGATCTTACGAATGCATTAAACGAGGCAATTGATAATGACCCACAGAAGGCTTGGAAACTCATAAATGAACTAAAAACCGAATCATTACCCCCTGATAATGCTGAGAAAATTAATCATCAAAAGTGGTTTGACTATTTTAACGAACTCTTGAATACTGAATTAAGTCATGTTGACCAAAGTAGACAAAATGCTGTTAAAAAAGAGCTCAGCGAATTGGAATTTATACATGAAAAATGTAATTTAGATTATGCAATAAATGAAAAGGAAGTTTTAATGGCTGCAAAGAAACTTAAAAATAATAAATCAAGCGCGTATGACATGATAAAAAATGAGATGATAAAATCATCTCTTCCATTTATGTCCACATTAATTACATATACGTTTAATATCATTTTAAATACTGGTAAGTTTCCTGATCTATGGAAAGAGGGAATTGTTATTCCAATCCATAAGAATGGTAGTCGGGTTGACCCTAATAATTATAGAGGCATTACATTAAGCAGTTGTTTAGGAAAATTGTTTTGTCATGTTCTTAATAATAGGATCACATCGGAATTAGAAACAAAATCATTTTTAAAACATGAACAGGCTGGCTTTCGCAAAAATCATCGAACTGCAGATCATATATTTATCTTAAGAACTATTGTCGATAAATATGTACTTAACTCAAAAAATGGAAGTAAGTTATATGCATGCTTTATTGACTTGAAAAAGGCGTTTGATACAGTTTGGCATGATGGTTTGTTTCTTAAATTACATAAAGCCGGTATAGGCGGAAAAGTATATAACGTCATTAAATCAATGTATAGTAACTGTCATTCAAGAATAAAATATAATAAGTTTATGTCTGACCCTATTACCATAACTAAAGGGGTTCATCAGGGTAATGTTTTAAGTCCCATGTTATTCAATGTATTTATTAACGATATAGGTGATGGATTTAGTGAAGATCATGTTCCAGCTTTGCATAATTCTAGAATTAGTCACTTGCTTTATGCTGACGATTTATTACTATTATCTACAACTGCTGAGGGTTTGCAGCATAATATAAATCAAGTACAGGAATTTTGCAAACAATGGGGACTGTCAATAAATATTGATAAAACGAAGATAATGATTTTCTCAAAGAGTGGTCGAATCTGTAAAGAACAGTTTCAGTTTATAATTGGCCATACGGAGTTGGAATGTGTAAAGTCATATAAATACCTGGGGGTAGAAATATCTGCAAATGGTAAATTTTTACTAGCTGAGGAAAAATTAAGCTTAAAAGCCAGTAGAGCTATGTTTTCAATTAAGCAAAGTATTTTTGATAGTTCAATTAAGCCGTCTGCTTTGTTACGCATATTTGATTCACTTATCAAGCCGATAGTTTTGTATAATAGTGAAATATGGGTTGGATATAAGCCTTGTTTTCAAAAGAAAACGATAGACGATATGTTTGAAATGTCTTTTAAAAGTACAAATGAATTTGATAAAATATTGACACGGTTTTCTAAATTTGTTTTAGGTGTTCATTCGAAAGCAACAAATTTTGCAGTATATAGTGAACTTGGAATTTTCCCATTGATAGTATCTGCCATTGCAAGTTGTATTAATTTTTGGATACATTCATTAGAGTCAAGCAGTGATTCTCTCATTTCAAAAGCATATTGGGAGCATTTTAATAACCGTTCTTTGAAAAGCACGTGGATTTCTTTTGTAAAAAATGTTTTAACAGACTTAGGTTTTTCTCATGTATGGGCGAACCAAGGAACATTTAACTCCTCATCATTAATTGCATGTATCAAATCAAAATTGAAAGAAAGGTTTATTTCATATTGGAAGAAGCGCATGGATTCTGAAGATGAAAATGACAAGTTAAGAACTTATAAATTGATTAAACCAACCTTTGGCTTAGAAAAATATCTTGACATGTTATCAGATAGAAAACAACGGAAATCATTGACTGCGTTTAGAATTAGCGCACATACACTTCAAATTGAACGTGGACGATACATTCGTAAAAAGTTAGAGGAAAGATTGTGTAATACTTGTAAGGTTATTGAAGATGAATTTCATTTACTTTGTGATTGTTTTAAACATCAAGATCTTCGCGCAAAACTGTTTTTAGAAATTGGTGTTTCATCTTCAAGTGTAATATCTAGTAAAGAAATGTTCATAAACATAATGACAAATACTGACGATAAAGTAATTAAATCCGTTGGGATGTTTTTGTCCTTGTGCAATGTATCATAACATGACTCTTGTACTTAAGATAGTTATATGCCTTTAACTTTTTTTTTTTTTTTTTTTTTTTTTTTTTTTTTTTTTTTTTTTTAACTTTTCATCAATGTTATTCATGTTATATGATTGTAAATGTTTTATGTATGTCATGTATTTCATTTTATGTTATATGTATTTGCCTATAACCCTTAAAGGGTATATTTGTGCAGTAAATAAAATTCTATTCTATTCTATTCTATTCTATTCTATTCTATTCACATATTCACTAGGCTTTCTCCATCAACAACTGCATCAACGGCCTCCTCCTTACATTGTGTCTGTTAACATTCTTACAACTTCCATGAACTTTTTTTTCACGAACGTAATGAAAACTAAAATTAAAATTCGCGTTATATCGCGTCGCGTTATGAAGGAACACCATTAAACTTACATCCGCACAGTCCACAGTATGCAGCACAGTTCTGTCTTGCCCACTCAACATACGGGTCTCTACAAGCGGTCTGTGTGTACTGTTTGCAGTTACCAAGCACATCGTGGCAAGAAGCACTACCCGATCCTGAAGGACATGGATGATTTAACATTTTATTTGATAACTACAAAAAGTAATCAAATAATCCGACCACAGTATGACGTAGATATGCTAGTAAAAACTCGGTATCTCCTGAAATAGTTAGAGCACCAAAATATGCAACAGTATATACATGTACGTTTGCGTTTTCAGTTTGACTTCTTTTAATTCATTTATAGTAATTTTCCACATAACCACCGGATAAACATGACCTACCAGTGAAGCCACTTCCGGTACCAGTACCAGTCCCACCAGTTCCGGTACCGGTTCCGGTACCTCCCGTACCTGTACCTGGAAATAGACATAACTAAATGCATTGCTATGAGTATTAAAATTTGTAATTAACACATGGTTGCACTTAACATAAATCACACCCTCAATAGGCAAAACCTCTCAGAGATCTCGGATCAAAGATCCGAGATGAGATCTACGAAGTACATAGTGGACACAATATGGTGACTGGGCCATTATCCTGGATACGGTGCATGCGATGAAGACATTCGATTGGTATTTCTTATTTTCCACTTAAACGTATTTCTGTTGTTTTGTTGTTTTTTTTTTTTTGTTTTTTTTTTTTAGAATTTAAGTTACTCGCATGTACATGTACTGACTAAAATGTGTATCTTCATTTATGCTGTACACCTGAGAGCATCAACGAAGCGAATATTTATGCTCAGCTGTATACTATGTCAGGAAACATTTTTTCAGTTAAAGGTGTCTCAGAAAGAGAAAAAAAATGTTTTAAAAATATAATTTTATATTTAAAGGTAAACGTAGGCAATGATCAGGAAATGGCACAATCAGAGAAAAACAACCACTCCAAAAATTAATACTTATAGCCCTAGCTTTTCTATATCATACCAGTTCCAGTGCCGGTACCTCCTGTACCGGTACCTCCAGTTCCGGTACCTCCGGTTCCACTGCCGGTACCTCCTGTACCGGTACCTCCAGTTCCGGTACCTCCGGTTCCAGTGCCGGTACCTCCTGTTCCGGGGCCGGTACCTTTGAAACGGAAAGAAATACCAATTGTGAATACATTACCAAAACTTCAAAACACGCCTATGTAATAAACCTTGAAAATTTTTGGTTGAAAGTGTTTGACATTTTTCTTATTTTTGCTTAAAATATAGATTGTGCTCACAATAGATTGTGCTCTCGGTCTATGCTTAGAAGCAAAAATAAGATAAAAAAAAAGTATACCCTGTACAACCAAGTTTCACTATATATAAGTGAGGTATATAGTATAAGTGAGGTATATGATATAAGTGAGGTATATGGGGGCATAGAGTTCACGGTCATGTTACCTAGTAATGTATCCCGACAACAGTATATTGTTGTTGTTTTTTCTTCTTTCTTTCTTTTGTTTGGGCTCGTTTAAGTTGTGTACAGGTGCAAGATTTTTACTGGTTTCAACTTTGAGACAAACCTTTATGTACACTTGGAGATAACACAATAAATGTACATGTAATCTATCCTACCTGTCCCGGTACCGCTTGTTCCGGGCCCCCCTGTGCCAGTACCAGTACCTCCCGTGCCAGTTCCGGTCCCTGTTCCAATTCCGGTCTGCCCCGCTGTGCAATAGAAGTTTGAGAAAGTGAGCAAAACATTTCACCAAGCTAAATTTTAAGCATTACGAACACTTACCCATGAAATATACAGACTTTTCTTCAACTTAAAAAAATGAAAATGAAATGAAAATGAAAAAAAAATGAATATGGCCCATACTACCACGCTTTGAACGTTTTCACTGCTTCCAAAGGATCAAACTTTTATATTTTATTTGTACATTGGAAAAGTTTGATAAAAAAATGTCTCAAAACATTGATTGCGAGGCGGTTCTAGCGTGTACACACAACACTGTTTTGGGTAAAATAAAAAGAAAAAGAAAACAAAAAAATAAAATAAAATAAAATAAAATATTCAACTGCATTTGTTTTATTATTATTAGAGCTATTATTATTATTATTTATTTATTTTTAAATCCAAAAACTTCTCTGTTTAAAGCCGAGTTTTGTAATGTTCTACATATGCGACATTTGCATTCTTGGTTGGCATACTTTTTCTACATCCAACTTTTTACTGATCCGATATTGACTGTGTTTGAATCAATTCTGAGATATCAACGTGTAAAAGAAAGAAGATGTAGACGTCTGAAAAGAGGTGTAGAATGTCTGAGGATGGCGTCACGAACTACACAACCACAAATTTTAGAACGGTTATTTTGCTCGCTTTTACGACTCCAGCGAAACCTTGATGTAAAACTATCAAGAGACACTTACGGCATAATTTGCAATATACTGGACAGTTTGCCTTGGCCCAGCCCACATACTGTCCCACACAGGCGCCATAACCGTACTGGTCACAGTTTGGAATGGCATTCTGACACGGTCCACTAGGTGTGGTCGAAACTGGCCCGGTACCTGAAGTTTCACACATACGTATTGTGTTAGCAGCTTGTAGTGAGTCAATGACTTCATGCTTTTCTTGTATTTATGCGTTTTATATCATAAATGATATATTAAGTAGTTTATATATTTTTGTGACCATAGTAGTAATGATAATATATTTTAGGCTCGTTGCGGTTGCATTTGGCCTTCCAAAATATAATGCAATTCTGTTCATTGGTCGTAAATGAACTTTCTTTTCTCTTTGTTTTTAATTGAAGCTTATCCGTCTTCTGTTGCATTTAAAATAAATCAAGAAAAAACTACAGTAGTTTAAGACGCATAGCTTCACTTAAGCCCCGTTTACACATTCACGGTTTTCTCTACGATTCACCACGATTCACCCCGATTTCTCATGGTCAGAAAAATCGGGGTGGACCGGGATGAATCGTGGCAAAAAAGTGGAAATATTCAATGTCACTACGATTCCAGTAAGAATGTCTACGATATTAGTACGGTGTCTGTAAGGTGTCGCTACTGTCAATGAGGATTGACCACGGTGGCACAACGAATGCTCACGGTGCTTGTACGGTTCGATACGGTACTAGTACGATTCACGGCGGTAGCCGTCGTGGCCAATCGTGGAGCTCCGTAGCGAAACCGTGGATGATTCGTAGGACAACCGTACACAATTCGTGGTGAATCGTGGGAGTTCGTGGTGTAAAAGATTCCACGGTTTCGCTACGGAGCTCCAAGATTGGCTACGATCTCTCACGAATAGCCGCGAATACAGCTACGGTGTCAGTACGAATAAGCACGATTCCGCTACGGTTACGCTACGAATTAGGCCACGCCCAATTACCACCACCATTCGCCACGGTACGCCACGAATGTTTTAAGGCCGTCTCACACA
This sequence comes from Rugalucina vietnamica, assembly GCA_964017185.1. NCBI lineage: Eukaryota > Metazoa > Mollusca > Bivalvia > Lucinida > Lucinidae > Rugalucina > Rugalucina vietnamica. Next base: position 9,661,957 of record OZ024877.1, on the reverse strand, counting down.
GAACACGGTTGGGCACACGGTTCCAATACGGTTTACTCGGTTATACACGGATTGACTGGTACGAGTATTGAGCTCCAACCGTGCCTGAGGATGGGTTGGTAAAATTTAGACTCGAATGTAGCAAGAGTGAGTACGAACAAAGCACAGATATACTCGATCAAGCAATGTTTGTCACGGTTTGAACACGATTTGCAAACGATTTTCATATGATTGTTTTACGGTTCCAAGTACGGTCTAGTTCGGTCTGTTACGGCCAGTACGATTAAACACGACGTTTACACGAATAGCCGCGAATACTGGACATTTACAGGGTTTATATACGGTCCCATCGACTTTTGTTCGAGTTATGCTCGAATTATCACACATTCGTGTATGGTTTGATATAAATTGACTCGTTTTGATGGCTTGGCTCCATAAACTTTCGAACTTTTCGAACAAAATGACAGATGACAGAATAAGAGAATTAGAAATCATGATAAGACTGATACGCATTGAGATAATTTCGGCTAAATTTTGGCATGTACGGTTGTATATACGGTCTCGAACGGGCTCACATAGTCTCTCACGGTCTGGTACGATCGCTTATACGATTATACACGGACATCGCACCCGTGCTAGTTTTTTAAAAGTTTTAAAAATCATACACGGCTTACACGGATACACTCGAATGGCCCGAGTGTAAGTCGGATAAGGCCACGGTTTATTCGGTTGTTTGTACGGTTTACACGGGTGGCCAACCGTGTAAACCGTGTGTTCTGTGTGAGACGGGCTTTAAACAGTTTAAAACTTCCGTAGCGCTGCCGTAGAGTTTCCCGAATCATCACGATTCATCAAGATTCACCACGATTCACCACGGTTCTACTACGAATGACCACGGTACACCACGGTACACGACGATTTTACAAATCGTGGCGAATCGTAGCGGCACCGTAGCCAAAAATCGTGAATGTGTAAACGGGGCTTTAAATCATTATAAAAACTTGAATAATACTCTTACAACGCCCAATACGAGCTATTCACGTTATGCAAACTACTTACCATTCCCACATATTCCACAGTATTTAGCACAGTTCGCTGTGGCCCACTGTTTATATGTGTCCTCACATACATACGCCCCGTAAAGGTTACAGTTGACGTTGTCTTGGCACTGTGTGGTAGGGGGTGCACAGGTCAGTTTCTGGCAGCAACGGTCAGCTGGGTCAATTATAATGCGGCATCCAGAAGGTACGTTGGCAATTCTCTTACATCTATTATAAGATCAGATAGAATAGACACACTCAACAGGTAATCTCAAACCAATGTCTGTACATTTTGGGCATTATGGAGGTGTTTATATTTCAGAATGACTTTTCCATGGGAAAAAAAAAAACAAACAAAAAACACGGAAGTACGTGTACCTGACCTGACGCTATAGTCGTGAAAATATGACACACAAGTAACAATGCTTCTAACAGCGCTTCTTAAGTGCTAGTGCTACCTTTCAACGCGCTTAAGTTAGCACAAGGGCTAATCGTTATCTACAGCAATTGTCAAAGTAAACAGACAACTCCATTGGCGCTGCACTGTGTGATTTCTTCTGAGAAACATTAATTATCAGAATTAACGTATTACATGTACCTTTCAGAGCAGTTATACATTTCTATAGTTGCAAACATCGTTCTTAAGAGGAATGAGTACATTAAGAGCCTTCGCATGAGAAAACCAACAATGTACATATGCGAAAACAAAGACGCAGATCAGCTGTGCAGTAACTGCGCAGCTGATCAGCGCCTTTGCTTTCGCCATACGAATAGTACAATTCCTTAGCTACTTACATGCAAAGTTTCAAGCTTCTAGCTTTATTCTGTGACTGTACAGCCTGGTTTGTGTCGGACCAAGTCGGAAACCTTAATTGTTGGTTTTCTCATGCACAGGCTCAATTAAGAAAAGATGCACAATGCTTATCAAGGGTTTTTTCTTACCTTTCGTTGCAGGTATACATTCCTTTAGTTGCATCAGTACATGTGCACCTATAGCTACAACCATCATCCCAACTCTCTCCCTGCTGATGGATATTGCCCTTGTACAAACACGCATCTAGAAAGAAAAGCATGACCCTCTGCACAAAAGAAAAACAAAACAAAAACATGTATAGATGTTAACAAAGCCACAGAACAGCTGTGCAGTAATTGTTCTGCGCTTTAATTCATAAAACAAAAATGGCATTAATCGGTCCATTTACACGTATTTGACCGTTTGAAACAGATAATTATTATTTGTACATGCAGGATTGTTGAAAAAAAAACTGCTTACTTGAATAACCTGTCTGTGCCAGCGTGCTAGGACTGAAGTTCGGTGGTCGACCATACCCAGTGAATGAACCCGAGAAAGATTGTGGTACCCCCACACCCCCAGGCCCAGACCCAGTTGAACCAGTGCCAGTACCAGTACCAGTGCCAGTCCCCTGGCAGGACGGTACGCGACAACAGGTGGGGTCTTTTGGATCAGCCACGAAAGTGCAAGTCACTGGAACATTAGTGTATTTCGGGCACCTGAAATCAAAGTCTCGAAATGAGCCACCTCGTGGAAAAACCAACAATGTAGTTTCCGAACAGGTCCGACACAAACCGGGCTGTACAAGCACAGAAGATGGCTAGAGACTGGAAAGAATGGATTTAGAAAGTAGAGGAATGGTACTATCCATGTAGCGAAGCTGATCTGCGCCTTTGTTTTCGCATATGCAGATTGTTGGTTTCTCACGAGGCGGCTAAAACGTAAGAATTCATGAAGTACAGAAGTAAATACAATTAAATTTAAATCCAAACCAGGCCCAGTCGGCCGAGATAATGAGGTGGTTGGATAACCTGCATGTTGTATATACATAGTGATATGTACAGCGCCGTATTGAAATAAACTGATGGGATACTCCAAGGCGATTCTTCTGTTGCGGTTCCATTTGTTTTATGTTTTGGAGACGAAAGAGTCGAAATTTTGTGCTGTTTGAGCCTTATGTTCTTTATCGTATGTTCAGAAGTTCGGGTTACTGAGTGGCCGCCTATTGGGAAATAGCTGCTCACTCGGCGTACTATATGTTTTCTATAAAGTATAAATACCTAATTTTCAATTTAATTTTTCCCACCTCGGTTTTTGGAGTGGGAATTTCTTTCTGATTGAGCCTTTTCCTGATCATTGCCTACTTGTACCTTTTTACGAATGTAGGTCAGTTAATTGTTAAACGCCTGTCTGTGCACAGAATATAGACAGATGAGAGTGGCATCACGATGGCGATTCAGACATACTACACAGCAACCATGCTATGTCCAACATGCGCGGATCCAGAAAATTTTCTCAGGGAGGGGTGAAGGGGTCTGACGGAAAATTTCAACATGGCAAAAATTAATAATCTGGCAATTTCACGGGGTGGGAGGTGGGGGTGGGGGTCCGGACCCCCTGTCCCCACCCCCTCTGGATCCGCCCATGTCCCATCTGTCTTAATATTTTTGGTACTCCCCCAAGTTTGCAGCTATATACAAGGGCTGTTTAGTAAATCAAGACTCACCTGTCTGTACACTGATAATACTGATGAGTAGCATCTTCACAGCGACAGTTCAGGCTACACCCATCATTCCAGGTCTCGCCTTGTCGGTAATAGTATCCTTGGTACTCACAGTATGCTGAAATATACGAGGGTTGTATAGTAAAGTTTGATACCTTAAGTACAATATTCGTCAGGTTTGATGTAAAATAATGTCAACATTCCAAATAGAGTCATGAAATACTTGTTTGAATGCTTTGATTTTGTGAAATGAAAACTGTCGCAGTGCAGACGATCCTCCAATCTTGTGGAAGTAAGACTTAAACTATCATAATTGCTGATCATCTGCTACAATTAATTAACAAATTTTAACTCATTTTCGGAACCGTTAATTGCAGTATACCAAACAATAAACGGAATATTTCCATCGGTGTTCCGTTAGATCTTCGGTGTCACGGGAGTGGAGCGATGCGTATCGGAGTGCATGTCAACCAGCTGATCTTACTAAACAAGGGCGTTAACCTAGTTGGTCAATTACCTGATCCAGCAGGCGGAGTTGTCTGTGAGAAGAGGTGGGCAGGTGGCGCTGTTACAGCGGCGCTACTGCACGAGATTGTCTTACAACAGTGATCATTGGGGTCCTGGACCAGGCTGCACTGCGCTGGCACATTCTGGTAGGTCGGGCATCTAAATCAAGTCATTTTGTTAAGATTATTGATAATATAAAAACATTGCAATGAGTTTTTGTTTGTACAGCTTGTTACGTGCGGAAGTGAGAGGGGATGCGCTGGTCGAAAGCGAGCCATTCTTATACTTCTGCCAATCGTACTGGTAAAGACCCAGGAACTGGTGGCTTCATTCCTACATGTCTGTACAAGAAATGAGCTTTCATGTTGGGAAAACCAATAATTAGGGTATCTGACCAGTTCTGACGCAAATCGGCCTGTACAAACACAGGAGCAGGCTAGAGGCTTGAAAGTTTGGATTAAAGTAGAAGAGGAATAAATGTTATATTCAAGTAGCGAAGACAAAAGCCTTGATCATCTGTGCTGTTATTGTACAGTCAATCTGCGTCTTTGTTATCGCATATGCAGACTGTTGGTTTTCTATCACCATCTTCAAGATATCATCAGTACATGCCTTCAATAAGAATGAGGAAATAATATACCAGCCGTATATTCAGAACGCCAGTCACAACAATCTATGTTTTTTTCTCAGTTTTATGACCACAAATGCTTAAAATTCTACCTATCTGTACATCTATATTGTCCGACTGAAGCATCAACACACTCGCACTGATATGTGCATTGATCATCCCAAACAGCTCCCTGTCCATATATCTTGTTCTTGTATACACATCCGCCTGAAAAAACACATCAGGAAAACAGGTCCGTGAAATAAACACCCCCTGACACCCCACTTTTATATAGTAAAACTGGGGTATGCAGTGGTATACCTGTTTTTCTTATTTTTGCTCCAAAACATAGATTGTGGGTAAGAACCGCATCGACGAGGCGGTTCTATTAAGTACCCACAATCTATGTTTTGAGCAAAAATAAGAAAGATATCAAAATTTTTGTACTGAACATTTTCATTTTTTTACAACTTTAAATTAAAAATCTCTTGATATTGCATGGGCGTGTTTTCGTAATGACACTTCTTCTTGTAATATGAATTGCGCACTACGATTAAAAAGTATGTTTAAAATTGCAAAAAAGACGAGAAAAAAATGCACCGCTAGGCTTCTTGAAACCATGGTTGGAGAATTCAGGTAGTGTTCTGCTCTCCACTCCACACGTACTAGAAACAATTTGATAATTGCTTTTTAAATATACATGTATGTGAGGCTACTCAAGAAATGAAAATAACTGACAGATTGCCAAGTTTAAAATCATTTGTGAGCAAATGCTGCTGACAAAGTGGATTTCTAAGAAAAACTTCAAGCTTACTGCCAGTTCCAGTTACACCAGTGCCGGGGTTCGTGCCTGTGCCTGTCCCCGGATTCGTGCCCGTTCCAGTGCCGCCAGTTCCAGGGTAAGTGCCCGTGCCCGTGCCTGTCCCCGGATTCGTGCCCGTTCCAGTGCCGCCAGTTCCAGGGTTAGTGCCCGTGCCCGTCCCTGGGTTCGTGCCCGTGCCTGTCCCCGGATTCGTGCCCGTTCCAGTGCCGCCAGTTCCGGGGTAAGTGCCCGTGCCCGGACGAATCTGTGGTGTCTGTGGCAGACCATAGCCTGTAAAACCTTTCCCATAGGTTGGCACCGGTATGTTGGACGTGGAGCCGCTAGGGCCGAAATTACATTTTGGTTGTCTGCAGCACGTGTCCTTGGGGTTGTCAACCATCTGGCATGAACTCGGGAGGTTATTGAATACAGGGCATCTGTCACAGTGGAAACGAAATCCATGTCTTAGAAAATATATATGTAAATCCAATCTACCTATTTCCTAAAATGGCGACCAATCATTACTGTTGCCTTCTTTGAAAATTATGTACGTGCATGCCTTTATTGCATGCAATACAATATAACAGGAAACTGCTGTTCATATGATAGAAGTTAAACGTTCTAACACAACATATATGTCATCTTAATATACAATTTAAAAATACCGGCATATCATTCCGACCAGGTTCGACACTAACAGCCTGTGCAATCACAGAGACTGTCTAAAAGCTTGAACTTTCAGAGAAGAACAGGATTTCAGTATAGCGAAATCAAAGCCGATGATCGTCCGTGCAAATGTTCTGTGGCTGCAGATTTTTTTTTCATTATTTTATTTTATTTTTTGTGTGTGTGCAACAGCTCAGTCATATTCAATTAAGACTGCTAAATTTTAAACCTTATACTTTATTAAACTGAAAAAGACACTTGCTCTTACTTTCCAGTACATCTATATTGTCCGGTTCTACCATCCATACAAACACACGTATACTGGCATCCGTCATCCCATCTCATTCCGCTCTGGTGGAGAACTCCTTTGTACAGACAACCCTCTGAAAGGCATACGAAATATAATCTCAGAAAACAGCTGGAAACTGGCTTGTTCCTATTCCGTTTATTCATTTGAAGAAGCAATTGAGATAATAAAAGGTATGATATATTCAGTCCATTAATAAGCGCATTTCCCGGCGTGCATAGTTTTCAAAAGCAATATGTTTTTCATGTTAGTACCTATTTTCCCACCAACTTGTGGTATAACACCCGGTATTTGTCCCGGAGCAACGGTAAGGCCCGGTCCTGGTGTTGGTCCTGCAGTCGGAGACAGCGTTGGTACCGGGTAGCCACCTATGGTCCCGGGATTTAACTGTGATCCCTGGAAGGTTCCGGTTTGTCCCTTACACTGGATTGTGGGACAGCACTCCCCAGCTTTCTTCACCATTGAGCAACCAATAGGCAGATTTGTCATTTCAGCACATCTATGAGGTAAGATTTGAGATATAAGTATGGGAATTCGAACACATGAATAGACTTGGCGTAGGAAATGCCAAGGAAAAGCTTTAGGAATGTGCATTTTGATGTTAAATGGCGATTCCCTCTCCCTGTAGATGTTTCATGTAAAATTGGCTTTGGTTGGCAAAGCGGTATCAGAGAAAAAGATCTTTGAATATTTTTGTAACAGACAAGTATATTGCACCAGGATGGGGGCAAACTGACCCCTGGGGTCCAAATGTTTTTCAGAATCATAAATCTTCTGACAGTCCATTTTCTCATTTCCTGCAAATCATTACCTTCAAATGACATTTTAACAGTTTTCCCCATTCAAATATTGACCTTGCCGTACAAAAGGTCAAGGTCATTACAGGGTCATGATTTTTAAACATATTGTAGTACTTAAGTCCCTGATGATACGTGCCAAGCTTCGTTGAAATCGATTCAGTGGTTCCGGAAAAGAAGAGTTTTGAAGGGTTCTTACCATATATGAACATGGCGGGCCTTTGCGGCCATCTTGGTCATGTGACCTGAATAAGTTATAAATACATTGGTTCCCTTTTCCTATAGATGATTCATGTAAAATTTGGCTTTTATTGGCCAAGGGGTTTCAGAGAAGAAGAACTTTGAAAATGGTGGACGACGGCGGATGACGGACGGACGCCGGATCATGGCCATCCTATGAGCTCACCTTGTAAGCCTTACGGCTCAGGTGAGCTAAAAGTCTTCTTCTCCAAAACCGGTGCGCCGATTTCTATGAAACTTGGTATGAAGCACCGGGGACTCCAGTCCATGATAGCTTGCTCATTATGACAAATGATGTCCATGGGATGGCACTGGCCTATTTTACGGCACTGTCAATTTTGTAAACATGGGTTTTTACATGGGAAAAGGTGAAATCAATGGATATTTTGGAAACTTGCAGCCTGAGACTTGAAAGTTGATATGAAGCATCGGGGACTCCAGCCCATGATAGTTTGCTCATTATGACAAATGATGTCCATGGGATGACCTTGGCCTAACATGGGCTTTTACATGGGAAAATGTGAAACCAATGGATATTTTGGAAACTTGCAGCCTGAGACTTGAAAGTTGGTAGATGCAGATAATGGAGTTAATGAAGGTAAGTAATTAATTGAGGTCATGGTCAGTTGTAGACCTTCACCCAAGTTCATTTGAATATCGAAATTATGATATTTTTTTTTTCTTCCAGACATCACTGGGCCTATGAAGTGAAAATTTATGTGGAGCCTCCATGCTTAGGGGGAACAAAATTTTGTGCGCGAAATCTTGGTCGAGTACTCAACATGGCCGCCATGCTCACAAATGCTCAAAAATCTTATCCTGAAATGATGGGTCTCCAGCCCATCGTAGTTTGTTCAAATGATTGCTCTAGGTTGACTTTGACCAATTTTATAACAATGTCAGTTTTGGTCACATAGGCTTGTACATTGGAAGAAGTGAAAACAATAGATACTTTGGAAACTATTGCAGCTTGAGGCATTAAAGTTGGCAGAAGCAGACAACGCATGAAGGTATGCGATTAATTAAGGTCAAGGTCATTTCTTAACCGGGGCCCAAAGTCACTGAAATATCGAAATTAAAGACTTGTTTTTCTAAGTAACCTCTCAGCCTATGAAATTCAATGTGAAATTATATTTGAAGCTTTATGCATAGGGAGCATGAAATTTATTCATGAAGTCGGGGTTGCATGCTCAACATGGCTACCATGCTCACAAATGCTCAAAATTGCTCAAACCCTTCTTTTCCAGAACCGGTAGGCCGTTATTCCTGAAACTTTGTATGCAGCATCAGGGACCTTAGCCCATCTTAGTTTGATGACCCAAGGATGCCATTGACCTATAATACTACAGGTTCAATTTTGGAAGCTCGCTTTTACATGGGAAAAAAGAAAACAATGGATTTTCGGAAACTATTGCAGCCTTAGACCTGAAACTTGGCAGAAAATCAACAAAGGTATGTGAGTATTCAAGGCCAAGGTAATTTTATGTTGACTAAATACTCCATGAACAGGCTTCAGCTGAGCGTACTCAGGACCAATGGTCCTCTGGTTATGATAGAGCTTTTTGTATTTATCAGAAGAAGTAGTACCTCATAGCGACAATCTTATATTTTGGGACCACAAAGATCACTGTTTGTTAAAAAGACTGTGAGATACGGGGTGCAAAGGCTCGTATTTTAGGTTTGTATCGTAGATGCACAGCCATTGTTTTCATGTGAAATAATATACGGGGACAAAGGTTCCCTCTGTCACATCTACCTTTACAGTATTTACTCAGTTAAGCCCGGACATAGGCAAGCAGTATAGCCCGATATGTGATGCCGCAGAACTGCGGCGGTGTCCCCATTTGGGCTATTTTGTTTGCTTAGAGGAATTCATCAAAAATTTATATAAAAAAATTAAAATCACTCCTTATGCTCATAATAATGAAGGTGGACACACCCAAATAATAACAATATGAAAGTCAGTTTGTCACTAGTGAGTTAATAAGTACAGTAGTCAAGTCTTACTTGCGACTACATCTGTAGAATCCATAGATAGCATTTTCACAGACACATTGCAGATCACAGCCGTCATCCCATCTCTGACCTTGGCTGTAGGCTTGACCATTATAAACACATTTGTCTAGGGGTAAATGTGATACACATCAGGATAACATGTCCGTGTATCGAAAAAACCCTTAAATCCCACTTTTATATAATAAAATTGGGGTATGAATGGGTATACCTATTTTTCTTACTTTTGCTCCAAAACATAGATTGTCGGTACTCGTTTATAGAACCGCCTCTTATTGTTTGAGCAAAAATAAGAACGATATCAAAATTTTTCTGCTGACAATTTTCAATTTTTACAACTTAAGAAACTCTTTTACATTATATCGTCGTGTTTTCGTAATGAAAATGGTCTGCGTTATAAGCTACAACAATGCCCGACTTTTAACTACGAAGACTACTCGTGGACATCATTTTCGGACGTTTTCACAATTAGTCGATCAGATACCTCGGCGTAGACCGTAACTCAAATGGGGCCCCAGTCTTCGTGATTTCAAAACTGTAGCAAATAATAAGGTTGAAAAGAGGGTAGAAAAAGAGAAAAATACCGACACAGCTACGCAAAGTCTGCTCTTCAAACATGTACTTGTTTGTATAAAAATGCATGTATTATAAACAAGTGGTTTGCTTGAACTTATGAAAATTAATTATGTTGACCATAATATGTTAATGATTAGTGAGTCAGTAGGTTTCAAAGCAAATTTAAAGGTACAGGAAGAAACAGTACATCTAGTTACCGTTAGGTCCAGGGGTAGGCTGAACATCTGCAAGAACAAATACATATATAGTAAGTAAATGCAGTAATAACATAAAGATAAGATCCATGAGTAATGTTATATGACTAATTGGTTTTATCGTAGAGTGATGCCACCTGTTTTACTGCAAGCAGATTCAAAAATTACTCAGCCTATTGAGGAAACTAATCCAAGTTTTTAACAATACCACAAATTTCTTTAAAACCTTGATTGTTTCCAACTAATATCCAATGACAGCATCAAAAAAAAAAAAAATTAGTATCATCTGAAAAAAAAAAATCAGTAAAAGACACTTACTACATAATCCACAGTAAGCCCTACAATTGTCCTGTGCCCACTGGGCGAATTTGGGATTCGTACACGTGTCCTTCTGGTACTGATGACAGTTGGCGGCCTTGTCAACACAGGGTGCTGGGCTGGTACCGACCAGGGATCCACTACCTGTAAAAATGGACAGGTGTAATAAGAATTAAAGTTCAGAGTTTTAGCTTTCACCGGATGATCGACAACAATATGAGCCGTCCCGTGGGAAAACCAACAATGTGGTTTCCGAACAGGTCTGACACAAACCGGCCTGTGCAGTCTTAGAAGATGGCTAGAGGCTTGAAATTTGGATTCAGAAAGAAGAGGAATTGTACTATCCGTGTAGCGAAAACAAAGGCGCTGATCAGCTTCGCGGTTACAGCGAAGCGGAATTCAGCGCCTTTGTTTTCGCATATGCAGATTGCTGGTTTTCTCATGAGGCGGCTCCAATATGCAGTTAAGCCATTTTTGACGAATGAATTTCCCATCATAATCATTCAGGGTGAGCCCACTTTTATTTTAGTGGCATCGAGGGTGATTTTAAATGTAATGTAATTTTATGATGATAATCCTCCACTGAGCAATCAGAATGTCTCCAAATGGGACGCCGTGTTCTCTATATAGTGCATAAGCAACTTTTCGTAAGTAATGACAATGGACATGTACACACCTCCTCCTTTTCCACTGGTACTTCCAGATCCTGAGAAATGTCCGTATTGCTTGTCAAAGTCACAGACAGGTTCAGAGCAACACTTGCCAGCCGGCTTCTCGAGGCGACAATGTGGTGGTAGGTTACTGTATGTACCACACCTTGAAACACATTGGTTGGTTGTGTTCAAGTTTAACATCAGGTAAACATGTCCGTAAAATGTGTACCCCCTCAAAACCCACTTTCATATAGCAAAACTGGGGTATGCAGGGGTATACCTATTTTTCTTATTTTTGCTCCAAAACATTGATTGTGGGTACTCGTTAGAACCGCCTCGGCGAGGCGGTTCTAACGTGTACCTACAATCTATGTTTTGAGCAAAAATAAGAAAAATATCAAAACTTTTCTACTGAAAATTTTCATTTTTTACAACTTTAAAATCTCTTTATATTGCATGGAAATGTTTTCATAATGATGTCCAAATTCAATGGCAAAGTCTGGGGATAGAACTCATGGCCACTGGTTTACAACGAAATGAGCCGCATCGTGAGAAAACCGGATTTTTGCCTAGGCGAAAACAAAGGCGCAGATCAGCTTCGCAGTAACTGCGAAGCTGATCAGCGCCTTTGTTTTCGCTACACGGATAGTACAATTTCTCTTCTTCTTAAATCCGAAATTTCAAGCTTCTAGCTCTTTTCTGAGCTTGTACAGGCCGGTTTGTGTCGGACCTGGTCGTAAATCCCGAAGACCGGTTTTCTTGCGTCGCGGCTCAAATACAACGAGGCTTCTGCTCATGTGAAACCAATACACTTGCTTTGTTTAACTGTGAACGCAGGTGCAGAATTTGACCGAGCAAAACCATTCAAGTATCAATTTGATATGAATTGTGCTTTTCATACAAAACTACATTAAGAAATTTTCAAATCATCTCTTACATGTCTTACAATCAAAAATAAGCATTTTGATTGGCAGGTTCTTCCATTTTGTGATCGGTTAGTTTATTTTACCAGTAGTTTAACGTTTAACTCTGAGCAAGAGGGTAAAAGATATTCTTGCACACCAGACAGAAATTGCCACACTTTTTGCCTGGGTGATAAAATTGCATCTCACCCAGGTGTTCTCACCCAGGCTAAAAAAAATACGCAAAACCTTGAAATAAACCAGATTTTGGGGGTTGTTGTGCAAGAAAAAGAATCTAATATGGTGTTCTGTTCTAGATGGAAGTTTCCAACCCTCGGGATGACCGTGCTGAGCGGAACCTCGGCGGAGCCTCGGTTCCGCCCAGCACGGTCATCCCTTGGGTTGGAAACTTCCATCTAGAACAGAACCCCATATAAGATTCTTATATTACCCATATTCTTGCACACCAGACAGAAATTGCCACACTTTTTGCCTGGGTGATAAAATTGCATCTCACCCAGGTGTTCTCACCCAGGCTAAAAAAATACGCAAAACCTTGAAATAAACCAGATTTTGGGGGTTGTTGTGCAAGAAAAAGAATCTAATATGGTGTTCTGTTCTAGATGGAAGTTTCCAACCCTCGGGATGACCGTGCTGAGCGGAACCTCGGCGGAGCCTCGGTTCCGCTCAGCACGGTCATCCCTTGGGTTGGAAACTTCCATCTAGAACAGAACCCCATATAAGATTCTTATAATATCACACTTAGTGGACACCCTTTGGAAAATAGCTGCACCATCAACAAACCATACTCCTACTGTATCCTTGTTATATTCATTTTCTGTAAAAAAAGACGGGGTAGTGCATGAATATGTCAATTTGTTATAGTCAAATACAATTGAGCCACCGCATGGGAAAACTAACAATGTGCATAGGCGAAAACAAAGGCGCAGATCAGCTTTGAAACACTGTAACTGCCAAGCCGATAAGCGCCTTTGTTTTCGCTAAACGGATAGTACAATTCCTCAACTTTCTAAATCCAAAATTTCCAGTCTCTATCCATCTTCTGTGACGGTACAGCCCAGTTTGTGTAGGACCCTGTCTGAACCCAAATTGTTGGTTGTCTCACGCACTTTTATATATGCTTACTGAGATGTACAGGTCCACAGTCCACTCTTACCATCCTGACAGTAACAACTTAGTTGGCAACCATCTTGCCAGGTCTGACCCTGGTAGTAGGGCTGACCCTTATACATACACACATCTGAAATCAAATAATGGACACTTGTAAGGATTTTGCTTTGCCGTAAAAAATGAAAATTTTAGTAGAAAAGATTTGATATTATTTTAATCTTTTTGCTCAAAACATAGATCGTGGGTAGGTTCTTACGAGTACCCACAATCTATGTTTTGGATAAAAAATAAGAATTTTGGTACACCTCTAAAGACCCAGGTTTTACTATATAAAAGTTGGATTTAAGGGTGTATGCATTACACTAACATGTTTTCCTGATGTGCATGTAAAATTACTTTGCAAATCCATTACCACGGCCACGAGGACGAAGCTATTTGCAAACCACGTAAAAAGCTATAAGAAATCATAGATCAGCTTACAAATGAAATAAGCCACAAGAAGCTCTTAAACGTGACAGTATGTAGGCTATGGATAGAATTGGGCCAGCTTACCAACACCATTAAATTTCCCCGTAGTTTGTCCACTTGTGGTGCCATACTTCCCATTGAAGTTACACACTGGTTCTAGACAGCAGCCGTTGGCTTTCTTGGCCAAAATACACTGTGGAGGCAAGTTGTAATATACAGGACACCTAAAATAGAAATATGAATGGATTAATTACAAATTAACATGTAAATATATAGCAGCTACATGACTGCTTTAAAACGGTTTCAACATCATAACCTGTTTGGTTATCATAGTTCAGAAATTGCAAAGATGAGGTCACTGTCTGTTTTATCCATCAAATGGCTATGAATAGGCCTTAATTATTTTCTTTTTCTCCAAGGCTTATCAATGGTCATGGGCGCATGTCTATATCCTATCTTTTGAATAATTATGGTTTCATCTTTGGGTTTCATTAAAAACAAACTTGTTTTACCGACCAGTACAAATGATCGGGTGAGTTTGGTATATCGAACCATCAATTTTGATTTCCGACCAGGTCCAACACAAAATAAGCTGTGCCATCACAGAAGCAGGCTAGAAGATTGAAGTTTTGTATTCAAGAAGAAGAGATATTATATAGCTCGGCAAATAGGTCACTGTATGGGCGTTACCTTATGAATACGTTATTGGGTATGGTCTACTTTTGACCTAGGTAAAAGCTAAAGGTATACAGTTGAAAGACTCAACTCACATGTTGTCCGTTAGAATGAAAATCCGACTTTGTCTAGTTTACTGGATTTGACAAAATAGGTAGCTGATCTTGAACGGTAAAATATGTGACAGCGCTCTTGGCTGACTGAATTCGACTTTTCTATTATCTCCCTACCACGCCCAGATATGAATATTAAAGTTGCCGCCCATACAGTGACCCATTTGCCGAGCTATACTATCTGTGTAGCGATAACAAAGACGCTGATCAGCTGTGCAGTAACTGCACAGCTGATCTGCGTCTTTGCTTTGTTGCATATGAAGATTTTTCCACCTACTTGTTGTAGCAACTGTAACGACCCTGAGCAGCGTTGTCACACGTACATTCATACGCACATCCATCGTCCCAGGTCTCACTCTGTCTGTACTCTTTGCCTTGGTAGTAACATTTTCCAACTGTTTAAAAATATGTACACATGGAAATAAGTTAGGAGACGCATGTGAAAACGTGAAGACCAACTTTAAACTGCATAAATCATTATGTGTAAAACGAATGAAGTAAATCATTACAACTTGTAAGATTCTGTATTAGCAAAAGTTGCTTTTATGTGAAAAAGGTGTCTGAACATAAAAATGCAAATAAACTGCGAAAGAGAGCGGCCATCTTTGGTTAAAAAATATCTACAGAATTTCAGAATTAGAAACGCAATGATATTCTTTGCGATAACCTTGTCAAAACATAAAGCAAGTTCTGAATGTTTGGTCAGAAATTCAATATGGACCTCTATGACTTTAAACCTGCACGCTCTGGTCATAACGTCATATTGGAGTTATTCTTTCATAACATTATTGGGGAATACCCAACAATTATGTTTTCCATATAAATTAATGTTAACAGATACTGTAGGATTGCTTGGTTTAGCAATGAAACAGGAAGTTTTAATTAAAAAAAAAAAAAAAAACGTTTATTTATTAAGAATGATCAGTGTCAGCATTACATGCCTGGTTTGCCGTTCAGTGAAGTGTTTGGTCAGAAATTCAATATGGACCTCTATGACTTTAAACCTGCACGCTCTGGTCATAACGTCATATTGGAGTTATTCTTTCATAACATTATTGGGGAATACCCAACAATTATGTTTTCCATATAAATTAATGTTAACAGATACTGTAGGATTTAGCAATGAAACAGGAAGTTTTAATTAAAACAAAAAAAACAACGTTTATTTATTAAGAATGATCAGTGTCAGCATTACATGCCTGGTTTGCCGTTCAGTGAAGTGTTTGGTCAGAAATTCAATATGGACCTCTATGACTTTAAACCTGCACGCTCTGGTCATAACGTCATATTGGAGTTATTCTTTCATAACATTATTGGGGAATACCCAACAATTATGTTTTCCATATAAATTAATGTTAACAGATACTGTAGGGTTTAGCAATGAAACAGGAAGTTTTAATTAAAACAAAAAAAACAACGTTTATTTATTAAGAATGATCAGTGTCAGCATTACATGCCTGGTTTGCCGTTCAGTGAAGTTTTTTTTTTTTTTTTTTTTTTTTTTTCTAAAAATTTTCAAGTATCCCCTTATTTTTCTCGTGCATATTTACTTAACTTCACAAGTTTCCGCTATATATAATTTCAAAATCGAAATTTGCTTTAATACTTCTATCATGTCTGTAATCTAGTGTTACATCTACCTTCTAAGTGTCAAAGAAACGGACGTTAGACTTTTTCTTTATTTTACAACGGGTTTATCAATATGCTCGAAAAAATCTTAATAAATTTCACTTACAAAATCCCTGTGTTACTTGGTCTGGTGATGTCAGTTCTGGAAAATGAAACATAAAATTGCTAATTCCTTACCCAAGTACAGTACTGTATCTTGAAGTTTCTTTTTATTTGGATCCGATTTTGATAAATACTACCTTAAGATAAGCTGTCTTTTTCTCTCGAGTGCTCAATCCGATTGAGGTTGACACAATTTATCTACAATTTAATGGCAGATCTTCCTTCTTTTAAATATTTATTTTTAAACTTTGTGTGAGCGCAATTTTTGCATGTTATTCCTGCATATGCTTATTTGTATCGTAAACACCGTATTTTTTGAAAATTCTAGGCATCATACAAACAATCCATGCTATGAATACCTCATTAAACTCTACTTTTATAAAGTATTACCGCGGTATGCAGGACGCGTTTTTTTTTTTTTTTTTTTTTTTTTTTTTTTTTTTTTTTTTCCAAAACATAGACTGTAGGTACAAACAATGTTTTTAATCAAAACAGGAAAAATGCCAACATTTTTCAACTCTATTTGCACCATTTATTACTGTTTCGGTAAAAATCTACATGTATATCGCATGGTCATGTCTTCGTAATGGGATATGACGGCGTATAACTTACTACAGAAGCCGCAGAATTTTCTACAGTTCGCATGAGCCCAGCTGGCGTATTGTCCTGTACATGTCGACAGATCGTAGGAACTACAGTCACTGAGCTTATCCACACAGGGTGGGGGCACGGTGGGTATTGTAGCTGTAAAAATACATGGGGCCAGTTGTTCAAAATTAACGATGGCGTTAGTTAACGATTCGTTAAAATTCCAAATGTAATATTATACTGAACAAAAAAGAAATGCAACAATAGGCCACCGAGGATTTTCGAGTTTAAGGGGAAAACGTTGATAATTTCACTTACTGCACGGCTGATCTGCGGCATTGTTTTCGCATATGCAGATTGTTGGTTTTCTTATGCATCGGTTCATATCATATTAATAGAAACGTCCATTAAATGACTGCCAAATACTGTCAGAATTGCATGTTTCCGATAAACTTTAGTCAGGATAACCCTTGGCTGGGCAGATTGCTGGATTTGTTGGCATCTGATAAGTGTCTCAGTGAGGAAGTTCTACCAGTGTTTTGTATTCTTACATGTAACACTCCTTTCTTAACAGGACCGGCTCTAGAGAATCGAAGGCACAAGCAGTCTCCCAGAGATTCAATTCGTGGTGCAGGACTGAATGAATAACGAACTATTGCATGACTTGATAATGTCAGGGGTGTTCATTACATACAACAACAATACAAACAGCATGGATTGTTTATTTTTGTAGACTTACATGTGCAGAGTTTACAGCTTCTTTGACAGTTATCCTTGGACCAATCAGCATAGTCCGAGCACACAGCCGGGATCTCGTAACTGCTACAGGACGGGTTCTGATCCTGGCAGGGGTCCACAGGCTTGGCGGTACCGGTGGGTGTGAGTGGGGATGGTGGAATGGCTACAACACAGTGGAAATATTATCTGAGCTTCCGCATGAAAAAAAAAAATCTTGGTTTCCGACCAGGTCCGTCGCGAACTGGTCTGCACAGCTAAATAGGCAGGCTAGAAGCTCTTTCCCAAAAGATAAATATTCAGTTATCTAAACTGACGAAATATATTGAGAAACACATTATGTGGAATCCTTACAGAAACCGAAACCAAAATAGAAAACGGTTTGTAATTTTATCAAAACAAAAAGTAAAAATAAAAAATAAATTTTCTCTTATTTGAAATTTCAGTTTGTAGCAAATACGCAAAGCAAGAAAAGAAACGCTCACCTTTGCAAGCTTGACTATTAAGACTGGCTGTTATCTTGCTAAGTTGTTGAAAGTTTTGTACAGTTAGCACGTGTGTGCTGTCGGGGTCTGTTGCTATGGCATTCAGCTCTGTCTTATCAACACCATGTCCCACACCAACAGCAAATACCTGTTGAGGCAAATAAAATATGAGCCTCTGCATGACAAAACCAACAATTTGGGGTTCCGACCAGGTCTGACACAAACCAGGCTGCACAGTCACAGAAGCAGGCTAGAATCTTGAAATTTCGGATTTAAGAAGAAGAGGAAGTGTACAATCCGTGTAGCGAAAACAAAGGCGCTGATCAGCTTCGCGGTCACCGCGAAGCTGATCTGCGTCTTTGTTTTCGCCTATGCAAATTGTTGGTTTTCTCATGCACAGGCTCAATTATTCGATTATATTCTCTTGTTGAAAATATTAGACTCTGTCTTTGGTCCCCGCCTGTCAATATCTATCCGTCTATCACTTTATTTTAAAAATGTTTTTGTAGATACTAGTAATACGCAGTCCTCTGTAATCCTTCTGTTGCGTACATGTATAAGCTTCCTCTATATAGGATCACCCCTTTACTGTACATGGCAAAGAGGGATGTGATATCCGCACACATTGGTAAAATGATTTAAATTGTCTTGTGTTGGAATTACTTCAATCTGATTTACGGAAACGAAAATGTTTAGAGTGACAAAGCATCGCCCTGCACATTGCCTTTAAAAGGGATGTAGATCTTATTTTCCGACATTATACATCACCTGAACTCCATGGTTCTGCAGTTTGGTTGCCTCTGATAGTGTGCTTGGTCTGTTAGTTGAGCGTCCATCTGTGACAACTATGGCGATGTTGGGGGCTGAGGCTCTATCTCCATTGGCAGCGGTAAACATTTTGGTGTACGCATCCTGGTAATAAGCATGTAAGTGCATGTTGCAATTTTTTCGGAGCCAAAGCTTTCTATGCATAAACTTTATAGAATCACGGTATCGTAATCTAGCTAAATATTCGACTAAGCTATTTCAAGAACCATGATTCCGTGCAAATGTTAGAAAACAAGAATTCTGCTGTTTATATAGACCCTTTACTTGTATTTAAATAACCCAGTTACATGTACCACGGTGATTTTCAACAAAAGATCCTTGCTGTAATATATGAATACATCAATGACCTAATTTTATTGGTCGAGCCCAGTCGCAGTCGCAGTTTGGACAATGTCATTCGTTGTACTAGAATACTGTTTCCCATGCGACATTTTAGTCAAAGGTCAATTTTCAAACAACCAAAACAATAAATAGTACATATTCATGTGTTTCAATGCCTTTAAAGCAGTTCACCAATATTCACCTTCAATGCCTGTCCGGTATTGGTTGTTCCCCTCCTATAGGGGATATTTGACACAGCGTGCTCCACCGCGGACTTTGTCTGGTATTTATTCAGGTTGAACTGTTGATACGTCCTGTCACTGAAGATCTCGGCCGCCACCTGTATCTTGTTGGGTCCAATGTCAAAGTTACTGACAATGTCCTTGACAAAGGTCAACATTGTATCGTAGTTGTTCTGTCCGATACTGCCCGAGGAGTCGAGGATAAACAGGATATCGGCCTTGGCGGAGCAGGTTGGTGTGCTGGTGTTCTTGGGTTTTGATACTGAAATGCATATACATATGTACAGTTGCGTGTGCCATAAAGAAGATATTTGTTTATACATGTATAATTGGGACATGTATTCTGTATCCTGGATATTTATTTTAAGTGATACGGGAAGAAATGCTCTTATTGTTTTTGTATACAGAAAAGTTCTCAAATATAATGCTGTATACTAGTATCTCTTAGATTGCACCACCAGCTTGTATCCGTTTCAGGTTTTCGGCTTATTTCAATACGATTAATGACCTCAGAATTCGTGCGAGTTATCCATGAGGTTCAATGAAATGTTTGAACTCATTTGCTTTATGCTGTAAATAGCGTTTGCATTTTCTTTCAAAACATGTCTGGGATGGGATGGGTAGCTCTGGAGAATCAAACAGATGTCGTTGTCCTGTGTAACACTTCCTGTTACACTTCATGTCAAAACTGCACTTTGTGCCGCTGAGCCATCGCACCAGAAAACTAACAATTTGCATATGCAAAAGCAAAGACGCAGACCAGCTGTGAAGTAGCTGCACAGCTGATCAGCGGCTTTGTTTTCGCTACACAGTTAGTACAGTCATTCTCCTTCCTAAATCCTTAATTTGAAGCTTCTAGTTTGCATCTGTGACTGTACAGGCTGGTTTGTGTCGACCTGATCGGAACCCCGAATTATTGGTTTTTATCATGCAAAGGCTCTGCCTTATCTTTTGAAACTAGTTCGTCAGTGAAAACAGCAGACAGGTCAACTTGATAAGCAGCATAAACATGAATGAAAGCATAAATCAAAAGCAAATCTTACTAGGGACAATGAACCGAACCATTGGGTCAGCGATAAATTCAGACACAGATTGTGTTATACGAGCCGTACAACCACAGAAAAATGTGATTTACAATTTTGAGTTTTAATTTTACAATGTAATAGAATGTACCTTAGCGGAACCAAAGATGCTGCGGAATCAAAGACGCTGACCTGCATTTGCAAAATACAGACAATTTTTCAGTTGTAAAAATTGAAAATGTCATCATAATAGTCAGTTTTGACATTTCTAATATTTTTCCACGAAACATAGATTATTTGTACACGTTATGCCTCGCTAACGAGTACCAACAATCTATGTTTTAGAGCACACAAATGTATACCCCTATTAATCCCAGGTAAAGGTGAGGTGTAGGGTGGTATAAGTTTCACGGACATGTTTTGCGGATGGGTTACAAGACACAAGAGGAACACTTCTCTTTTCTTTTATGAATTAAATGTAAGAAAAAATAGGTAGTACCTTCACAAGCCTTATTTGACACGAAAGCCTGCAATGACGCCAGGGCATCAAAGTTATCGGCTGTGTAGACATGTGAACTGTCAGGATCTGTGGCCATCTCATTCAACTCCGATTTCCTGATCCCGTGCCCGACCCCCAGGGCTATAATTGTGATCCCCTTGTCCCGGGCCTTCTTGGCTTCAGCAGCTGTGAGGGTGGGGTTGTTGGACTGGCCGTCAGTCACTATGATGGCGACATTGGGGACATTTGGTCGGTCACCTGGTAGCAAAGACAAAACGATACTACATGTATGTTGCAGTTCTCCTCATTTTGGCAAAACAAAAAACACACTGTCCGTCTGATCATTTTGCTTAAGTTTTCAAATGTGAATAAAAAGTACACACTTAATTAGATAATGTAGCTTTAGCGAGGCATGTGGCTTTCTTGTGTTCAAAAATTGCAGAATATTGTAGTTCTTCTTCTTTTTTCTTCTTTTTCTTCTTCTTCTTCTTCTTTATTGCTGTTTTGACATTTTTCAACACATAAACATCTTGACATGGATGAATGTCACAATATGTATAATTTTACTACTGATGAAGAAAACTAAGAGAAATCATCAAAAGAAAACAATATATAACAAACCGTGAGCAGCAGAAAAACTGTCCCCAGCCATAAACCTAATGGCTTCTCCCGTGTGAGTCAGCCCGGGTTGGTAACGGATGTTGTTAATTGCAGCAAGCATGGGCTGCTTGGACGAGTATGTGTTCAGGCGAAACTCCGCTTTATGGGAGGTCTGGAAGGTGTCGACACCAATTTGGACGGCGTTCGGACCGATGTTGAAATTATTGGCGACATTTCTGACAAAGCCGAGCATTTTCTGGAAATTTGTGGCTCCCACCGAACCGGACGAATCCAGCAGGAACATAATGTCCGCTTGAGCATAGCATGCTGAAAATATGGGTTAGTCATTTCTGACAAAGTGGATTTTCTTTCTAGATCTATCACTCAGTATCATTTCGGTGAGTCCACTTCAGTTTAGAGGATAAGGAGTGAAATTCCACTAAGAAAAGAGGTTACACCAAGATTAAGCCCTGTTCAGTTGCAAATTTCACATTTTGCAAATTTCACATTGTGAATAATTGGTATACTAGTGTTTCATGCCCAAAAAGTGAGCTTGCGGTCAAAATTCATGCTGCATTCATACGTATTCATCACATTCATAAAATGGCACATCTTAAGTGTCTTTGATTTGTCGCTCTTCGATTCCAATTCTTCACAACATATTAAGCGTAACTTTGATACCGAATTTTCACATAAATTATATTCATACCATTTCTTCTCAGATGGACTAAAGTTCTTCAATCATCAAACAATTAATGTGTGAAATTTGTGCATAAATTACATCCCCCCAAAATGTCACATTTATCAAGTGTGATATATTGGTACAAATGTTTCAGATGGGTTCAATAAAGCCCCAGTAACAAACTGTCTGAAAACCGTGAGTCCAGTAATTTGCATTGCTCCTTGTATGGATGTTTGTATTTTGTGTCATTATTACCTGAGCCGCGTCGTGAGAAAATCGGATTTTTGCATAGGTGAAAACAAAGGCGTAGATCAGCTTCGCAGTGACTGCGAAGCTGATCAGCGCCTTTGTTTTCGCTTCACGGATAATACAATTCCTCCGCTAAGTATTACCAAAATTTCACGATTCTAGCTCTTTTCTGTGACTGTACAGGTCGGTTTGTGTCAGACCTGGTCGGAAACCCCGAGGATCGGTTTTCTCGCGTTGCGGCTCACCTGGTGTTGTTGATGGCATAGGGGTAGTAGTTGTTGTTGGTCTTGTTGTCGGTTTGGTAGTCGGTGGCCTAGTGGGGCAGGCCCCGGTATGACAGGCATGGGTCTCTCTCGCACTGCCGGTACACTGCTTCCCACCGTGGGCAGGGCGAGGGTTGGTACAGCTTCTCTGTCGGAACTGTGTCCCGCCCCCGCACGACTTAGTGCAGGGGGAGTATGAACCCCAGGCTGTCCATCCGCCGTCGACTGAAAACAACGAGTTGTAAGTAAATCATGTTCAATTATTTGATTCATACTGAATAGAGAACGGCCGATACTTCAGCATTCTGAGTCATAGCATAGAATGTCACCCATCATTGCTATCGAAAAACAGGGCCTGAATTTAAAAAAAAATGTCTGTCTGTCCTTTACCTACCCAGCATTTTAGAATTGGGAAGGTAGGTAGGGAAATTATTATATTTTGCTTTCAATAGAAAGTGGACAAAAACGCCAAATGAATAAAAAGGTACAAGTAGGCAAAGATCAGGCAAAGGCGCAATCAGAAAAAGATTCCCACTCCAAAAACCGAGGTGGGAAAAAACCAAACTAACAATCAGGTACTTATAATTACCATGAAACATATCGTAAGCCGAATGAGCAGCTATTTTCCCAATAGGTGGCCACTCAGTTACCTTAACTTAACTAAAAAATATGAAAACATACATAAGGTGCCAACAGCACAATTGGTTTTTTTAAACACCAAGACATAAAACAAAAGGAACTACCACAGAAGTATCGACTTGGAACGATCAGTAACGCAAAGTTACTGGCGGGTTTAAACCGGCTTTACAGGTACCTAACCTCACCCTCAGCTTCTGTAGTGGTTCAGTGATAAACAAGAAGTCATTGTTTTATCTTATAAATCTGGTAACACAGTCTACCATTGATCTTGACTATATGATCACTTGATTTTTTGCATTCATTGCAGCAACAATGTTCTCAACAATGCATTTGCAAGAAAAACGTTCGATAAAAAACTGGATTCCTACCAAATTATCAAATAAAAAAAATATTTTAGAGGAGGACAGACAAACAAAATTTTATTTTCAGCCCAGTGCTCCTCACAACCGAATAGATTAGATTATAGCCCCCCATCGACAAATGGCAGAGGCTTCGATTGTAATGGGCAGAGAAATAAAAAAGGACTCCCTGAAAGTCAAGTCGTGTGTCGCCGTTCTAACTATAAATGGCTTGCTAGAAGCACAAACTTGCAATCATGAACGCTGGCATGAGTCACGATAATTCAAGAAGATTTGTAGTGATATATACAAAGGACGAAAATACTGGACGTTTGAGTCAATAAATAAATAAATAAATAAATAAATAAATAAATAAATAAATAAACCCTTACCGACACATGTAGTATTCTTTAGTTCCGCCTGTAATGTCTTTAGAGCGTCAAAATTATTCACCAAAAACACGTGTTTGGAGTCCGAGGCTATATGCCCGAGTTCTCCTCTGTCTACGCCAGCTCCGATCCCGATCGCGAACACTTTCATGTTCATTTGGTGTAGCTTTGCCGTCTCTGCTATGGTCGCCGCGTGCTGGGTTGACCTTCCGTCCGTCATAACGATCAAAATGTTAGCGACGTTAGGCCGGTCACCAGCCGCACGTGTGAAGCTATTCCGCTCGACGTACTGTAGGGCGGTATGTGTGTACGTCATGCCAGAGTTGTAGTGGATAGCGTTGATAGCGTTCACTAAAGATGTTTTCGTGGGGTGCGTGTTTAAATTGAATTCATTATGAACCCTTGTTGAAAATGTTACAACGCCGATTTGGACGTTACGAGGGCCGATGGTGAATGATTGGGCAAATTTTGCGACAAATTGTTTTTGTTTCTGAAAGTTCGTGGTACCCACGGATCCAGAGGAGTCCATCAAGAAAACTATGTCGGCGGGATTTTGGCCACAATCTGGAAAAAACACACACGATACATTTGCATTTTGCCCTGAATGCGACGGTCAGTCTCAGAAGCTTGACGAAATCAGATACATGTACCATGATTGTACTGGAAGGAACTAGAAGCTTCATTTTTTAACTTCCTTATATATATTTTGGTATGGCCTCTGAAAATAAGCACTTTACGCATTACTTTACTGGGTGGTCTAGTGTGGTCTAGCAATGATTTATCTGAATATTGCAATAAAGGACCTACATGGGACCTACAGAAATAGATGTGCTGCTTTTGTCTCCATGCAAAGCTTCTATGCTACTGACTGCCCATCACCGCTCAGGCCTGAACCTGCCCAGGAAAAGTGGTTCAGTCAACCCATCCAACATATAAGCCTTATTGACTGAGTTAGGTGGTTAAGTTTGAAACACTTGTTCGATTTCATGCTAGCCTCATTTTGGTCAAAAATCCCATAAAATGGAGGCAACGTCACGACATGACATTAGCTGTTGACTGGGACGTAAAGAATTAATTCAAACAAACAATCTGTAGTGGGTTGCTTCTATGAATATGTTATAATTTCCAAAACGAATTTTGCTGATTTTGTCGATATTGTCTATTTAAATCATTAACACGAGTTTACTAAGACAGAAGAAGAAAGTCTTGTAGACAAATTGTCCTTACCAACTGTTGAGGCGGCGCCCTGAGCCCGGTGGAGCAGGCCCAGAACCACCACGATTGCAACTGATATTATCCGTAACATGTTCACAGTGGCAATGGCCTCACACAGACAGATAAGTGTTTTATATACGTCTCTGTAAAAAGGTTATCTTTTGTCTGTCTGAACTGTCCTAGATAAAAGGCACTTTTGATACATCTTTTTGCATTGTGCTAAATTGCAGTGTGCTAAATCTTTGAATTCGAAAAAAATGTATACGCATTTAAATATATCAGAAACGTTCACTGAAAGACACAACATCGCCCGTCCACAGGTTCCTCGAAAAGCACCAGTTTGTAACCTCCCGGAAAAAGGCAAGTGCCTTCGATTTTGTGGAACCATGCAACATTTACAGTGAGATAAATAATAATCCCGGCATTGTCCTAGGTAAAAAAAACTTAAGGCGTGTACGTAATGCACGGCATGCCATAATTTTAGGTTTTCTGTCATGAGGAAAACATGTCCATGAAAAGCATACCACACTGATCCAAAATTGAGATGTTAGGGTATATTTGAGCCGCCTCGTGGGAAAACCAACAATGTGGTTTCCGAGCAGGTCCGACACAAACCGGCCTGTACAAGCACAGATGCAGGCTACAAGCTTGAAATTTCGGATTTTAGAAGAAAAAAATATTGTACTATCCGTGCAGCGAAAACAAAGGCGCTGATCAGCTTCGAAGTTACTGCGAAGCTGATCTGCGCCTTTGTTTTCGCATATGCAGATTGGTAGTTTTCCCATGGGGCGGCTCATTTATTTCATTTTTGGGTCAGAAATAGATTGTGGCTACTCTGTAGAATAACGCGTACCCGCAATCAATGTTTTGAGCAAACCTACGTGGACAGTACCATTTTTTCTTCAGCAGAAAATTTTCAATTTTTGCAGCTTTAAAAATCTATGTATATTGCATGGACGTGTTTTCGTAATGTTTTGCACTTTGATCAGTCGGTCAGTAGCTCATCATGGAGACATCATGCAGTTTATTGTATCAAAGTCATTTTTAAAGACGTTAAGTTTGTTTGTAAACCGTCATGGTCCCAATCATTACATCAAATATATATGAGCCGCCTCTTGGGAAAACCAACAATGTGGTTTCCGAATAGGTCCCACACACAACCGGCCTGTACAAGCACAGAAACGGGCTAGAAGCTTGAAATTTTGGAGTTAAGTAGAGGAGGAGTTGTACTATCCGAGTAGCGAAAACAAAGGCGCTGATCAGCTTCGCGGTTACCGCGAAGCTGATCTGCGTCTTTGTTTTCGCCTATGCAGATTGTTGGTTTTCCCATGAGGCGGCTCAAATATACATGCTGGGTAAATATTGCAAGGGGCGCGGTGGCCTTGTGCTAGGAGTCGAACCCCGAATCGAGAGGTCCTCGCCGACGGTTACGAATCCCACCGGCGCCATGCTGTGTCTTGGAGCAAAGTACATGAACTACCCAAGTATACAGAAGCGCCCCACAATTTAAGGTGTTTAAGAGTGATTATTAATGAGAACGAGTTAAGTCAAGGACAACAAGAACTGCCGTCTACGATATTGTTTTATGACTGCAAGGCACAGATGTTGTTGCATAAAGTTTCACATGGGAGCGTCATAACCTATAAACTTTTTTTCACATAAATTGGCCCTGAAAGGGAAAGCCAATATTCTGCAATGGAGCAGCAGTAGCTGCGCAGTTGATCAGCGCATTTGTTTTAGCTACACGGATACATGTTACTTACAATTCCTCAACTCTCTAAAACCAAACATTCCAGCCTCTAGCCATTCTTTGTACTTGTATAGCTCGGTTTGCGTCGGACCTGTTTTCTAGTGTATTTAAACTGGGCAAGGGTACTTACAGGTTAACTCATGGAACTGGCTCCGCACCTTTTTACAGTGAACAATCACGCCTCTATCTGTATGATTTTATATGAGCATGTGCGTGAGAAAACTAACAGTTTGGGTTCCGACCAGGTCGGACACAAACCAGGATGTACATATTTACTACCACAGAAGATAGCTAGAGACTGGCGGATTTAGAAAGTAGAGGAATTGTATTATCAAAGGCGCTGATCAGCTTCGCAGTGACTGCGAAGCTGATCTACGCCTTTGTTTTCGCCTACGCAGATTGTTGGTTTTCCCATGCGGCCACTCAAATAAAATGGACGCAATGGCCCACAATACATGTTGCTTTTACACCAACTGAAGATAAAACAGCTATAGTTTGTACTTATCAAGCATAGGTTAGTATCTAGATTTTGTCTGCCTGCAATAAGGACGACCAAGCCTGTATTAATGTCACCAGGGCCGTTACAATAGAATCGTCCTGTCGCGAGATAACCGGTCTTCGGAGGTTTTCTGGTTGACTCGGTCCGACACAAACCGGCCTGTACATTCACAGAAGCATGCTAGACGCTTGAAATTTCGGATTTAATAGATGGAGGTAGAGGGCTTGTAATATCTGTGAGGCGAAACCAAAGGCGCTGAACAGATCTACAATAATACTGGACAGCTGATCTGCGTCTCGGTTTTCCTGTAGACAAATCGTCGGTTTACTCCGTGACGACGCAGCTCATTAATTTATACATGTATGTCGAGTAAACACGA
Organism: Rugalucina vietnamica; assembly: GCA_964017185.1. Taxonomy (NCBI): domain Eukaryota; kingdom Metazoa; phylum Mollusca; class Bivalvia; order Lucinida; family Lucinidae; genus Rugalucina; species Rugalucina vietnamica. The sequence continues at coordinate 9,633,999 of OZ024877.1, read as the reverse complement.
CAGTATCTTTCATTGAGAAATGAATGTTTTTTGTTTTTTTTACAACACGCAATTTTGTTCCCGTATTTTGTCCTTACCCCCACCCATTGAGGACTTAAGAAATAGATGGACGGCTTGTGTGACCAGCCATCTGATTACTGGTTGAGCCTGCCTAGGAAAAGTGGTTCATTTCAAACCTTCCATATAAGCTTGCTTGATTGTTATATATAAAGCACTTTTTGGAAGTCATGACATCCTAATTTTGGGTAAAAGTCCCATTAAGCCGAGGCAGCATCCCGACATGACCGAAGCTGTTGAGTGGGACGTAAAGCATCAATTCAAATGGGTTCACGTAAGTTTTGCTAGCGACCCACTCCGGTTCATAGTTCCAAGAACAGCAGAAAAAGTAAACTTTGCATATGAGCCGCCATGTGGGAAAACCAACAAAGTGGTTTCCGAACAGGTCCCACACAAACTGGGCTGTACAAGCACAGAATACGACTAGAGACTGGAAATTTTGGATTTAGAAAGTAGAGGAATTGTGCTACCCGTGAAGCGAAAACAAAGGCGCTGATCAGCTTCGCGGTTACCGCGAAGCTGATCTGCGTCTTTGTTTTCGCCTATGCAGATTGTTGGTTTTTCCCATGGGGCGGCTCATATATATTTACATTCAATTTTTCCTTATCACATGTTGAAAAATTATCATTGCGATCTCAAATAGAGAAATAACACACAGCGTGCATTGAAAACAGCGGAACGCCATCGATGACATCATAATGTTTACAACGTCCTATCACATTGTTGAGAGTCATGATTATTTGGCGTCACTTTTGATCATGTGACGTCGTGTGACACGATTGTGTTCATGGAATTGTTAAATGCATTTCAGTTCTATAGAATTATAAAGACTCCGCATCAGAAATGTAAATAAGTAGCACGTGTATGAAAGTATGATGTTTTTCTATGAGTAAAGTGTGAAACTTCAAAGTATAGTAGGAATATAAATTTAAATGAATACTTGTTCAATGATATTTCAAAATACAAATAACTTTATTCAGCATAAAGCAAAACACAGCTTAAAGCCTACATAAAATATATACAGTAGTGAGAACAGTACATGAAAATGAAGCCGAGTAGCAATTACGGCTTATAGCATGCACATAACTAGCAAATACATGTAAACATACAAGACAAATAAGTATCAAGTATCAAAATGTTACAAATTTTCTTTGCGTAATTGAAATGCAAAATATATATATTTAGCTACATTAAGGATAACATTTTTACTTGTATTGCACATAAGATCATCGAATTTGTTTAAATTCGGCCATCGACGATAGTATGGTTTAAAATATTTTATTCTAAGATCCCTATATAGAGGGCAGACAAGCAAAAAATGATATTCATTTTCGATGTACGTACCATTACAAAATCTGCATAAACGATCACTCCTATTTGTGTTAACATGTCGCCCCCGTTCAATCTCCAGATCATGTGAAGATAACCTAAATTTACTAAGAGCCACCCTATATTTCTTGTCTGATATGAAATCAAGATATTTTTCGCACATAAAATCGTGTTTAAAACGAGCATATGCTGACAATCTGTTAGAGTTATTTATTTCTGTATACCAAGTTTGCTTGTAAATGTCTAATATTTTTGTTTTTATAACATTAAAAGGTATTTCAATTTCTGCTTGTTGTATCCAGAAATAGTTTAGCCCAATACCGCATAAAATAGATTTTATCTGAGATGCCCAATTTAAACCATGATAATTCTTATTGTTGTCCGCATCATCTTTCAACATAGAATAAATTTTCTTAGGTACAAAATCATCATCTGCTTTTAAAATTTTTATCCAGTATCTAATCATACATAGTTTTCTACCAATAAGCATAGGCGTCCTTCCTAGTTCTCCATATAATCCGGTTAAGTTTGTTGATTTTCTAACTTGTAATATATACCTACAAAACTTTGTGTGGAGCATTTCAACATCATTAGCTTCGTACATACCCCAGACTTCAGCGCCATAATTAAGAATAGAGCCAACTAGTGAATCGAACAGTTTACATTTCTCTGGAGTCGGTAGTTCAATTTCGCGGAAGATTGTAAATAAGTTATGTAAAGCAAAGGGTGCATGTTTTGCTAATCTATCTTGGGTTCTATGCCAATGTCCATTTTTAAAAAAGTGTATACCTAAATATTTGAAAGATGTAACAAGTTCTAGTTTAACATTGTTGAGGTAAAAATCATAATGTGTACATGTATGTCTTCTACTATTTTCAAAAGTCATTGCTTTTGTCTTAGTCGTATTCATTTTTAAGCCATATGCTAAATAGTATATTTCTAGGTCATGCAAAAGAGATTGGAGAACTTTTGGCGATTTTGCGAATAACACAGCATCGTCTGCATATAGTAGAATGAACAATCTAAGTTCTTGAAAGGAGAAAATTTCATTAAAATCATCGTTAATATGTTGAACAATATCATTTATAAACATCATGAACAAAAGTGGAGAACTGGGGTCCCCTTGCTTTAACCCAACATGTGAATTGAAAAAAACGTGACCTACAAGAATGGTATCTAATACATGACTTTACGACAGTATACATAGAACATAAAGCTTTAACCAATTTAACACTAACATCTTCTTTAAGTAACTTTTGCCATAATAGGGATCTGTCTATTTTATCGAATGCCTTTTCGTAGTCAATGAATATACAGTAAAGCTTTTCTCCAGAATCTAAAGTTTTGGCTATAACTGAGTGAAGAGTGAATATGCAGTCTATTGTTGGTTTACCTTTTTGAAAACCGAATTGAGTGTCTAAAATCTTTTTTCACATTCCGCCCATTTGTTTAGTCTATTAAGTAAAATTTGAGAATAGATTTTTCCCAATATATTTATTAAAGTAATTCCCCTCATCTGGGTTTCCGCCTTTAAAAATTGGAACAATGATACCTTCACCCCATAGTCTAGGGTATTCACTGTTAGACAATAATCTATTAAAAAGTACTTATAGAAATGGTGAAATTATGTCATATGCTGCCTTAAAGAGCTCTGCACAAAGTTGGTCAGTACCTGTACTTTTATTATTCTTTTGTGAAAAGACCGCACATTTTATTTCATTTTCGGAAATTTCACTATCTAAGTATTCATTTTGGAGATTTTCGTTATTTAAGCTAAAACCGTGATCTTCTGTACTGTCCTGCTCCTTACCAATTACTGATTTAAAATGATCAAATAGGTCTGCCGCTGTTAATTTATCAGATGTGGTTGATTTTTTCTTGAATGTATTTTTAATCGATTTCCAAAAATCTTTTGGTTTCTTTTTTGCCATATCACTAACTTCTCGTCCTATTTTTTGTTTATATTTAAGTTTTGATAGCCGTTTTATTTTATTATATTTATTTCTTGCCGTTATAAAATTTTGTCTATTCATATCATTTTTATGTTTTGAAAAAATATTTCGAGCTCGTTTAAAATTTGTCCGTGCCTCCGTACATTTGTCGTCAAACCAAAAATAAATAAGAGCTGTCGCAGGACAGCGTAGCTCGCCTGACGTGTGCTTTGCCACTAAATCCATTAAAATCTATGACCCACGACAGTGACCTCAATGTTACTCAGGTGGGTCGTGATGGTACAGCATAAAACTTCAGAACAATATTTACCAACAAGTTCAACGTGATCCATCTATTTCTAAGTCTGTGACCTCGACCACAGGTGCGTTAAGATGCTACAGCATAAAACTTAACAATAATATCTAACAGCAATGTATCAACTAGATCCATTCATCTGTTCCAGCAATATACAGTTCAAAACACTTTAAGCAAAAGCTTTAACATAAACTTCAAAGTCTGTGACAAACATGCAAAGTTCAACGTGATCCATCTATTTCTAAGTCTGTGACCTCGACCACAGGTGCGTTAAGATGCTAGAGCATAAAACTTAACAATACTATCTAACAGCAATGTATCAACTAGATCCACCCATCTGTTCCAGCAATATACAGTTCAAAACACTTTAAGCAAAAGCTTTAACATAAAATTTCAAAGTCTGTGACCTTGAACTTAAGGTCACTCTGGTGGGTCATGATGGTAAAGCATAAAACTTCAGACCAATATCTACTAACATGCAAAGTATCAACTTGATCCATCTACATATCCAAGAGATATAGACTTATAAAAACTTTAACCAAAACCTTTAACACAAAATTTCTAAGTCCGTGACCTTGACCTCAGGGTCACCCAGGTGGGTCATGATGGTACAGCATAAACATTCAGACTAATATCTACCAACATGCAAAGTATCAACTTGATCCATCAACAAGGTCAAGAGATATAGACTCAAAAAAAACTTTAACCAAACACTTTAACATTTTGAGCAACGCCGATGCTAACGCCGACGCCGGGGTGACTGCAATAGCTCTTCCTGTACTTCTGTACAGACGAGCTAAAAAGGATGAATTTTCCCTGATGTGCAGGTCAATATTAACAGGTGTGAAATAAAATCAAGTTGAGAATCAGAATTCAGAATTTTATTTACACGTACATGTAGTTCATTATAGCAATTCCAACTTAAGAAGCAAACAGAAGAACATACCTTATTCGTTCAAATTTGCGCTCAGTGCGCTTAATTTTATGAACTTAAGTTTAAGTAACAGAATATCGTTCAAATTAGCGCACACTACTGATGAAAACAACAAACAAACGTATGAAACAAGTTAAAAAATAAACAAAACATGCCCATGCATTATACAGTGATTTTTAAAGTTGTAAAATATGAAAAATTTCAGTGGAAAACTTTTGATATTTTTCTTATTGTTGCTCAGAACATAGGTTGTGGGTACATGTTAGAACCGCCGCGCCGAGGCGGTTCAAACGAGTACCCACAATCTATGTTTTGGAGCGAAATAAGAAAAATAAGTATACCCCTGCAAACCGCAGTTTTACTATATAAAAGTGAGGTTTAACATGTTTAAGGGGGTATTTATTGCACGGACAGTTTTCCTGATGACATGTCAAAAATGTAAATGATGTTACATGTACAATCATCGCAAAATAGTGTTCCGTCATGCATCAGGAAAACATGTCCATGAAAAGTTTACCCCCTCGAACCCCACTTTTATATAGTAAAACTGGGGTTTGCAGGGGTACACCAATTTTTCTTATTTTTGCTCCAAAACATAGATTGTGGGTACTCGTTAGAACCGCCTCGGCGAGGCGGTTCTAACGTGTACCCACAATCTATGTTTTGAGCAAAAATAAGAAAAATATCAATATTTTTCAGCTGAAAATTCTCAATTTTTTCAAGATAAAAAATCTGTTTATTGCATGGGCAAGTTTTCGTAATGATATAAGGCATTTTATGCGCTTTTTATGCTCATGGGTGATAACTAAAATACACATGTACCTCGAAATATAAGTTCATAACTTGTTAAAACACAATATTAATTTGGATTCCACTTCCAGTCAGCAGTAGAAGAAGCGCCCCCTTTAGGTAATCATGACAGGCAAATGTTACTAAAATTAGTAAATTGTCACTCGATTTGAAATATTTCATTCATTTTCTTATTAGAGCCGCGACGCGAGAAAACCGGTCTTCGGGGTTTCCGACCAGGTCCGACACAAACCGGCCTGTACAAGCTCAGAAAAGAGCTAGAAGCTTGAAATTTCGGATTTAAGAAGAAAAGGAATTGTACTATCCGTGTAGCGAAAACAAAGGCGCTGATCAGCTTCGCGGTTACCGCGAAGCTGATCTGCGCCTTTGTTTTCGCCTAGGCAAAAATCCGGTTTTCTCACGATGCGGCTCATTACATGTAACCTCACAAAACTCAATCTATGTGGGCTTATTTTTTAATTAATCAAGGTGAAACTTTGCAGACTTCAAGATGAATGATGTATTTTGGGTTTTACCACAAAGTTGTTTTTGTAAATTTTATTTTGATGAAAAAGTTATTAAATTATGAAACTATGGTTTTTTTCAATAACTTTGATTCCATATTTGAGACTGAAATTGTATGCCTGATTGGGAACCAGATAATGATGAAAATAAGCACGAAGTCCAAATCTGACTAATAATGCCAGCCATTTCAATAGTCAGTGTTTGTTTGTTTGGTTCTGGAGTACCACCCAGGATTACCTGTTACAGGGAACTCTGAGGTTTGGGAGTTCCCCGAACCTCCGAGTTCCCTGTAATAGGTTATCCTGGGTGGAGTACTCTGTCCACCAACCCATGCAATGAATATAATATAACTCTAATAGAGAAACAATGTGTTCGACAAAAATAATGTAGTTGGTATGCAAGTGAAACTTGTTGACATACATGTTTATGAGCTAATACATTACGAAAACTTGCACATGCAATATAGATTTTTTTAAAGCAAAACTTGAAAATCTCATTGGTAAATTTCTATTTTTGTCTCAATACATTAAGTGTGGGTACACGTTAGATCCGTCTCGGCGAGGTGGTTCTAACGAGTACCCACAATCTATGTTAAGAATCAAAAATAAGAAAATTAGGAACACCCCTGCAAACCTCAGTGTTTCTGTATAAAAGTGGGGTTTAAAGGGGTATATTTTTCACAGGCATGCTTTCCTGATTTGTGATTTTTCAACCATTTTTGTATGTATCCTCAAAATATGTGCACACAACGCAGACTAAAATGAAGCTATACACTGCTAAAAATACTTTATGGGTTCGAGGTCTACAGGAACCATTATAATTTTGACTGTACCTTGCCTTTTCGTTTATTTGATTTGTAAGACGATTATATATTAACCAAACAATTATGCTGATACTGACAAAAAATATGTGCATATTGATATTACTGTCAATCACAGCGTCTGTTCCAATAAATGTGTGCTCTGTTCTCATGTAGTCTCGAAAACGGACTTTTCTCCAAACAGTGTACATATTTGAATTTGAAAATTCTAGACAAATCAAAAGTAATATGAAGCTTTCCCAAAGTACTTTCGCAGAAACAACATACATACGTAAACACACAAAAAGAAAAGCAATGTACAAAACAAAAGCAGTTGTATCCTCTAAAGCGTTTCTTATCAGCATCCGAATTGTATGGGCGAGAACATGCACAGACACACCAAAGTATCCGCACCATTTGAATCTCCTGTCCTTTCCATGTTGTAGAAATGCCCCGATATACCCTAGGTATACACTGATTAGGATTGTCTGAAAATAAATGAAAGATTTCCCCTTTCAGGTAGTTGAATAAAATCGAAATTGAGAACACGAATGAGAAAAGGGATGCGCCATACCGTGGTTTCGGCTATCTTAGCCTTGTCAGTGACCTTTTAGAATTTCCAACATGGAGCCAGAGTGAATTACTGTCAAATATTCACGTTCTTCAGAAACTTATCAACACTATTTTTTCTACATAAGTATTTGCCCTATGACCAAGAACATTAATATTTGCCCTATGACCAACTACATGGATATTTACCCTTTGAGCAACTACAAGGAAGATTTTGATTTACATTGACATGGGAGCCATCCACCTATATTAGATATGGCAAATTGTGGGAAAATACAAATTGCTTCATTGTTATTTGTTTAACAAATGCATTTTGTATGTTTGTCATATTATGTATCGTGCATTCTTATATCATCTATGTATGTCCTGAGTTCTATACAGCAAAGTTTTGTTCTTATTTATGTTCAATGCAGTTTGGTTATATCAATAATAAACGTTACCTTGCTGCGTATGTCAGTATTTTCATAGTGTATCAGACGCCAGAACAGTGCTACATTAAGGAAAACAAACAAGCCAGAAAAAATTTCAAGATGATATTCAACCGTCAGTAGGATTCCAGTGGGAATGTAGAATACAAACAGGAGGGTTTCAAACCATGGTAACACTTGAGGTGGTCTGAAATAAAAAGAGGTGGTCTGAAACAAAAACAATCATTAACCAGAGGACCAACGTTCGAGTTAGATTAAGATATTTGAACAAGTGTCAATTGCTCAAGGTAAAAATAAAGGACCTCTGACGGTGGTAATGGGAGCCATAATGTATAGCTGCCTCAGATTTTGATAAAAATAAATCTTGGTCAAATGCTTCTGTTTTTGTATACATGTTTGCTGGTAGTCCATAGTTTATGATATTGGATTAAGGTTCTTGTTTCAAAAGACGTACTGCTTTATTTTGGGGTTAAAATGGGCATTTTTGTATTAAACATATAGACAAATAGATAATTATTTATTTAACATTGTTTCCCCCCCCCCCGAGTCCCAAGAAATCCCTTTGCATATGAATATATTGTCATATTATACGTAATATATATGAATGGCGTACTGGGACTCGGGGGGGAACAGTACCCTACAGCCCAAAATGTTATCTCTGTACTAGAGCCCAAGTATGTGAAATTGTTTTTAACTTAAAATTAAAAAGAAAACAAAACAGCAGTTAAGTTGTATGCCATATATAAAGTACAAAAAATGGATATATACATTGGTTTCCAAAATTAACCCAAATCTGCTTGATTTATAACCACTTTTTTATGTTCCATTCCCCAGAAATGAGGGTACTGTACATTCTGTGGAACAAACTTTTGTAACCATTCTATACTAATATTGTCCATTTGTTTACACGGCCAATAACCTCTTGCACCACAAACAGTAACATTGGTGGACTGTTTTCCTTTTTTTTTTAATGTACTAACTTCCAAATCAACAACTTTTCAGTCAGGTCGGTACGATGCCACCACTGTCTAGGTATTAGCCAGTACCATGGGAACTTAAAATGTCTTTGACATTGGTACAATACAGCGACGTAAAGTTTCAAATCACCAACTTTAAGGGTGTTTACACAATTTTCCATTCACTTTTATAAAACTATTTGCTTATTATATCACGTTAGGCATCAAAACAAGAATCTTTCAGTTCCTTAATGAAAGTGATTCTAAATAAAGGCCCTGGGTTTGATCCAATCGTGGGGAGCCGTGCTGTGCCTGAGACACACTAACCTCCCCCCCTCCCTCCCAGAGTACTGGGTACAAGAAGTAATATGTGGCTCAATCCCAAAATGACTGAAAAACTGTTCCTATTAAAGGATGCTCAGCCATAATCTAATCGAATCAAAAATAACTTTTATGATTATAATCACTTCGACACAACCATAATACTGAAACGAGACACATGTAAGACAAGCCAAGTTCTGTTTGCGGGTGTGCCTGGAGTTTTTTCTTTGGGTTCTCATGTTTTCGTCCACCAACTGATTGGTCAGTCTCATATGAGATGAGATAATCTTGAAAGGGACATTAAAGCGAATCAGAAAAATAAATATATTGAAGGCCGTGTTGTAACAGGTTTATACAGGTAAATAAATACTCATGCAAGGTTGCTCAGTGTGACCAAGTTTTGTCACAATGGGCCGTGTCTGGAGAAAATGTTTTTGGTTAAGATCGAACTCTAATCAAGCTGTGCAAGACATAGAAGATGGATTGAAGTTTTGTTAGTTAATGACACAATTCTGTGTAGCTGGTTGTTCATCGCTAATCTGGGTATAAGGTTTTGCATATAACAGATAGCAGGTTTTCTTATGAGTTAACAGTGCCTTGTACAATGTTTGGTAGTACTTAGACAATAATATTATACAGGTAACTGCTAAAGGTTTGTACCCAAAATGTTGACGTTGTAATATTTCAATTTTATTTCAATGGCATTATGCATGTTTATCGCACTTTACACGGTGTTGCATGCACAAAATATGATACAATAGTGGAAATAAAGGACTACAAGCAAGGAAAAGTGAAAAATTAAAATTTTCTCACTTATGAAATTTTGACCCCCACCCCCGCTAAAATCGCCTTTTTTACACTATATGGAGGAAATAGTCAAAACTTTTAATAGTAATAGGTTAAGAATACATTGGGCTTTTGCCCTAATCATGAAAAACCACCACCAGAACCTTTGTGACATTGTTATGGTATTTTGAAAACGAGGCATACAACCCTCAAGAATGTCACAGATTCTTTGACCTTGTACACTCGCATAACTTCATTATTCAGTAAACGGTCACTATCAACCATTTTTTAGGTAACAGGAAAAAATGCATTGCCTACATTTTTTTTCTATTTGAACTTTGAAAGCGCACATAACTCAGTAAGCAGCCTGAACCTACCATCTTTCAGGTCACATACATGTACCACAACACTTTATGGAAAATCAAGTGTTTGCATTTATTCCCATTGAAAAAACTCTGTGGCCAAATTTGCTCTTGCCGTAAACTAAGTCAAGGACAACCAAAGTTTATGATTGATAAAAAATATGATGGGTCAGAAAACCATACTACATGTAAAGGGTGTTTACGCGGATTAATTGGACAATGTTCTATACTCATTAACAAAAAATGCCATCATGAGTTATCGAAGGAATCAAGCATGGCCGACAATAACGAAAAAGAGAAAAGCAGGCAATGATCGAAAATGGCGCAATCAGAAAGAAAATGTCACTCCAAAAACTAGACTTAATTGACAATTAGGTACTTATACTAAGAATACAGCCGAGTGAGCAGCTATTTTCTAATAGACAGCCACTCAGTTACTCAAACCATACTAAAATATGAATATGCACATAAAGTGCAAACAGTAAAAAAAATCAACACCAAGACATAAAACAATAAGAACCACAACAGAAGTATCGCATTATATCAGTAATATAAAATCAATGGCGGGCTTAGACTAGTTTTACATGAACAAATCCTCACCGTCAGATTCTGCAGTGGTTCACAACATTGAGTTAGTTGTTCGGTCCTCGTGATGAATGTCTAACTTGTCAATGAATCACAAAGTACAAACAAATAAATCATGCTAACGACCATGATGAATCAAAAACGAAGACTCACAGATTCAGTAAGCTGTCCGACGATCCCTGGGCGCCCAATAACTTACCAAAAAACCCATCAGGAAAACATGTCCGTGTAAAGTATACCCCCTCATACCCCACTTTTATATAGCGAAACTGGGGTTTACAGGGGTAAACCTATTTTTCTTATTTTTGCTCAAAAACATAGATTGTGGGTACTCGTAAGAAAAATATCAACAATCTTCAGCTGAACATTTTCAATTTTAAAGCTAAAAAATTCTGTGTATATTGCATGGGCAAGTTTACGTAATGGGAGCAAAAGAAAAACAACAGTTGAACCCGGATGGGCCAAGCAACAGACAAGAAGCTTTGACTCAAACCAACTAACACGAATAGCTTTAAGTCGGGGCCATCATAGAAATGTACAAGTAGGTAATGATCAGGAAATGGCGCAATCCGAAAGAAAGTCCCACTCCATAAACCGAGGGGTGGGAAAAAAAACTAAAATTACACCTAGTACTTATACCAAGAAAACATATCGTAAGCCGAGTGAGCAGCTATTCCCCAATAGGCGGCCATTCAGTTACCCGAACTGAACTAAAATATGAAAACGTACATAAGGCTCAAATAGCACACATATTCGAGTAAAAACACCAAACAAATAGAACCACAACAGAAGTATCGCCTTGGAACGATCAGCAATATAAAATTACTTTGCCGCCTTCTTTAATTGCACGCCAGTGGGTCGAGCGTCAGACTCTAATTTATTCGAGGCCCAGGGATCTCCATCGTCGGGCAGCTTACTGAATCTGTTGAGTCCTCGTTTTTTTATTCATCAAGGTGATTATCATGATTTATGCGTTTTGCATTGATGATTCATTGACAAGTTAGAGATTCAACACGAGGACCGAACAACTAATATAACTAAATGTTGTGAACCACTGCAGAAGATGAGGGTGAGGTAAGGCGCCTGTAAAACCGGTTTATGCCCCTTAGTAATTTTGTAGATGTTAATCTTTTGGTGTTCAGACAAATATTGAGATAAGGTACCTAATTTTGCCTTTTGTAGTCCACATAGGCCTTTAAATTTCATTGTCGACCAGGGACCCATTTTAACTAATTCCGCCGGTGTAGAGAGGTCTAACGGAACACCTATGGTAATAGTCCGTTTAATTTTTCATTTTCATTTTCAGTAAAACGGACAGAATAAAAATAATCAGGTGCTTTGCAACATCTCTTTTAAGGAGAAGCACACGTATCTATGCTTACATTTAATTAGAATTGCCGTTTTAATTCAAATTAATATTTTTCTTTTTGGCTATACTATTGATATAATTCCTACACTGACACGAAAATAACCTAATAATCTATACACATAGGAATAAGTTAGGGAACACTTTTAGCCCTTGGTGAAAGTTTGAAAAAATCCATTTTCCTTTTTTCTGGCGATACTGATTTTTTATCACATATATTTCATACTCTGGCCTAGCTACAGAGCAATTTATGGAAATTCACAACATTTTGTCTTTGTGCTACGGAGGATACAATATGCCATATGTGAAAAACTCCACTTTTACTGAATACAAGTTTGCCTTTTTGCTTCTGCACTCCGCAAAACCCAATTTTTGAAAGCAAAACAGGATAAAATGTTGAATCTGATCGTTTTGAATGAATAAACGACTTCGGACCTAAAACTTCATGCTTAATCTCAAAACCAACTCATCATACAAAATCTACAGTTTGCATTGATATCTATGGAAAGCGAAATTCTTGGAAATTTTGCAAATAAAGCCGTAAAAGAAAAAGTCCGCTAGGACACTATAACCAGAACGTGCATGTTTAGATTCCTAAAGGGTCATATCGAATATTTGGCCTAGCATTTACAACCTGCAAAATGTATTCCCAAAGAACAAAACGTTATAATGAAACCTACCCCCGGAAAAGTATGGACCTACCGCCGACAGTCGGCCAGAAAATAAAGAATTTATGGTCAAAGTTCAAAAGCAATGTCTCAGCTTTATGCTAACGAAAAATTACGATAATGTGAGTTCAAATAATGAAGTTATCGCAAAGACCAGTAGTGCGTTTCTTACATTTAGCAAACATTTTCTGAATAAAAGATGGCCGCTCTCCGCCGCGCTAACCATTTTCACATAGACGCACTTTTGGATACTACAGATTCTGACAAGTTGTCAAAACATTTTTCATAAAGTTTACAAAGTAGGATATTTACAGTCTAAACTTGGTAGTCACATTATTACATGTGTGCCCTAACTTATTTCCATGTGTATATATATACCGTACACCAAGTAACTGTCTTTTACCTAAATATCAACAAAACCGCGATAATTTAGAAAACAAACACTTCTTTTAAAGTTCTTTGTAAGTACTTTGTAAGACTTAGTACTTACGTACTTTGTACGTACTTAGGGCCTTAAAGAATGTATAGCAATGCAAACTGCGGGTCTGAGTTTTAACACAACTGAGAAACATAACGTACGGAGTGGGTGACGCACGAAGAAATTCTATCCGAAAATGAGATGAGAACTTCGAGTTTTCTCCTTTAGCGTTTACTCTAGGTGCAGTCAATGCAGAAATTTAACATTTATTGAATGAAAGTAGCACAAGGAATCCAGGTTAATTTCGTTTTCGCAAACACGTCCACCCCATGGACATATAGTACTTCCATCACAATACCATTGAAGTGTTTGCGTAAACGAAATAAATGTTCAATTTCTGCATTGACTGCACCTATCTATCAGTCAGTAGCAGAAACGCTATAGGAGAAAAGTCGAAAATCTAACCTCAACTTCAGCCTCAGTTGCAGCGTTTATCGGTTTGTATATATACAACACCACGTGATTCTCAGTCGTGTATTAAGTAACTGTTAACATGAGGAGGACATGTAAGAGTCATGCAAATCATCGGTGATTAGATAGCTAACTTTTGTCGATTCAAGTGCAGACAGGCTTTTCCTCATTGTTTCATCTAGTCACAGACATATATCAATGCATCAGCGATGTAATCACTAAATTTTCGATCCTGACTATCATAATGTACAATAAATAATGAACAAGATACTGACCTTGCATCATACTGTGTCAAAATATTCTCGATACACCAATCGCTTTAACCGGTGTACGTTGATAGATGGTGATATGCAGGGGTTGAAGATTTAACAGAATACAGAAAGCCCACTATGTGCGCTTGACGTCTCGGCATTAAATTGTGTAGTATATTAATAAGGGTCTCAATGGGGTACCTCTGAAATCCGTTGTTCAGTAAAATTTTGGCCAAAAAATCGCTTATCAGTAAACCTCATTGAGACCCTCATTAATGATCTTGTGTGGCTGAATTATTCCAATGTATTACGAGGGGAACTATTACATAAATTGAGCAATAATCGATAATGGTAATGATCATGTAACGATAAAATAAGTAAATGATAATGCAAAAAAATCTATTATAAAACTGAATTGATTGACGAACAACTGTCTTTTCACAGCCGACGTTGGCAGGCTAAAATGTAATCATATATAAAAATTTTGCTTTTTTCCTAAATGGCCAATATATATATATATATATAAACCATTATCTATGGCAAAGCCTGCTCACACTACAGCGTATATATCGCCAATGTATGAGTCATTTTGTCTACACCGGCCTGGTGTACGGTGCATACGTTCGGCATAAGTTTTGCATAAGTTACTGGTACGCTGTATCACACTGGCATGCGTTGTCGTACGTCGTGTACGCCCAGAACTTTTGTGCATGCACAAAATTTCCAACGTATGCCGACGTACTGATAATGAATACGTTACTTATAAGTTAGACGTACGCAACGAATGCGTTAAGCTTAAGTTATCCACGATAGATGTACGTAACTCATACTTTCGCATACGTTCCCGCCTTGATGTTTGTTGAGCGTATGAGAAGCGTACACATAACGCAAAATTGAGTGTAGGTCTAAGTTGCATTCACTGATATATTATAGCTTGTCCAAAGAAGAGCCCTGTGCACTTTCCTATTTTTATACATGACATGCCTTTATTCATAAATGAGGCATATGTCGAAATCTATGCGGGTGACACAACCGTCCAAACAGCTCATAAAGATCAAAATATAGTTAGTTCAAGTAATTAAACTAATTTCAAATTTTGGTGCATTATACATAAAAAATGTGTTATCTTAATAAAAACATCTTCTATGTCAATAGGAAGCAGGCCAACTTAATCTAATAATGATGAATTAAGTATTACAATTGATAATGAAGATATCTCAAACATCGACAACCAAAAACTGCTAGGGATATTATATTCATCGATGAAACGCTTTCCAGGGATAAACAAATCGACTATGTTGTCTCAATATCACTAGACGAATAACGCTTTTAAAATTATTATCCAAATATGTGGAGATGCCCAATCTCAAACTAAACTACAACTCCTATATTCCAACGAGTTTTGACTATGGGTGCAAGATTTGGGGACAGTGTTCAACATACAGTATAAAAAGATTACTAAGATTACAGAAACAAGCAGTGCGAGTTATTCTTCAAGCTGACTTTATGACACCATCAAAAGAAATATTCCGAGAGCTAGGCTGGCTTACTATTAGACATTTTTCACTTTTGAACGTAAAGTTTGCTGGCGCTTGCGGTTACGACTTTGTGTGTGATGGGGGACGACTCGTGAGGGCATATTTGAGACGAAGGCGAGGGGCGATATGAAGAATTACTTAGTCAAAACTACCAACAGCCCACCGGAGGTGTATTAAATGAGACACGCAAAAAACGAATTGTCCAGGACGCCTAGCTGAATAGTTCAGTAGGTAGAGTGTAAGACGTTGAATCGAAAGGTCCTGTGTTCGAGTCCGGGTAGGACAAAAAATATTTTTCCTTTTCTTTGTTTCTTCCTTTTTTCGCACCTGTGACAATAAAGCTTAGAAAATTAAAAAGAAATGAAAAAAAGGAAAAAAGAAAATAATATTTTATCTATTGGCAAATGCAAGAATCACAAAATTCAATGCTGCATTTAATACTAAATCGTAAGTTTCTGGATTAAACTGTCTAGTGAGAAGGCAGACCGCATGTATAGGTTTTTTATAGGTCTTGATTTTTCACCCATTGAAGCCGAGAACTCGATCGTCATTTTCGGCAGAAGAACGGATCAGCGACCGATCCTAACGTCAACATTTATTTCCTGACTGGCTGGTACATATAATGTGGATAGGATAAGCTTACCGCCTCTAATGACTAAAAAAAAATACGCAAGCGTCCCCCGTGGCCGAGCAGTTAAGAGCGCTGTTTCATAATCACTTAATCATCTCACCGTTGTGTCTGGTGTGAGTTCGAGACCCACAATGGCCACATGTGAGACAGGCCAAGTTCTGCTTGCGGGTGTGCCAGGCGGTTTTTCTCGGGGTACTCCCGTTTTCGCCCCACCTACTGTTTGGTGCTTTTCATATGAGCTGAAATAATCTTGAAAGGGACGTAAAACTGAATTTTACCAAATACACAAGACACCAAATCAAACAGTATAAACACCAACCGGTATTTTTTTGACAAACCGCTTTTCGTCAAATCCAGGACATCTTTCGAAAGCAGCCAGGGCTTCGCAGTTTATATATACATGAAGTACCTATCAAGTGGTTCTCTAAAAACTTATTTTGTCTGCCTGTCTTATCTGCAAGTGCCTGAAAAATGGACTTGAAGTTGACTTTCCCATGGGAAAACAGGGGAAAATCATGTTTTCCCATGGGAAATTGCACTTTCCCATGGGAAAACAGGTTGGCCATGGACGAAAAATGGGCCATGGGCAAAACATATTGGCCATGGGAAAAATGAAAAAAAAATCTTATTGTCAATCAGTTATTAAACACAAAATTATAATCATTGTTGCTTTGGCCATAATGGCCATGTATATATTTTACAGTTATAACTTTGTGAAAAAAATAACATTTGGGCCATGGCCGACTAAAAATGGCCATGGCCAGATTTGCCCATGGCCGACAAAAAGTGGCCATGGCCAGTGTGGTTTTGCCCATGGACAATTCAAATGCTCCCATGGCCAAGTATTTATGGCCATGGCCATTTTAATCACACTCAAGTGGGCCATGGCCATTTGAGATGGACATTCTATGCACCATTGAAAAAGAAAAAAGGTTGAAAATTATAGAAAAGGCAGGTTAAAAGCATTCGGTAAGACGGATAGATTATGAAAAGTTAAAAATAGTTAAGCAGCTAAAAAATAATTAAGTAGATGCTAAAATCAGCTTTAACAGCTAAATGTATGGTCATGTCAAGGTATTGAAACCTAGTCAAGTATGTAGATTCTTGCAATTCTGGAAACACTGTATGTGAATATTAACATGCGCAGCTGCCGATACTAATCTGCAAAATTGTTTTTGATGTTGTTAAATAATCATCAAGGTCTTTCTGTGTTTATAGAAATGACTTATCTTTTTGTTGTTGTTGTTGTTGCTGCTGACCTATTGTTGTTTATTTTTATTTTTTAACCATATAATATTTTAAAATAACAACAAACAAGGTCAAGACAAGAAAGAAAAGATGGAAAATAATATTTTAGCGTGTTTATTGTCTTTTTAAAACTCGTCAGTCAGCTTTTGACAACTTCAGGTTTTTTCAATTATTGTGACACGAAAATGCAAAAATAATCCGAGCAGTTATTAGTATAACTGCAACTGTAATTCCGGGTTTTATAACTGCAACTGTAATGCTGGGTTCTGTGTCATCTCGATCCCGAAACAATATCAAAACTCCAAGCGGTTCCACTTCCTGACGTAAGTCCTCTCGGAAAACAATATCGGAGAGCGGAGTTTTGAAACTGTTGGGGAGTTTGGAGCCAATCAATAAGAGCGTTTTCGACATGTCATGTTGACCCGAGTAACTTGGGTAGGTCCACATAGGCGCAATCCAATATTCACTCCTATGGGTGGAATTTTTATCCTAAAGGTGTCCTAAAACTGTTATATGGCTTAGAAGCACATACACATGTGTTATATGGTTCGATGGCCTGAATGTTAGGGTATTGTTGTGATAGCACTTCTCTCCTTATTGGTAATGTTGCTCAGTTCTGACAACAAAAACACCTAACAGAATCCACCTATAATAATTTGCGATAATAGGTTAACCCAAGTTATACGGACTACCGAACACTGAATCCCGTGCGATGTCTCTTTCCTCCCAGTTCTAGACCAGACCAGACGTCCCTTTGGTGTCTCTGGAGCGTACAACAACGAGAGCATACAAGAGCATACCAAAACAGGTAAGCTATTTTATAACAGTATTAATTTTAGGAAGTATTTCTGATTAATATCATATTTGCCTTTAAATATGAGTCGCTTGCTTATGGAAGTGTGCCAGATATTTGGCGACAGGCAAATGTGGTTCAGGTGTTTCAGAAGAGTGAGAAATATGATGCAGCTGATTATAGAATAGTGTCGTTAACTTGCATCTGTTGCAAAAGCTTAACACATATTCAGGGGCGGATACTTTTCTTCTAAAATTTATGATGACTTAGATTTTGATATAAAAATTCCGTTTTTGGAGCATGGATCGTGACATTCCTCGCCTTGCTTCTTATTGTGTATACATTTCGCAGCTTATTGGGTTTGCTAGAGTCTGCAATCGTGTTGCGGACTTTAATGCGCGAAATAAATGTTTAACAGCCAAACTTCTCCAGCAGGGCTATCGGTATGATACTATCATAAACTTCGAAAAACATTTTTTAAATTTTATCGCAGACACTATAATTGATTTCCAAATCTAATGTTGGGCTAAAGACCCTTTTACGCGAGGGCCTTTCGGAACCAGAATGATGATTCACTGACTAGCTAGAGAGAGTCACCACGAGGACAGAACTACTAACTAAATGTTGAGAACCACTAAAGACCCTGAAGGTGAGGTTAGGGCTCCGTCAAATCGATTTAAGCCCGCCAGTAATTTTATATTACTGATCATTCCAAGGCGGTACTTCTGTGGTGGTTCTTATTGTTTTATGTCTTGGTTTTTAAATTTTTGTGCTGTTTGCGCCTTATGTATGTGTTCCTCTTTTAGTTAAGTTTTGGTATCTGAGTGGCCACCTATTGGAAAGTAGCTGCTCATTCGGCTTACGAGGTGTTTTCATGGTATAAGTACCTGATTGTTAATATAGTTTTTTCCCCACCTCGGTTTTTGGAGTGTTAATCTCTTTCTGATTGCGCCTTTTTTCTGATCTTTGCCTACTTGTACCTTTTTCTGGAAAGCGGTTTAAATTCGACTAGAGGGGTTTCTTTCCAACTATTTACCCGATTTTTCATAAATTTCCCAATGAAATATTTTTCCCAGAGTGGTGTTCAAGCGAACCACCCGAACCCCCATGTAAATCCGCCACTGATATTATAGTCAAAGCCCTAAAGCATATTATAGTAAGCAATATACATGCGTGTATAAAAGCATCTCATCATCGAAAACATTCTTTCTGACTGCCAGCATGGTTTTCGTAGCCATGGGTCTTGTGAGGCCAGCTGGTTCAGATCTTTCATGACATGGTTACTGAGTAACATGGATCAAGCTCTAGACCGGGTTGACAGACAATATTTATCAGTGACTTTCCGAATGTGTCATCCATAGTTATATGTGGATCGCTTGTGGAGTGAGATTTTGCGTCTGACGTATGTCGCCTACAAGAAAATATCCATTGCACACCGCTACAGTGTTGCCCAACATAGTTGCACTGTCGGTGTGGAAAGGTATTACGGGACACCGACGGCATCTTTTTTGAGAGAAGAGAAGCCAGTGCTTGCCTTATAAATGCTGAGCGCCAAGCAAGGTAGCCACTGGTACCATTTTTAACGTCTTTGGTATGACGCGGCCCGGATTAGAACCCGCGCCTCCCGCTTCCGAAGCGAACGCTCTAACCATTACGCTATCGGGACCTTTCCCGGGATAGGGGTACTCCCAAACTTAAAAAAGGCAGTAGAGTATGTGTCCCCTGACCCCCCCCCCCCCCCTTTTAGCTCTGAAAGCACCTCTATACTTTTTCAGTTTGATCAACTCTAAAAGCATAAAAGCACACACTCTTTTCTGAATACACTGGCCTGTTTTACCCAGTTCGATCAGCTCTAAAGGCACAACTTTCATTCAGTATTGTCGCCCAACATGCAAAGCTTCAAAACCCTCTGATCCTACTTACAGATTGGTCCCTACCTAGCTCAGAATGAGAGGGAGGGCAGCATCTGATTGAAGAGTACATAGTCAGGGGTCTTGGCTGGTAATGAGTTCCAAGCATGTATGATCTTGAAAAAAAGCTGTGCTTGAAGGTTTCCGTGCTTGTGGAATACTGACGCAGCTTCTTTGATAGGTTTGCTCTGGGTGTAAAACAATATTCAGCAGGTATATGGTTTTGATTGTCACAAAACTTCACGCTCTTTTGACTTGTTTACTTCTTTGGTCTGTATTAACCTCCTGTATATATATGATCACCACGTTTTAACTAAAACGTAAATGATAATGTTTGTTAAAAAACATATGTTTCAAGAGACCGAACTCTCGGGAGTGTCAAGGCCGAAACACCACAGGAACGAAATGACTTGGACGTTGGATTTACTTGTGAGAAAAACTTCAAAAAGTGGAAATCTGACATTTAAATGAAATTAATCCTTAAATATATTAAAATGTGATACAATTCTGATGAAGGATTAATATGTAGGTGCCGATCTGGATGTAGTTCTGCTTTATTTTTAAGAAAGACAGAAAATATTGATATAATGGATTGTCATAGGTTTTCGCGACTCAGGTTAGTTTGATAATGATTTCATTTCTAAGCCCAAAATTTGGCAAAAATGTTATAGAAGCATAGTGTAATAGTTGCCCCAGATCTCGTGGCACTAATAATTCATAGGCTCTATTTCCAGACAGATCGCAAATGATCTTATCATAAATAAATATGTGGCCACCGATCCAATAATTTGATTAACGCCGGATAGGTAACTACGGTAGACATGGTAGAGTCTACATTTATGGTATTTATCTGTTTATTGGAAATATGAGGTCTCGGCTAGGTTATCAGAGCTGTAATTGATAAAGTTTGAAAACTGATAATTTAATCATTTAAGCAAATATCCAATATGATTGGTTAATTGGGGTTTAACGTCCCACCAACAGCTTAGGTCATATGGAGACGGGACCTCTGATTCTGATTCTGACCTCGGTTTATAGTCCCATCCGATGGACTGGAGAAGCCCGGGATCGAACCTGCGACCCCTGGTTTACAAGGCGAGTGACATAACCACTGTGCCACGGAGGCTTCTTATATATCCAATAAGTCCAAGATGTTTTTTCATAAAGCAATAGCTTAATACATTAACGTTACACAGGGTTCGCACAGGCTTGAAAAGTACTTAAAAATGAAGGGCTGTCTTGAAAAGTACTTCAAAACCAAATTTGCCTTGAAAAGTGCTGGAAAATTAGCCATTGGCCTTGAAAAGCACTTGAATTTCACTTCTTCCGGTATTCCAGACAATAAGATTCGGTTTCAAAATCAAATGTGAGCATTTAAGAAGAAGTTCGGCACGTTTGAATACAAAAAGATCGTCGAGAGCGCCATAATGAAGAAACAGGCTGAATGTGTATGGCGCGAATCGGTAACTGAGTTGCGTCCCTTGGAAAATGGTCGCGAAAATTTGGGCCGAAATTGAGGAATGGTTCATGGTTTATTGCATTTGTTTTATCTGCAATGAAAATCCATGATGAATACAGACTAAACGGAACCAAAATGACGTCGAAATGACATTTTTTCGAGCACAAATTTAATTTCAACATTTCTTAACAAAATGGGAAAGTGCGTGTACAGCAGGGACTGGCCGAAACGTTATCCTTGGGTCAAGGAAACGGACAATAAACACAAGGCACATTGTCGTGCATGTAATAAAGATATTGATGTGGCTCAAATGGGTGAAAGTGCTTTGCGCTCACACGCGAGTGGAGATCGACATAAGAAACATGAGCAGTCTTTATCTGGGACTTTCACAAACTTTTTTATCAAGAAGGAAACAAAAGTTAAGACAGAACCCCCCTACTACAGCATCCACCCCAAGTCCTTGAAAATGGTAAGATTTGTCCTTGAAAAGTCCTTGAAAAGTCCTTGAATTTTACTTGGCCTTGCCTGTATGAACCCTGTTACAACAGTATGATTTTATTTCTGGACAAATCAACATGTTCTGCACAAATCGTCTAGAAAGTTAGGTATCAAATTTCACCGTTTTCAGCATTTTTAATAGAAAATCCCCAGATTTTGGGAAAAATAAAGGGGAAAACTCCATTTTCATTAAAAAACCCAGACTTTTTACAGTTATAGGTTGCAAATATGTAGGACGCGAATCGACCATAAATCTTAAGAGAAAGGGGATGGGCCAACAGGGCCATACCACGGTTAAGGCTACTTAAGCCTCTTCAGTGGTCATCATTACCTGCTATTTAAACACAATCAGGGTGGACATTTCACAAAAACATATTATAGGCCAGTATTTTGCCCTGGTGCACTCCTAGAATGATGTTATTATAATAGTTTAATAGGAAACTTTACAAGCTTTCACATGGTATATAATATGTGTGGGTTTTTTCATATGCCCCCACCCCGGGGCAATATACATGTTTATCTCCATAATATTCAAACATCTTCTCTGAAACCCCTTGGCCAGTCAAAGCTTAATTTTATGTTAAGCATCAATAGGAAGGGGTTACCAATGTATATATAAATGATCCAGGTCACATGACCAAGATGGCCACCATGATCATATATGGTAAAAACTAGGGGTGAGTATTGCCCACTAAAACCGTATGGCAATATATTGCGGTGCAGGAAATCCATATCGCAATGCTTATTGAATATGTAAATGCAAATAATGTTGGTCACTGAAACATTGTCTATCAGTCCCTTAATGTCCCGTTTTTCAACACCAGAACTCATAATAAGGATGATATTTGCTACGACATACTCATTTCCGGCGAAAATTTCATTAAAACAATATTTTTTTCCAACCAAAACATTATAATGGGAGACATCGGCCGTTTAGTATTCAAACCTATCAAGATTTTACATTCGTTTCGGTACCCATGCATTTTCTCATCGGAATAGGCCTAGTTTACTTATGAAGCGCAAAAATGACAATTCATTACTACGATATCTGTCCTTTCATCCGACTTTTTTCTCTAAATTTTGCAAAATTGCCAAAATATGTATGTTCCAAAAATAAACCGTTACAGCGCCACCATGATTGACAGCTTAGACGGGGGAGATAATTCTACAGTAATTGCTTAGTTAGTCGGGTCTCAATACCGTATCAATTTATGATTTAACAATACCACATTAATTGTTTGACAGGTGATAATTGCATTAATGTCCACAACTATCTAAATTTTAGAATCAATTGGTACTTCTTTAATTAAATCAGAGTGAGAAGATTAGACCTTTGGAAAGCCAGCGCGATTAGCAGTGTGCGCAAGCTCGAACTTTTGTCAAATGCTATATATTGATTGGATAATCGCTAGTAATAGCATCACGTGAATTCCACGCCTACCAACTTGATTGACAGTGCACATCTCGGTGTCTAAAAATTGATCAGAACAATAGCGACTTTTTTTGACAGCCAGGTCAGAAAGAATCACTGTACTAACTTGAAGCCACAATCTATGTTTTGAGCAAAATTATTGAAAGTATAAAATAATTTTCTGATGAAATTTTCAATTTTTACAGAATTTTGAGGAAAAAAAATCTGTATATTGCCTGGGCATGTTTTCGTCATGATTAACGATTAGGATCACTATTGATAGGGTGGAAATGAAAATAGAATAACTCGGTCCTCTCCACCAATGCGAGATTGTTGAGCTTTCCAAGGTACCTTGGTTGGTGACACATCATTAAGAGTGTTGGTGAAACAGTAATGACCCTGGTTTTCAGCACATGTAAATTGGCTAAAATCAAGTGAGTGATGTCTTTGTTTTGAGGTAGAAATTTACAACTCTTACTTAAAAAGTGGCTTCATTTTGTCTCTCCTGTTCAGTACAACAGTGATCTTAAAAATGATCTTTGAAAAATTTAATAAATTAATATAACACTATAAATAACACTTAAAGACCTACTTCTTTTTTCAATATCATTTTACCCAATTGTTTTTCAGTTCACCCAGTTGATTGAAAATAGTGTGGACTAAAATTTCAGATACCTAATAATGGAAAAAGGGAGGGGGAGGGGGGTTAAATACCCACTTGTCTAAAAAAATGATTAAGGTGCTGCATTTAGTGGTAATACATTATAAATAGTAATTATTATTGCATGTAGTATTATTGTTGTTGTTGTAGTTTTGTTGCTGAGAAAAAGGATCAGAATACAAAAATAAAATGTATTGTTTACTTATTCTATCACTTTGATGTCTGTAAGTGAATAAACACCATACTGTATTGACATGTGCAATATGTGGCCCTGGGGGCATAATCCACACACATGCTCATCATAAATCACATTGATGTTACCTGGATTTTTCTGCAATTTTCAACAGCCAATGAAATTGTTTATAATAGACACTAACATGTAAACATAATCTAGTACTAGTTATGATAATAAGTACATGTGCATGAATTTGATATATAGTGGAATTTTTAATTTTCATATTAACTATTTCAACTGAAGCACAGTAAGTCTTCCAAGAAGTATGACTTCTTTATTTTTTTAATTTGTTTCATTTATGTGCAATAAGCATCAAATCTGTCATTATGATGATTAATTTAGAAACAGAAGGAGGGAAATAATTAAGAAAGGTACACTAATTTATAAAGATCTTAATTAAATCCAACCAAATTTATTAGGACATTAATATTGATTTTGAGACATACCTGAACATGCTGAATAGCAAAATATGTTTAAATTTTTTTTTTTTTTTTTTTTTTTTTTTTTTGTAAGCAGATACATGAAGAGATCAGTCACAGAACTGAGCAGTTGCTCAGCATTTTTCATGAAAAGTTATTTTCTCATGTTGAGGCTCATGTAGTATAGTAAATATACTGGACCATAGGCTTTTATATGCATACTAGTGTTGGGCAATTGTTTTGAAATTGCAATTGATTAGGTATCGCTTATAATTGGAAGGACTAAACTAACTTAACTAGCTAACGATTGTGTAATCCATTCAACAAATTCCATATATTTTGCCCATAAATTGTCATCACCATGATGAGATGTTTATTTGCAGACTTAGGGATCAGAGAGAGAGCCATGAAGTCTCTATTAGTTGTGACTATCTAATTTGAAGGTTCCACTACATGAACATTTAGACAATTTTACCTTTTCTGTTCTGATATCTTGGTCAAATATAAAATGCACAGAGTAAAATTTTCTATTCTGCCAGTGTTGAAACTGATTACAATAGACTGCTACATTTTACTATCTATTACCACAATCGAAGCCATATCCAACCGTCTTTACAGAGTTCTCCTTAGGATTTTGAAAAGGCAGTGGCTAGGGATATGGTACCGTATCTATAGCCTATATATCGGAAATGGCTAAAGGTACGGTATAGATTAAAAATAAAAAATATTAAAGGTACGGAAGACTAGAGATACGGACTTAAGAAAACAATGTTAATGTATAAAGTTGAGAGATTTCAATTTTATTTCTAACCCCGTGGAACAAAATTTCCATTTATTATATCTGGGTGCGTGTTTGTGCATTATCACCATACTCTACAATTATTTGACCGACATCAAAAGATATAAAGCCAAATAACAGTATGACAGTTTCTAACAATGCGTGAAGATAATATAATATTAGCCTTGATTAGTTGCTTAACCATCAATATGATGTCCGCGCCTCAATGTGCGAACAACAATGAAGTGTTGATTTATTTTGTCCTACCGCTAAACCCCTGAAGTAAAACATTGGCATTATTTAATATGCCTATTATTATTTGGCGAATGCTTTTAACTTTTGTTATGGTTAAGTAAGTAACTGCAAAATAAAACAATTACGTTATTCTCAATTCAATCACCATACAATATAACATGCATGCAAATCTTGATTCATAAAGTAAGAATGGCTCATATACTTCACATCGGGCAAAAATTTGAAAACTTTCAAGCATTTGACAGTGCTATTGAGCGTTATCAGAATGCCGAAAGCGTTCAGTTCTATAAGAGAGATTCTAGAAGTGTAGAAAAGGTGCAAGTGTGCATTTCGTATAAAAGTTGAACGAAAGAGTGAACTACTATGATGTTACATTTACAAAGTATTTCGACATTTTCTAAGACTTGCGCTTTCGAAGTTAGAATTTGCAGTTGAAGTAATGGTCTATCAAAACTCTTTTCTGTAATTTTACGCTTGGTTTAGTTTATACATTTTTATCGCACCTGCATATAGCAGGGTGCGATATAGGAGTTCAAATTTCCGTCCGTCCGTACGTTTGTTCGTTCGTCCGTTCGTCCGTCCGTCAACATTTACGTCGAAGTTTAGTTTTCTCGACATCAGAGATAGCTGCGGGTCTGAAACCTTGCATAGTAATTGTTCCTGACATACCCTTCAAGCATGCGAACTACTATGATGTTACATTTACAAAGTATTTTGACATATTCTAAGACTTGCGCTTTCGAAGTTAGAATTTGCAGTTGAAGTAATGGTCTATCAAAACTCTTTTCTGTAATTTTACGCTTGGTTTAGTTTATACGTTTTTATCGCACCTGCATATAGCAGGGTGTGATATAGGAGTTCAAATTTCTGTCCGTCCGTACGTTTGTTCGTCCGTCCGTCAACATTTACGTCGAAGTTTAGTTTTCTCGACATCAGAGATAGCTGCGGGTCTGAAACCTTGCATAGTAATTGTTCCTGACATACCCTTCAAGCACGCACCTTAACCCGGTGCCCTTGACCTATATTTTACGGTCCACTGACTCTGAAAAATTTTTACGTCAAAGTTTTGTCAACATTTACGTCGAAGTTTGGTTTTCTCGACATCAGAGATAGCTGTGAGTCTGAAACCTTGCATAGTAATTGTCCTTGACATACCCTTCAAGCACGCACCTTAACCCAGTGCCCTTGACCTATATTTCACGGTCCACTGACGTTGAAAATTTTTACTTCGAAGTTTGGTTTTCTCGACATCAGAGATAGCTGGGAGTCTGAAACCTTGCATAGTAATTGTCCTTGACATACCCTTCAAGCACGCACCTTAACCCGATGCACTTGACCTATATTTCACGGTCCACTGACTTTGATAATTTTTACGTCAAAGTTTGGTTTTCTCGACATCAGAGATAGCTGCTAGTCTGAAACCTTGCATAGTAATTGTCCTTGACATACCCTTCAAGCACGCACCTTAACCTTGTGCCCTTGACCTATATTTCACAGTCCACTGACTTTGAAAATTTTTATGTCAAAGTTTGATTTTCTCGACATCAGAGATAGCTGCGAGTCTGACACCTTGCATAGTAATTGTCCTTGACATGCCCTTCAAGCACACACCTTGACCCGGTGCCCTTGAACTATATTTCACGGTCTATTGACTTTGCCCGATGCAGGTGCGATATCGACCTCCGCGGAGTTCTTGTCTTGTTCTCGTGATTGTTCTTTATGCCTGCATCTTAAGTTTGAAACCAAATTAGATAGGAAAAGGTACATTTAGTTCGGTCCTCATGGTGAATTCACTTATTTTTGTTTAGGTTCAGGTTTGTACCAAAAATGTTCAGAATCGCAATGTTAGATGACAAAATTCTACATGTAATGTGAACCAGATATTAGACATTGGAGCTGTTTCATTAAAAGAGTATAGGTGAAATTCATACCATACGACAGTGCTTCAGCTAGAATAAATTAGCAGGGCGCATTGCCCTGATGCCCTTTTCCAGCACCCTGTTGTGTCCTTTTTCATGCAGTTTGCACCCTGCCTTTATTTTGGTAAAAAGGTCGGAATTCACCAGATATTCTTGATTTTCATTGCAACCAATACGACTGTTTCTCAATTTTGAATGCTTTTTAACCAAAAACAAATCACTAGATGAAATGTCAGGCCTAGCAGATTTTCGAAAATGAAACTGACAGTCCTGATCAAGTCGCTCTGCTTATTCCAAGACGAAAATGCCAGGCAACATTTATCACATATTGTTGATGATTTCTTGCTTAGGTATTGTCTTGCCTGCAGTTGCGATTTTCGCCAGATTGATCATGCATAGAGCATGTTAAGGACATCTTAGGGTGAGCTGTTTTCGGTTGGCCTGGAGCAAAACAACACATTAAAAGACCTTCGACAATTTCTGAGGAAGGAATGCACCAGAGTTCCGCAATAGCCTCTGGAAACTTGTGCACTCATCAAAGAACAGGGTCTGCGATTGTGGTCATAATAATGGTGGATACAGACATTATTAACTTTTGGGTCACTTTTTTAGCTCACCTGAGCCGTCAGGCTCACAAGGTGAGCTTATAGTATACCCATGCTCCGTTGTCCGTCCGTCCGTCGTCCGTCCGTCGTCCACCATTTTCAAAGATCTTCTTCTCTGAAACAGCTTGGCCAATCAAAGCCAAATTTTACATGAAGCATCTATGGGAAGGGGGAACCAATGTGTATATAAATAATCCAGGTCACATGACCAAGATGGCCGCCATGCCCATATATGGTAAAAACCCTTCAAAAATCTTCTTCTCCGGAACCACTGGACCGATTTCAACCAAACTTGGCATGAAGCATCGATGACTCAAGCACTACAATGTGTATATAAATCATGACCCTGCGGTGACCTTGACCTATTTTACGGCAATGTCAACATAGGTCGCCTTTGCATTTGAATGGGAAAAATTGTTAAATTGTCATTTAAAGGAAAAATCTTGCAGAAAATGAGCAGTAGGACTGAATATTAATGATTCTGAAAAAAATTGGGCACCAGGGGGTCATCCGCCCTCACCCCGGGGCAATATACATGTATATTACCATAATATTCAAACATCTTCTCCTCTGAAACCGCTTGGCCAATCAAAGCCAAATTTTACATGAAGCATCTATGGGAAGGGGGAACCAATGTGTATATAAATAATCCAGGTCACATGACCAAGATGGCCGCCATGCCCATATATGGTAAAAACCCTTCAAAAACTCTCTTCTCCGGAACCACTGGACCGATTTCAATGAAACTTGGCATGAAGCATCGATGACTCAAGCACTACAATGTTTATATAAATCATGACCTTGTGATGACCTTGACTTATTTTACGGCAAGGTCAACATAGGTCGCCAATGCATTTGAATGGGGAAAACTTTTAAAATGTCATTTAAAGTGAAAGTCTTGCAGGAAATGGGCAGTAGGACTGAATATTAATGATTCTGAAAAAAATTGGACCACAGGGGCTCATATGCCCCCACCCCGGGGCAATATACATGTATATTACCATAATATTCAAACTTCATCTCCTCTGAAACCGCTTGGCGAATCAAAGCCAAATTTTATGTGAAGCATCAATAGGAAGGGATAATCAATGTGTATATAAATAATCCAGGTCACATGACCAAGATGGCCGCCATGCCCATATATGGTAAAAACCCTTCAAAAATCTTCTTCTCCAGAACAGGTGGATCGATTTCAAAGAAACTTGGCATGAAGCATCGATGACTGAAGTACTTCAATGTGCATATAAATCATGACCCTGTGATGACCTTGACCTTTTTTTACGGCAAGGTCAACATAGGTCGCCAATGCATTTGAATAGGGAAAACTTTTAAAATGTCATTTAAAGTGATTGTCTTGCAGGAAATGGGCAGCAGGACTGAATATTAATGATTCTGAAAAAAATTGGACCCCAGGGGCTCATCTGCCCCCACCCTGGGGCAATATACATGTATATTACCATAATATTCAAACATCTTCTCCTCTGAAACCGCTTGGCGAATCAAAGCCAAATTGTATGTGAAGCATCTATGGAATGGGGGAATTAATGTATATATAAATTATCTAGTTCACATAACCAAGATGGCTGCCATGCCCATATATGGTAAAAACCCTTCAAAAATCTTCTTCTCCGAATTTTAAGGACCGATTTCAAAGAAACTTGGTATGAAGCACCAATGGCTGAAGTACTACAATGTATATATAAATCATGACCCTGTGGTGACCTTGACCTATTTTACGACGAGGTCAACATAGGTCGCCAATGCATTGGAATGGGGAAAACTTTTAAAAAGTCATTTGAGGTGAAAATCTTGCAGGAAATGGGTAGTAGGACTAAATATTAATGATTCTGAAAAAAAAAAAAAGGACCTAAAGGCTCATATGCCCACACCCCGGGGCAATATACATGTATATTACCATAATATTCAAACATCTTCTCCTCTAAAACCACTTGGCCAATTGAAGCCAAATTTTATGTGAAGCATCTATAGGATGGGGGAACCAATGTATATATTAATAATCTAAGTCACATGACAAAGATGGCCACCATGCCCATATATGGTAAAAACCGTTCAAATATCTTCTTCTCTGAAACCAATAGATTGATTTTAATGAAACTTGGCGTGAAGCATCCATGGACAGAATATTGATTAGTCTGAAAAAAGAAAACGGCCCAAGGGCTTCATCTGCCCCTGCACTGGGGTTAAATACCATAATATTCAAACATGTTTATTGGTATATGCAGCAGACTCAGGTGAGCGTTTACAGGACCATTGGTCCTCTGGTTTAGAGGACCCCTATAAAGTTTAGAGGATGCTGACAAGAACTCAATGCCTTCTTGGAATTAAATTTTCTTTTATTCTGATCAGGGATTAATTACATTAACCATTAATGTTACTTGTTTTGTGTTTGAGAACTAAATAATTCAGCAGTGTTTGAAAAAGGTTGGTGGTCCAAAACTTTTTTGCCAAGTATAGTACAACTAATAAAGTGATTAGCAGCTTTTATTTCAAAGAAGTGTTGTGGTCTGAAAAGTGCCCTTTTGCTTATTGCCACATACTGAAAGTGCCATTTTCAGCATAATTAAGTCTGCCCTGTCCTAGCTGGCAGAAATGAGAATATAATAAAGATGTCTACATGTATTAGATAAAGAGTTTAATGATCATTTTACATGTACCCCATCATTAAAAGAAGTATGGATTGGGAAGTAAAGTCTCTTAAAATAAAATAAATAAATAAAAAAAAAATAATAATAATAAAAATCACGAATTAATATTTTGATAAATTTTTTTATTAAATAGTTTAGACTTTAGAATGTCTGATCACTCATCACTATTGGTATACCACTATATAAGCCAATAACAGTTATGAACAATATTGTATGTACATTTAATAACAAAATAACATTTTTTTATATTTGCTTTTCATATTTTCAGCTCAGCAACTCATTTGTAATCAAAGTATAGAATAAAAGATGAATAGACTACATAATAACCTGATAATTGTCACAATACCATTGATTTATTGGAAAAATATGTAGCTGGTTTTCAGCAGCGTGTTGCGCTGCTGTCAGCAGGGAATTTTGCTGGTGACAACTGGTTGTCAGCAGACACTTCCTAAAAATAATAATGTCCATACCTAACTAAAAGTAAAGAAAAATGAAATTCTTTTCTGTTGACTTTTCAGAGATACCTAAATCTGTGACTTTGTTTCTTACGTTTGGTAATAGCACTAGCAGTGCATCACTGAACATAAGACAAAGTGCTCAGGGTTCCCTCTGCATTTTGAAACTGAGGGTACATATGACCGTTTCCTTATTTTTGTACTCGTAATGAAGAATGTAAATAATGTTAATAAATATGTTTATTGTATATTAAATATGATGTGTAATGGGGTAGGTTAAAGGGGAGGAGGAGCTGACCATTTCAGAAAAAAAGTAAGTTTTAAACTTTGTGTATGAAACATTGGTTCATCAACATACATTCAGTCTGAGATAAAGATGAAGTGATTAGAAAATCCACCTAGCGGCCACTATGATTGTCGTGCGTGTACCTGTGGCGCCACCTACGATCCGCCGCCATACTGTTTCGAAGACAAAACCAGTGCTATAAATATCGGCGTTCATTGGCAATTTCATACATCCAATGAGATAATATTTTATTCAATAGAAACTGTTAACATTTAATATTTTATTTAGGAACCAGATTTTGATGTTTGTAGTGTTTTATTGGATTTTTGATTGCTAATTATACGTTGATAAAACACCTAATTCCTTGTTCGGCGTTTCAAAATGGCGACCAAGCGGATTATAGTCGGTACTTTTTGACTAAAAGGCGTTGTTACTAAAAGGCTAGGTAATCTTTAAACAACAAAATATGAAAGAAGAAAGGCATAAAAATCGTTTTATTTGTTGATAGGCACACAATCTATGACTGTGTTTGTCTTACGATCGTATAAATCTTGACAATTTTTGTCATTTAAGCAAAAACGGTTTGGCCCGATCTCAAAACGACGTGTAATTCTTTTTATTAAAAAGGCTTCTATGAATGACTTTTCTTTGGCAAACAAGATCAATATTCTCAAAGAACAATGTCTTACAAATCGTTTTATTGCCCTTCGATGCGGTTTGGGTATTTTTGAAAGCTTCAAATCGCCCTAATGAATCAGCTGTTTTTCACAACTTTTCGCCGCTTTCGCGTCAAAATGGAGATTTTTCTACACATTGGTTGGCATTGCAAATAAGACCAAAAAGTTACACTTGAATGCAGAATGACATATCATACATTTACAGATGATCTCCAGTGATCGGTTGTCTATTTAGCCGATAGTTTATTTTGTATTTATAACCACACACCCTCCCCATGTGCCGTGCCCGGGACAGGATTTGGGATAGCCGCATGCCCGGAAATGTGATGGGGACAACAGAACAATTAGTTTCCACATTTTTTCGAAATAAAAACAGTGACAAAAGAAGAAATGACATATGCGTAGCAAAATGCAGGAATTTAATTATACGTTAAGCCCGAATTCGAGAAGAAAAAAAAAAAAAAAATAGGATCCGGCGAAAGGCGCTCTGATATGCAGATTGCATTTTGACTTTGATGCTGTTGAAAAACATCCCATTGATGCATTTTCGTGCAATGTGAAAACTACGAGACCGCGCTTGAAAACAGACACCATAGCATCTATTGAAAAGAAATCGTTGCTCAGCACGGGCAAGTATACATATAAAGCTAGAGTATTATCTTTTCAACATTTTGAGTATGACTATATCATGATGACAGCTAACATTGCAAGAAAAGTGTGGTTGCATGTTGGCCTAGAGTGTATTATTATTTTTCATTATGTATTTATTTCAATTACTTTTCCGAATACAATCTTCAATAAAGTTACATTAAACTGAGTCAGGTATCTGTCATTAATGCGGCACGTGCCTGCAACGTGATATAAGTGCGTCTTTAACGGCTGGAAGATCAAACAAGTCGCCGAATCAACAGGTATTGCATGGTGCAATACAGGTAGCTGGTAATTAAAGTGTCATTTTTTCTTTTGAAATTTCGGCGGCGACTTCTTAGAATATACATGAATGCAAGTACGAAAGATAGAGGAGAAAAAAGAAGAATATTCAAATTCATGCCTGACTGATTCCATTTAATTCACATACTCCGTTCCTCCACTGCCCTTTTGTAGAGAAAAGTATAAAATATGACCAACAAAACGAAGGGGATAAAAGAAGATAGAAAAAAGTGAAAATGGTTGTTGAACCAAACGTATCTCTCCAACGTGTGCAATTGAATTATATTCGGATATTGGCGGTATTCTTCATTGAACGTGATAGATAGATGTGGCTAGAATTGATATAGGGCAATCTCATTACGCTCATTTACGTCGGGGGACATCAAAATCGTTGTTGTCAGGTCTAAAGCTTAAAAAAGATGCTTTAATTTGAATTGAAGCTTTCACCTTGTTCAATAATTATCGTTATTTTTACGATGTTAAGTATGATTAGAGATACGGCGAGATAAATCAGTTTGCGTTTTCTTTAATCTAAAGATAATCCGTTAAGAATCGTTGTATGTGTCCAGTAGCGTAGAAAAAAGCATAATTATGGGCGTAATTCGTAAGGAAAAAGAACAACAGCTTGTGCAAATCGACTGATAATTGATAAACAACTAAAGAGATGACTCTCTCTCTAGTCTTTCTGACAAAGATGCCGGTGTTTAGTATCTATTTGTTGGAAATTTGAAGCTCTATTTAACAGAAATAAAATCTTTTACTATTATATGAATTATGGCGAAGAAAATTTAAACGATTTATATTTGCTAATATACAAAAATTCGGACCACATTCAGCGGCCGGTAAAATATTGATTTTTTTCACCGATTTACCTGTCTACCTAAGCGACAGACACAGCGGAGGCAAATATCAATATTCAATAGCAGTTTCAGATCTCTGTATCTTTATCTCAGATTCAGTGTATGTGTGTCTGATTTAATTTGTCACACCTCCATCAACAATATTACAGTCATGTTAGGGATATATGTAGTAAATGTTCAAGTTCTGTATCTTACACTGAATGATATTTTTCAGATTTTTGAAAACAGTGACAATTCCAATAGTATGATAGAAAGAAAAGCTTAATTTACAGTGAGTACGGTATAAAAAGAAATGCAAACTTTTGAAAGACAGTTTAAGGGGGTTAAAAATGGCAATTGCCAAAACATTTTCTTTTATTAGCTTTTCAACTATTTAAAGAAGCCTAAGACAGAGTTTTGTCGAAAGTTTGGCATCAAGCTTGCATCAAGCTTTTTTAAGTCTTGAGAAAAAGACTTAAAAATCAATAAATTTGTCCCCAGAATTCATCTAAAGGCCTGTTTCATAAAATTTTGATTAGAACATGGCATACATGACCAGAAAATCCAAAACCATTTCAAATTTTATGTTATGATGCATAACATGAATATTGAATGAACCATATTTTTGAGAAATAACTGGTAATTTTGAAAATGGTAATTTTGAAAATCATCTTTTTCACAATTTTCCCATGAATTTGCCTGTTTTTATTCCCCTCTGTGGACAGTTTTAACTTAAGGTCATTGAAGAACAAAAGGGCTCAAAATGCACATTTTTGTGCCCCAGGGAAAACCCTGATTTGTTGTAAAAGATTGATTGATTGGGGTTTAACGTCCCACCAACACCTAAGGTCATATGGAGACGGGACCTCGGTTTATAGTCCCATCCGACGGACTGGAGAAGCCCGGGATCGAACCTGCGACCCCTGGTTTACAAGGCGAGTGACATTACCACTGCACCACGGAGGCTTATAATTTGTTGTAAAAGACCCTTGGGAATGTGTATTGATCATTAAATGTTTGCTACAAATATTTGTGTGAAACTGGTAGATACATGTATCATATAAACACAGATACATGTACATGTATATGTGAAAAACACAGGTTTCCTTATGATGAGACCCAAATAATTTCTAAAATAAAATTCTAGCTAGAAACAAAAGATGTTTAATTTCTATTTCACCTTAAACTCCTATTGATAAATACATGCAGTCTAAAAACAGAAATTTTATTGCACAGTATAAATTTCAAAATAACAAAGTTATCAATATTATCAAACTATGGTCATCCTTTTTTTCTTTTACAAGTTTTACTAAGAGCAATAGTTGTCCTTTGATCTTGTATATTGTGCTTGTGCCATATTGGTTTGCCTGGGGATATTGCACTAAGGAGGATATTGCACCAAATACCTGCATGTGATCAATGAAATGAGACACATCATGGGAAAACATATTTGAGCATTCTGCCTATACCAGTATGTTCTACTAACATTTATTAGGCTGTACAAGGCATTGGTTTAAAAATGGCCTGGATGAAAAAAGAAAGGGTTTAACTTAGTTAAATGTTGAACATGACTGTGCTAATTAATGATTCACTGTATTTTGTATGTGCAACTGATCTGCAGATTTTATTCCTTAATGCTAGAAGCATTTTTTTTGTGACATTGCCTAGATTATCTTTCAGTGAAGTATTGTGAAGTATTGATGACATAACAATACTGTCAGATGCATAAGGGCTGTGATAAAATGGATTTTAATAAAAATGAACATATTGGAGTGTGAAACTGGTTTTAGAGACGGTGAGACAAACTTTTTTCATGGCATTGCGCCAGACTACAAATTATGTTTATTTAATTTAAATAGTAAACTATGACTGATCCAGGAATCCCAGAAATGTGTTTGCAGTATGTATGCGAGTAGGTCTTCAAGCTATTTGCCACCATGGAGCTATAACACGGGTGGGCATCAGAGTAGCTACCTCGAAAATGCGTTAATGCAAGTTTGTTCCCACGCCACATTCGGGAAATGTCGAGGTAGTGGAAATCCCCATATTTTGATAAACACACAAAGGTGAGCTCTCACTTTTTTTGGTTTTTCTTTCAAAGAGCATATTACTTAGAAATTGGGCAATGCTGTCCCATGTAAATATGGTTTAACAATGCATGCAGACCGAAAACTAAATAGTGGAAAATATGAGACTGTCGGACTGCATTTTCGCCATGTGTTGACATATCCGCGGGTATCTCAGACAGATTTTGTGGCTCAGTTTCAGTTTTGGTCACCATTGTCACATGTTTTGATGCAAAACATGATCAAATTGACTACAATGACGCAAAAATTTCAGATGCTCTGTTCTCATGAATAGATTACCTGCCCAAAATGTTCCCAGACCAGCGAGGTAGCGGTAATCTAGCGAGGTAGTTCCAACACGTTTCAAACATCTAGCCATTCGGTTGAGATAAGACGGAATGGATAGGTCAACACAAGGCGAAAATGCTGTCCGACAGTCCTGGGATTAAAGTCGTCATATTTTCCACTTTTAATAGGGTTTTTGGTCTTCATTCATTGTTAAACCATATTTACATGGGATAGCATTGCCCGATTTCTAAGTAATGCGCTCTTTGAAAGAAAAACAAACAAACAAAAAAGCGAGAGCTCAACCTTTGTGTCTTTATCAATATATGGGGTCCCCATATATTGATAAAGACACAAAGGTGAGCTCTCGCTCCCGGGATTTCCACTACCTCGACAGTCCCTGGATGTGGATGTGGTGTGGGAACAAATTTGCGTTTTCAACACATTTTCGAGGTAGCTCCCCTGATGCTCACCCGTGTATAATGACAAGGAGGAACATCAGAATAATTGGACCAATTCACACCAATTAGCTCATATAGTTTCTCTACGTGGACTGCATATGGCTAAAACACAATCAGGGTGGACATTTGGGTTTCACTTTTGTCAAAAAATGAATTTTTAAATTAAAGTGGGGCATATTTGGATGGCATTTTTGTTATGGCAGTGGCTAGGGATACGGTACCGTATCTTTAGCCTGTGGGCTAGGGATACGGTACCGTATCCCTAGCCTGGCGGCTAGAGATACGGTACCGTATCTGTAGCCTATATATCGGAAATGGCTAAAGGTACGGTATAGATTAAAAATCGATAATATATTTTCAGGTGAGTTTTAAGTTGAATCATTTTAAAAGGCTAATGGTACGGAAGACTAGAGACACAGACTTCAGAAAACCATGTTAATGTATAAAGTTGAGAAATTTCAATTTTATTTCTAACTTGTGGAACGAAATTTTCAATTGTTATATTTGAGTGTGTGCTTGTGCAATATCACCATTATCTACAATTATTTCACCGACATCAAAGGATATAAAAAGTTTCTAATGATGCGTGAAGATAATAACAAGATAATATAAGCCTCAATTACAAGTAGTTGCTTAACCATCAATACGATGTCCGCGCCTTAATGTGCGAACAACAAACATAACAGTAATGAAGTGCTGATTTATTTTGTCCTACTGCTTAACCCCTGAAGTAAGACATTGGCATTGTTTAATTTGCCAATTATTATTCGGCGAATGCTTTTATCTTTTGTTATGGTTAACAGGTTAAGTAAGTAACTGCAATATAAAACAATTAAGCTCTTACTCAATTCAATCGCTGTACAATTTTAAAACATGCAGGCAAATCTTGATTCATACTGTCAGAATGGCTCGTATACTTCACATCGGGCAAAAAGTTGAAAGCATTTGAAAGTGCTATTGAGCGCTATCAGAAGGCCTAAAGTGTTCAGTTCTGTAAGAGAGATAGAAGTATTTCGTATAAGTTGAACGAAGACTAAATTACTATGAGGTTACATTCAGATGTTTTCACGCCGTCACGGCGGCATGAACTTCAAGTCTCGAGGGACAGGAGTGAGAGAATCTATCTATCTATCTATCTATCTATCTATCTATCTATCTATCTATCTATCTATCTATCTATCTATCTATCTGCAGATAAAGACATGGCGTAAATTTGAGATGCGGCTCTCCACGTCAGTGCATTTACTTGAAAATTTAAAACAAAATAATTTGACATTTTCTAAGACGTGTGCTTTCTTAGTTAGAATTTGCAGTTGAAAAAAATTGTCTATCAAAGAACTCTTTCCATGATTTATGATATAATTTTACGCTTGATTTACACGTTTTCTTGTTCTCGTGATTGTTTTCGATTATTTTCTTTTTGCATCGAAATGATTGAGATACATGTATGCTCCTTTATCTAAGGAGGTTTTTTTTTAATTTAAAAATTTACAAGCGATTTTCCATTAAAATCAAGTAATAAATTGCCTAAAATGCAATCGAAATATGACATTTTTATACCAGATCTAATGACCAAGACTAGCTAAATTGATACTCCAAAAATATGTTTGAAAAACGTGCAAACCGCCTTTGTCTCGTACGTTTTTTAAGTGTTATATATATATGCATAATTTCCCAAGCAATTAAAAACAATTAACGCTACTACTGTTAAGATAATTGTGCATGTGTAGAGTCTGCCCAACCATGAAACTACACCCTTTATGATTCATTAGGAAACTTGCAATGCTTCGACTTAAAACTCATCTGAAAATATTACATTATCGATTTTTGATCTATACCGTACCTTTAGGCATTTCCGATATATAGGCTACAGATACGGTACCGTATCTCTAGCCGCCAGGCTAGGGATACGGTACCGTATCCCTAGCCCACAGGCTAAAGATACGGTACCGTATCCCTAGCCACTGCCTTTTGTTATCCAAGACATCTTGTAGGTGCAAAAACACAGAAATTTTCATTTTCTTTTCAGGCTTTCAAAATTTTTTTACCATACCTATGCCCCTAGGGCTTAGGGGCCTACATATTTGAAAATATAACATGCATAATGGCTAATGCAATTTATCTTGTATTGAGTATTTTTACTTTTGGGACACATTTATGACTTTTAATGATGTTCTTGTTTGTTTACAACCCAAAACATATTGAGATAAGCTTAAAATGATCATTTTAAGCAAACAACAAAAATGGGGGCTACGGACACGACAGGGCTATGGACAGTTACCACGATATCTGATGAAACCATTCCGCTAGCCACAAAATGTTTATTATAAAACGTTTAATGGCTGGACCCGCAAATGAAAGTGAAGGTCATGTTTATTGTTAACATACTTTAATAGGGGCTTGAAAATAGGCGGCTTCGGAAACAACATTTACATGGTGTTACAAAATTGCATCTGGCAGATTCCACAATCACTTTATCATGTTTATATTCAATAAGGGCTTTTCCATCAAAATTCAAAAAGTATCTTAGGTTTAATATGGCATTTGTGATTTTATATTTTGCTGTTAAGTTTGGAAGCCCCTGATTTGGGGATATTAAAAAAGCCAAAATGTATAACAAAGGGCTACTTTTAAGAAAAGCTCTTGGGAATTTATACAAAGGCAAGTACCAATGTATTTATCACCTCAGATAAGAGTTAGGGTATTCCTTTTGAATTTCTGACATAAGCTTATTGGCTAAAAATGAAATTATAATAGCTTGTGCCTTGTTAAATAATAGAAATTTTGAAGTGAAACTTTATGACACTCAAAAAATGGCCCAATTTTAGCCTTTTGACTAGGCAGTAAACCGTTCCTCTACTAATAACCCACATATACTATATATCACTGGAAAGGTTGTGAAATTTCCTATATAGCTATGACAATAACGCACCAGGGCAAAATACTGGCGTATAACATGTATTTTGTGAAATGTCCACCCTGATTGTGTTTTAGCCGATAGTAAGGTGTTAATCAATTTGATAAGGTTGTGGACGATGTGCGTCGCCGCCAACACCTGGGTAGACAGATACATCTCATCTAAACATCACTAATTAAGCGAGAGAGCCACCTGTTAATTTTATTAGCTCACATGAGCCGAAGGCTCACAAGGTGAGCTTATAGTATGGTAGTCGAGCTGGCGTCCGTGGGTTTGTCCGTCCGTCCGTCCATGCATTTACACTTTCAATCTTGAATATCTCTAAGACAACAAGGCCAATCGCAATCAAATTTAATCTGAAGCATCATTGTCACAGAGTCATTAAATAAGTAAATGAGTTTAATTAGAAAATAAAATAAAAATAGAAAAATAAGTTAGAAAATAGAAATAATGCAAAGATCATGTGCATAGTTATTAAGTTTTGTGGTCATGTAAATATGGCATTGTCATTAGGAAGAAGCCACATATTGCAATGGTTAGACCATCATCAAAATGCTATTACACAAATCAGGTGGAACTATTTTCAGCCTGTTGTCTGGAACCTGAAGTCAAAAAGACATTTGCAAGTACATGCTAATTTCCTTTGATGTGTAATAATCTAAGCGAAAACAATCTGTTGGAGGCTGGCCACTTATGATATGAAACTGACCACTCAGAGCCAAGATAAGAAACTTGTTAATTAGTTAATTAGGGAGTCAGTAAGAGAGAGAAGTTATGATTTGGTATGATTGCAGGAGGCGGAGAGAAATGTATCATGCGACCAGGTCAGCAGACACAAACTAGAATTTTGGAATCTTAGTCAGTTCATGTTTAGAAAGTTTAGGAGAAGTGTCAAAAGTTGAAGTTTTGGTTTTGAAAGTTTAGGCAAAGTGTTAAAGAAAAATATGAAATTGTACTCAGAAAATAACTTGTAAATTTGGCAAAAGAAATTGTTTAGTTAACTTTGAATATTGTGTTTTGAGTAATTGAGAGAAAGACCAAAGATGGACATAGAAACTTAAGTAATCAAAAATAATTAAAAATTCAAATAACAAAAACAATACAGTCTCCATTATCTATATAATTCCCCGGTGATATCATTGAGGAGGGGGAAAGGTTGCATTAGGTTTTGGGCCAGGTGGGATTAGAACTCTGGTTTCCATGGCAACAGATAGCTCCCATTGAGTTATAATTGGGAAAATGTTGTGGCCACTCTAGCAACTTCATTTTTGATTGGATCTTCTTCATTCTTGGGAATAACAAGGGCAACCATAA
Source organism: Rugalucina vietnamica (assembly GCA_964017185.1). Lineage (NCBI taxonomy): Eukaryota > Metazoa > Mollusca > Bivalvia > Lucinida > Lucinidae > Rugalucina > Rugalucina vietnamica. The sequence continues at coordinate 9,592,881 of OZ024877.1, read as the reverse complement.
TATCTTGGATGAGTTCGAATTTCGGCTAGGTTCGACCTCAGATTGCGGAGTTATCTGCCCTTGAGCGTCTGGAAAAATCCCCATAGACAATGTTGTGGCTACTATAGCTAGCACCATTATTTTTTCAGTGGATTTTCTTCATTCTTGCAGATAACAAGGACAACTATAATATCTCGGATGGATTCGAATTTCAGCTAGATCCGACCTCTGACTGTGGAGTTAGCTGCCCTTAAGTGATTGAAAAATCATTATTTTGTGTTGTGGCCACTCTAGCGCCTTCAATTTTGATCAGATCTTCTTCATACTTGGAAGTAACAAGGATGGCCATAACATCTCAGTTGAGTTCGAATTTCTGCCAGATCCGACCCTTGACTGCAGAGTTATCTGCCCTTGACTGTGTGAAAAATCTATATTTTGTGTTGTGGCCACTCTAGCGCCTTCATTTTTATTCAGATATTCCTTATTCTTAGAAGTAACAAGGAGATCTATAACATCGTGAATGAGTTCGAATTACGACCAGATCCAACCTCTGACTGCGGAGTTATCTGCCCTTGAGTGTTTGAAAAATCAGTATTTTGTGTTGTGGCCACTCTAGCGCTTTAATTTTGATCGGATCTTCTTCATACTTAAAAGTATCAAGGACTTCTATAACATCTTGGATGAGTTTGAATTTCAGCCAGATCCGAACCTTGACTGCAGAGTTATCTGCCCTTGACTGTGTGAAAAATCAATATTTAGTGTTGTGGCCACTCTAGCGCCTTCATTTTTCTTTGGATCTTCTTTATTCTTGGAAGTGACAAAGACATCTATAAAATCTCGGATTAGTTCGAATTTTGACCAGATCCGACCTCTGACTGCGGAGTTATCTGCCCTTGAGTGTTTTAAAAATCAATACTTTGTGTTGTGGCCACTCTAGAATCTTTGTTTTTTCAGTGGACCTTCTGCATTCTTGCAGGTTACAAGAATAACTACAATATCTCGGATGAGTTAGAATTTCGGCCAGATCTGACCTCTGACTGTGGAGTTAGCTGCCCTTTATAGTGTTTGAAAAATCAATATTTTGTATTGTGGCCACTCTTAGACTAAGCGCCTTTAATTTTGATCGGATCTTCTTCATTCTTGGAAGAAACAAGGATAACCATAACATCTTGGATGAGTTTGAATTTGAGCCAGATTGGACCCTGGACTGCGGAGTTAGCTGCCCTTGAATGTTTGAAAAATCATTTTTTAGTGTTGTGGCCACTCCAGCATCTTCAATTTTGATCAGATCTTCAAAAAAAAAAAAAACAAAACAAAAAAAAAAAAAAAAAAAAAAAAAAACACTTTGTCCAGTGACTGTACTTGTTGACTCTCAGGTGAGCGACCATTGCCCTTGGGCTACTTGTTGATGAGGCGTTTTTATTGACGTCGTTATATAATGGGAAAAATGAAAGTTGCAGATTTTTTTTTCTCTTTGCAGATATTTGAATTTTGTTTCTGCAGAAATGCTTATTGGGTAGTCCACTATTTTAGCTTCATATGACTTTCTTCACAATCGATAATACTGATTTGCTGCTGTGGGGCTGATAAAGGGTAACTATTAATAAAATATTAAAAAAATCTTCTCAGAAACTATGAGGGGATGAAGCCTGTACTTGGTATGTGCATGTTTCTGACATAAGCCTTTACATAAATTATTAAAATTGTTCCAGTTGGATAAGAACTGTGGTTGCTATGGCAACTTGTGCTGTTGCTATAGCAACTTATGCTTCCCAATAAATGTGAGTATTCAAGGTCAAGGTCATTTCATTATGGTTAAATGCTCCAAGGTGAGGGTTCAGGTGAGCGTTCTCAGGACCAATGGTCAGTTTCATTATGCGTCACAATTTAAAAAAGGCAATTTGAATTATATTTCCAGATCTGGAAAACAGTCGGCATGTCACAGGAGACCTGACTAGAGTTATAAGTAAAATATTCCATTGCCACTTTGATGCTGAGGCTAAAAGATCTGACCATATCTTCACAACTCCTGTGTGTCCTGAATTATGTGAGTATATAGAACATATGTATATATATGTATATATAATCGAGCCGAGTAGCATCATTAAAAAAGCAAGCTGTCTTCGGAGACAAAAAAAGCCTGTACAGTAACAGAAGAAAACTAGATGCTTGAAATTTCAGATTGAGAAGTATTGTACTATCTGTGAAGAGAAAACAAAGGAGTTGATCTGTGCCTTTGTTTTCACAAATTCACATATGTAAAATGATGCAACTCAGTTAATCCTGTGGGACTTATAGCATGGGAGAAAGCATAGTTACAGTCTTAACTTGTACAAATTAGAGAAAATTTAATAATATTTTTATTATCGCACCTGCTTATAGCAGGGTGCGATATAGGAGTTCAAATTTCCGTTCGTCTATCCGTTTGTTCGTCTGTACGTCCGTCTGTCAACATTTACGTCGAAGTTTCTTTTTCTCTACATCAGTGATAGCTGCGAGTCTAAAATCTTGCATATTAATTGTCCTTGACATACCCTTCAAGTATGCACCTTGACCCAGTGCCCTTGACCTATATTTTACAGTCTATTGACTTTGTTAATTTTTATGTTGAAGCTTGCTTTTCTCTGCATCAGTGACAGCTGTGAGTGTGATACCTTGCATAGTACATGCAATTAATTGTCCTTGGCATACCCTTCAAGCACGCACCTTGACCAAGTGCCCTTAACCTATATTACACCGTCCAGTGACTTTGTTAATGACTTTGTTATGTTGAAGTTAAGTTTTCTCTGCACTTGTGATAGCTCTGTGAGTCTCAAATCTTGCATAGTAATTGACCTTGACATACCCTTCAAGCATGCACATTGACCAAGTGCCCTTGACCTATATTTCACGGTACTGACTTTGTAAATTTTTACGTCAAAGTTAGGTTTTCTCTGCACCTGTGATAGCTGTGAGTGTGAAACCTTGGATAGTTGTTGTCCTTGGCATACCCTTTAAGCGCAAAACTTGACCTGGTGCATTCGACCTATATTTCACATTTAAGTATTTTGCCCGATGCAGGTGCGATATCGACCTCTGCGGCGTTCTTGTTGTAACAGTCCTTTCCCCAACCCCTATTTTAGTGGAAGGGTCGTAACTAATGTGGTGAGCACTTGTGACCCAACCCCGTTGTATTATATGCAATTAAATATAATTTAAAAAAAAAAAAAAAAAAAGAGAAGAAGAAAAAACAGTCTTTTCAAAGTTGACAAAACTCAATATGAATTTGAATATTTAAGAAATTTTGCAATGTAACAAATGATGTACCGTAATAAATATAATTTTGATTTCTGAATCATTTAAATGGTGCCAGTAAAATACTTCCCAAACAACATGACTTTGTAGTATATACTATAGATCAATGAAGATAGTCTAATAGATTGTACACTGGCACTAAATTGAAAAGAAATGAAAATTATATACATTATGCATGACCAATTGCAATTTCTAAATTTCTAAATGTAGGGATTCTTTTAACCAGCACCATTTTATATGCTGTTCAGATGAAACTTGCTGCTATTGTTGCTAAACAATTACAGCTCCGTTTCATAAGTTTAGTATTTGTTTCATTTCATATGTAATGGCATAGCAGTTTCCATACTTGAAGCTTGGCCAAATTTTATTGGGTGTTTGCAGATTTGAACAGATTTCGCTAAGTCAATCCTAAAACATAGAATTATTCACTGATTGTAACAATTTAGATTTTGATTGATTTATAAAGAGATAATAACACATAAAATACGATGAATGAAATAACATAACTTCTGTGACACAAATATCAATGTTAACATTGATTTCTCACATTACAGGACAGCTTGAACTAAAAATTTATTATTCCAATAACATGACAGAGCGTCCAGGAGAATACACCTTACATACATGTAATATTTGGTCTACCCTATGTACAGTCGAGGTTATTGAAGCTTGAAATCTTGCATCCTACTAGACTGCCTTACCTTGTTTGAACTGTCGTTTCGCCATTTTGTGTCTCAATACCTTTTCGAGCGGCTTTCTTTGGATCAAATATTTATATTCAACTGTAAGAGCAGTGTTATTTGTAAAAACAAACGGTTGTGTGTGTAATTATGTAACAAACGCTGATTGATTGTATAATTTGGTGTACCATGGCTATTTGGGTGCAATATTTCAAGCTTCAATAAACTTGATTAGTTGAATATACACAGGGTAGATCAAATATTATGTTAGGTGTAGTATGCCGGGTGATATGCCAATTTAACGATATAATCTGTTTTTGGTTAAAACTTTCTTGAAGTGTATGAAACCAATGCTAAAGTTGATATTTGTTTCCGTGAAGTTATGATATTTCTTCATTTTAATGTGTTACCATTGATAAATCAATCGATTAAAATCTAAATGTTACAATCAGTGAATAGTTCTATTAGCTCACCTGCGCCGAAGGCTCACAGGTGAGCTTATAGTATACCCATGCTCCGGCGTCCGTCCGTCCGTCGTCCGTCCGTCGTTCACATTTTCAAAGATCTTCTCCTCTGAAACCGCTTGGCCAATCAAAGCCAAACTTCATGTGGAGCATCCTTAGGAAGGGGGAACGAAAGTTTACATAAATGGTCCTGGTCACATGACCAAGATGGCCGCCATGGCTATAAATAGCAAAAACCTTTAAAAATCTTCTTCTCCAGAACCAGTGGGCCGATTTCCACGAAACTTGGTATGTAGCATGGGGGACGTGGGCCCATCATAGTTTATATAAATCATGACCGTAGGATGACCTTGACCTATTTTACGGCAAGGTCAACTTAGGTCGCCAATGCATTTGAATGGGAAAAATGGTAAATTGCTATTTAATGGGTAAAACTTACTGGGAATATGCAAATGGACAGAAGATTAATGTTAATGGAAAATTTTAGCCCCTGGGGGGTTGTCTGCCCCTGCCCCGGGGCTATCTACATGTATATTTCCATAATAATGTTACATCTTCTCCCCTGAAACTGCATGGCCAATCAAAGCCAAACTTCATATGGAGCATTCTTGGGAAGGGGGAAAGAAAGTGTATATAAATGGTCTAGGTCACATGACCAAGATGGCCGCCATGGCTATAAATAGAAAAAAAAACCTTTAAAAATCTTCTTCTTCAGAACCAGAAGGCCAATGATTTTGAAACTTGGTGTGAAGCATCAGTGACTGGAGCTCTACAAAATTTATATAAATCATGACCCTGGGATGACCTTGACCTATTTTACGGCAAGGTCAACATAGGTGGCTCATGCATTTGAATGGGGAAAAGTGTAAAAATGTCATTTGTAGGGAAAAACTTGCAGGAAATGGGCAAATGGACTTAAGATTGATGATTCTGAAAAAATTTGGACCCCAGGGGTATGTCAGCCCCCACCCCGGGGCAATATACATGTATATTACAGTGATATTCAAAGATCTTCTTCTCTGAAACTGCTTGGCCAATCAAAGCCAAACTTTATGAGGAGCATTGTTAGGAAGTGGGAATGAAAGTATATATAAATGGTCATGGTCACATGACCAAGATGGCTGCCATGGCTATAAATAGCAAAAACCTTTAAAAATCTTTTCCTCCAGAACCAGAAGGCCTATGATTTTGAAACTTGGCATGAAGCATCAGGCAATGGAGCTCTACAAAGTTTATATAAATAGTGACCCTTTAATGACCTTGACCTATTTTACGGCAAGGTCAACTTAGGTCGCCCATGCATTTGAATGGGGAAAATTGTTAAAATGTCATTTGAAGGGCAAAACTTGCAGTAAATTGGCAAATGGACTGCAGTTTTATGTTTTCAAAAAGAAATTGACTCCAGGGGTTGCTCTGACCAAGCCCTGGGGTTATGTACATGGATATTACCATTCTAGTCAAACAAGTTTATTGGTATATATCTCGGGTTTCAGGTGAGCGTTTACAGGACCATTGGTCCTCTGGTGTATTAAGTTTGACATATCAAAATCCGTTGAAATCTGCAAACACCCAATAACATTTGGCCAAGCTTCAAGTACGGGTACTGCTATGCCATTACTTATGAAACATTATAAATCGGTATGTACTAAACTTATGAAATGGAGCTGTATATAATGACCTATGATTTTAGCTCACCTGAGTGAGGTGCTCATGTGAGCTTAAACAGCAGTCACACAGTAGCGTATAAGTGAAACGCGTGCCAGCGTGTAGAAAAAATAGCGAAATTCCACATACGCCAGACGCACATCGGAAACACGTTAAAAACTCGCTACAAGTGCGTTGGGTACGCTTGGTGTACGTCCGGTGCGCGTCGCTGTACATCGCTAAAAGTCTCTGGGTGTTTCGCACGTGTTTGGGCTCAAAATGTTTTTAAACATGCTTAAAAATTTTCTAGAAGCTCGGCGTGTCTCGGGTGTGTGACTTATACGTCCCGATTAACTTGATTAAGTTACAGGTGGTTGAATACGCTCTGAACGCACTTGGAGTGCGTTTGAGGCAAGCCAGTGTATGTTACATGTGCGTTCCGATTTCATTAGATGTTACTTCAGTAGCTTGCCCTATAAGCGTGTGTGAAACACACGTTGAACTCTCGATGCGCGTCTGTAGCGCGTGGTAACAGTTAGCGTGTCTAGGACTTATCACAACCGTACTCAAAAACTTGGAGATTTTTTATACGTCCGGCACTCGCCTCAGTCACGGGCTAATGTGTAACTGCTAAAGCGAGTTAAAAGAAATTAATTTTTATACGTCCAAAGTCTTCATACGCCCGGCGCGTGTTTGGATTATACTCTACTATATGACTGCTGTTTTAGCTAAGGTAGGATAGGGTCCGTCATCTGTCCACCATTTTCACAGATCTTCTCCTTTAAACGTGCTAAAACCACTTTGACAATCAAGGCCATGTAGCTCTTATAGGAAAGGGGAAAGTGTATAAAAATAATCCAGGACAAATGACAAAGGCAATTTCCATGGCCATATATGGTGAAAACTAAAATCTTCTCCAGAACCCAAGTCTTATGATCATGAAACTTGTTATGTAGCAGCTGCATCATGGAATACAGAACTAAAATGTGTAAATAAATAATGCACTTTGATGACCAGCCATATGAAAATAATCTTCTTCTCTGAAACCACAAGACTCAAAGCTTGTATATTTAGTATGTAGCAATCTTATTTGATGCTTTATATAACCCCCCCCCCCCCCTTGATCATGCCCATGTGGTTCAAAATGGTCCCACCCAAGGGGAAATAATCTCCTATATTTATACTACAATGAAGAAAACAATAATATCCAGAAACACTCTCTTAACCGTGAGTTTTTCATATTTTGTGTGAAGCAGTGTGAAGTAATCTTCTTTCTAAATTCTGCCACCCATGCCCCTGGGGTCCAAACAGGCCAAGCCCCAGAGCCCAGGGTCATTAGCTCCCTTACAAATAAAACTGTCCAGATTAGGCGAGCGTTTACAGGACCACTGGTCCTCTTGTTTGTGTTTCACTATATTTCTGTATTTCTGGTCCAGGCTGGAAATTCCAAAAACAGGATTTTGTATAATAGCACTATAAACCCTGATCTTCCTAATTATCAAGATGTTACAGCCCCTTTCACTCGAGATTGCCGTTTGAGCATTTAAATCAATCAAATTTGTTCACTCGAGTTTGCCGTTTGTTTGTAAATCAGGTAACTTTTTATTCTATTTTAGAACTGAAACAGTGTCCCGCAGGTGCCAGGTGTTCTTAAAATCTATTCAGCATTTATCTATAGGTAATGATGTCACCTCTTCTGATAAAAACATTGTAATTGCGTGGTTAAAGCACATTTTTATTTCAAAATTCTTTGTACAACATATACAATGCATATTAAGAACACACATTTGTAACAGGATAGAGACATAAGCAAAATTTTATCAATTTAAGCAGTTACCTGATCGGTATCTACATGGCAAAAATTCCACATAGGAAGTTAAAAATTTCACTTGAGTTTGCCATTTTTAAAGGTCATTTAGTTTGAAGCTGTCACTCAAATCAGCAGATCAATCAATCCAGATGTCTTTGAGGACAACATGAAAAGAAACTCGGAACACATGGTCTTCTTGTGTGAACACATGGTCTTCTTGTGTGATGCAAATGCTCAAATGGCAAACTCGAGTGAAAGGGGCCGTATTGTGATTGACAATGATGATTTGCCATGATGTGTCTGTCATAAGTCTTCTGCATTTCATAATAAAAGTTAAAACATTTAATTATTGCAGGTGTAAAGTAATGATCACTGACAGAATTCAGCATGGACTTCAGCTTTTCAATGTGAGAAAAAGATCAACATCTAAACCCAACAGATTTGTCCTAATAGAAGAAAGTATATGTATATGGTGGAAAAGAGAAAACAATGTGTTATTGACCATGTTTGCTCCTGAGTTCTTGCTTGGACTTGAGTCAAGATACAGATTTCTCAACATCTAGATTATTCCAGCTTCTCCGAGATTGAAGACAGCAGAAAAGTGACAAGTGTAATTTTGACGATGATATTAGACATGTTTCTTTACACCATGCCTGTTAGTTCATAATGATCTGTTAAGATTCTAGATCTGTCAGAAATTAACAAGTCTTTCTAATAAGCGCAATACGAGATCTTTGTTAATCCAGTTTTTAACTCAGTAAACTCACCTGAGCAGAAGGCTCACAGGTTAGCTTATAGGATAGGCTGGCATCCGGCGTCAGTCGACATCCATCCACAATTTCAAAGACAAATGAGCCGCCACATGGGAAAACCAACAGAGTCTGCATAGGCGAAAACAAAGGTGCAGATCAGCTTCGCAGATAATGCGAAGCTGATCAGCGCCTTTGTTTTCGCAACTCGGATAGTACAATTCCTCTTCTACTTAAATCAGAAATTTCAAGCTTCTAGCTCTTTTCTGTACTTGTACAAGTAGGTTTGTGCCAGACCTGTTCGGAAACCACATTGTTGGTTTTCCCGCGAGGCGGCTCAAATATTTCTGAATCAAGCCGGCCGATCTTGATAAAATTTTATGTGAACCATCACTGGGTAGGGGGATTGACTGCATTAGGTTTTTGGAGCAGATTGTATCAAAATTGTGGTTTCCATGGCAACAGATAGCTCCCATAGACTTACAATGGGAAAAACATAAAAAAAAAAAATCACAAGGCCCAGAGCTTCAATATTTTGTATGTAGCAATGTTTGGTAGTCCCCTTCATCAATCCTGCCAACCATGTACCTGGGGTCCAAATTGACCATGCTCCAGGGATGTCCATGTGTGCTGTAGGCTTATAGTGGGAAAAATCTTCTAACTCTAAAACCACAAGACTTAGAGCTTGTGTATTTAGCATGTAACAGTGTTTATTGGTACCCTTCATAAATCCTGCCAATCATGACCCTGGGGTCAAAAATTGGCCCCACCCTGGGGTCATTATTTGTTTGTTTGTTTGTTTATTGTTTAACGATGCATCAACCCTGATGGGTCATTAGCGTCTAACAAGGTGAAACGATAAAAATATATTGAAATCATATTAAAATGTAACGTCCTGGGGTCATTAGCTCCTATAGACTAGCGTATACATGTACCTAATTTTCTTATTTTGGATCCAAAACATACGCTGTGGGTACTTGTTAGACCCGCCTCAACGAGGCGGTTCTAACATGTACCCACAATGTATGTTTTGAGCAAAAACTTTGGAAAAAAAAAACAGATTTTTTTTTTCAATAAAATTTTTCTATTTTTGCTTCTGTAAAAAACATCTGTATATTGCATGGGCAAAAATGTATTGCTCAAAACAGATTGTGGGTACACCTCCATGGAACTGCCTCGGCGAGCAAATATAAGGCACATCTACCCCAGTTTTGCTATAAAAGTTGTGTATAAGGGATGTATATGGGCTGCGACGCAAGAAAACCAGTATTTGGGGTTTCTGACCATATTCGACACAAACCAGAATGTACTGTCACAGAAGAAAGCCAGAAGCTTGGATATAAGTAGAAGAAGAATTGTTATATTTTTGTAGCGAAAACAAAGCACCTTTGTTTTTCACATATATGCAAGATTCAGGTTTTCTCATGACGCGGCTCATATTACATGGACATGTTATTCTGATGTTATAGCTCACTTGAGCCCTTGTGAGCCTGTTATAGTATGGGCATTCTCTGGTGTCCATCTCTCATCTGTCAGTTTATCAGTTGTCCACCGTCGATTGTCAACCGTTTGTTGTATAAATGGTCCAGGTCACATGACCAAGATGAACGCCACGCCCATGATATGTTAAACAACTTCTCTGGAACCAGCAAACTGACTTTAACAAAACTAAGTATGTAGCATTGGGGACGCTGGTTAATCATTGTTTGATTAAATTGTGACCTTAGGTTGAACTTGATCTATTTTACAGCAAGATCAGATTTGGTCAGTCACATGCTTTATAATGGAAACAGTTTGAAACAGGATTTTTCAGAAAGGTTTATAGCCTGTGACCTGATAGTAGATACTGACAAGTTATTGAGTTAATGAGTTATGTTTAAGGTCAATGTCATTTCCTTACCATGGCAAAAAGTAATAAACTAATTGTAATTATTATTTAATTTTCTCTGAAACCATTTGGCCAATCAAGCAACGTTTTATGTTTCAGAGCTTCCTTTCGAAGGAGAAACAAAATTTTCTATAAATGGTTAGGTCACATCACCAGGATGGCTGCCATCCCCATAATGGTAAAAACAATGGAAAACAGTTTTTCTTCTCAGGAGCCGATGAACCGATTTCAATGAAACTTGTTATGTATTATCAAGCACTCTAGACCATCATAGATGTATAAAGCTGCTAAGTTGACCTTGCCCTGTAAAAAGGTTTCAGATTTTAATAATTTGGTCGGGTAGCCTGGGCTTTTGATGGGAAAATATGTAAGCAATGCATTTTGTCACAAAGATTTTAGCCTCTGACATGTAAATTGATAGATATATTAAAGGACAGTTTTTTGTGTTAATGAAATTATGTGAGAATTCAGTTTTATTTTCAAAGACCAAATCTCGGGTGAGCACTCTGTTTTTTTATATAAAAAAAAGAAGTTTATTAGTTTGAATTATAATCTTGTTTGTATTGCAATTTTGATATTTTTACATGGAGTGTTATTGGGGGCAGCTGTTTGTATCTTTTCAGAATTTTGGGATTAAAATGTGCATATGTGATGTGAACTTTTCTCCTTGTTTTTAGTAGCCACTGTTTTTGTCGACAAAATAAATCATTCAATTTTAATCAATATGAAAATCAAATTTTTGCATTTTTCACTTTTAATCAAGATGAAAACTACATTTTTGCATTTTTTTTCTATGATACCATTCAAATGATAAAGGATCATATAGAGACACACATGAAACTATCCATACATAATAGATTATAAATGTGAACCAAACAGGGTTGCATAATGTGGTGTTTCTTTTTGTAGTTGAGTATAGTAGTTAATCAAAAGTTTTATGTTTCAAAATAAGTTAAAAATATCTTGGCCATGGCCAGTTATATGGACATGAGAAGGGCCATGGGAAGAAAATTATGGCCATGGGCAAAATTATTGGCCATGGCCCAAAACTTGACCAACTTTGGGCCATGGCCAGAATTTCATTGCCCATGGCCAGAATTTATGCCCATGGCCAATACTTACAAAATTTTAGATTATAATTTTTTTGAATTTATAATATCATGGCCTTCATGGGAAGCAATTTTTATGTAGAAATTCATCTCTAAAAACATTTTTTATCAACAGTTAAATTTTCCCATGGCCAACGAATTTTCTGGCCATGGCCACTTTTTTGTCCATGGCCAATCTGTTTTCCCATGGGAAAGGGCCATTTCCCATGGGAAAACATGATTTTCCCATGGGAAAGCCAACTTCAAGTCCATTTTTCAGGCAGTTATAGATAAGATAGGCCAATAAAATAAGTTTTTAGAGAACCACTTGATAGGTACTTTATGAGTATATAAACTGCGAAGCCCTGGCTGCTTTCGAAAGATGTCCTGGATTTGACAAAAAGCGGTTTGTCAAAAAAATACCGGTTGGTGTTTATAGTGTACATGTTCATATATATGTGTATAGATGTAAAACTACAGTTTCACGTGCTATCTCGTGAGCGAACAATGTTTATTTTTTCGATGTGTCGTTTTGAGTCCATTCGACAGCAGAAAGAGCGATGGGGGCAATACCCTACATGTAGCTACAATATGCCTAGCCACACAACTGTTTTTGTTTATTGTAGACTTTCAACAGTATTTCTGCCATATCGAGTGCGATGGTTACGATGTAGAAAATTAATTTGGCAAGACATAAGCTTTCGTTCTGATCCTCATTTATTCTGTGTGATAGTATGCGTGCTGTTTCACCTGGTTGAATTCAAATAAATAAATTAAAATCAAACTAACACAATTATATTATTTTCATGAGTTAATAAAGTGTTTCCGTAGAGGACGCATAGTGTTTCAGTCGCCCCGTAAAGCGGGTCGCGCGTCACTTCGCCGCAGTTTACTTTTGATGTTCGCCATTTTCACATACACGTAGAAGCAATTTTGGACACAACATATTCTGTCAAAGTGCACAAATTATTAATTTGTCCCTTTCAAGCCTTTTCACTCATATCGAGACGAATCAATCAGAAAGTGGGGCGAAAACCGGAGTACCCGGGGAAAAACCACCTGACACACCCGCAAGCAGAACTTGGCTCGTCCCACATGTGAATTCTGCCCCGTGCGAGGCGCGAACCAACAGCGGTGAGATGATCGAATGATCAAGAGCACTGAAGTCAGCGACCTTAACCACTCGGCCACGGGGGCCGCCTATTGTCCCTTTTAACAGACTAGACGCTGGTCTTGTTTGGAAAGAGCTAGTAATTTTGTTTTTTATGCGCATTGGTAAATTGCTTGTGATGTGTGGGACCGCCATGTCTCTCTCCCCTGTTGTCTATGTTAGGATGGGAAATTTAATTGTATAGATTCTTGGTCATTCTATTGTTACTTGATTACAGATAAGGGTCTGATTGTGCTCATTTCTGATCACAATGATGCGTTTTTTATACAAGTTTCGGCCCGTTCAAGATTATTTTAGTTCATATGAGACGGGTAAATCAGTAACAGGGGGGAAAGGGGAGAACCCTGAGAAAACGAACTTGCACACCCACAAGCAGAACTTGGTTTGTGTCACCCGTGATTGTAAGACTGATCAATTGGGCAGCAAGGCTACGGCGAAGAGTTCATTGTCTTGGTGTTTGTAGTTGCCAAAGTGATATTGCTGCGCTGAAGGTTGTTTTAATCCATTTTATCACATGTTGTGTGATGTTGCATCAATCTTTGTTGTAAGGACTTTGATTGTATCGCAAGCATATACGATGGTGCTGACACTGATAGACAAATAGAATCCATCATGGGTGTCCAGTGGAGATAGGAAAATCCCAACCCGAGGGTCCACCCGTTCCAGTGGGAAACGAGGCTCGCCGAGTTTCCCACTGGAACGGTGGACCCGAGGGTTGGGATTTTCCTTTCTCCACTGAACACCCATGATCGATTCTTTTTCTTACATACTCCGATTTTATCCTTTTACCGGTAACGTAACCTGGTACCGTGCTTTAACCCTTGTGACGTTGTGCATATTACGGATGTGACGTCAAATGTAAATAAATCGCTGTTAAAGTCAATAGAGATGTAGTTTTTATTTGTTTTTATTTTAAAACGAGCGTGATTCAAGAATACTCGCTGTGAAAAACATCACTTTTGTCTAGTTTTGGTGAACGCCATTGTTGCAAGCAGTAGAAACGATCGAATTATATCGCGTGCTTTTCTTATCTTGCATGAGCAACCAAACCAGCAGTGTAAGATCGATTTATCTACCACCACTAAAATACCGGAATTTTTCTATCTTTATGATAGAGGTATGTAAGAAAATCCCCGAATACACATATTCATATACATGTACAGTATACGACGCAGACATTTCACGTGTCCATTTACCGACCTTTTATATGTAAACAAACGAACCGCCATTCATGATTCTAATATATATACATGTAACAGGGGAACATTTTGTCCTAGGGCTCATCGACAAAACAAAGATCATATCAAGCCGGATCAGTTATCAAACCACATTGCTGCTTGGCAAGCCGAACGCAGTTGATGTTAAGGGCATGCGTTCTTTTGTCCTTTTTTAACATTTAAAAGTACGATTTCTATCATGATAAAGTTTATACTGAACCTTTTAAGCAAGTCTCCATGGTGCAGTGGTTATTTCACGTGCCTTATAAACCAGAGATCGCAGGTTTGATCCGGGTCTTCTTGCGTCTGTCGGATGAGACTATTAAAAGAGGTCTCGTTTCCATATGACCTTTGCTGTTGGATTAACGCCCAAATCAACAAACCGATTCAATTTATTATTTATTTAAATTCAGATTGAGTAAGAAGCCTGTGTGCTTATATGCTTGCCAGATTCCGGTCGCAAAGATGGGCCCTAATGAGTAAGGTTAAGAATGATCAAATGTTGTAGATCTGTCGTCAGCATGTGTAATACACGTGCACTAAAACGGTATCCTGTATCATGACGATATCATTACAAAACCTTAACAAGCAAAATACAGTGTGTTTTTAAGTTGAAAAAAAAAAATGAAAATTTTCACTTCAACAGTTTTGATATTTTCTTATTTGTTCAAAACATAGATTGTGGACACATGATAGAACGAATACTCACAATCTATGTTTTCAGAAGCATAGGCAACCTAAGTTGACCTTGTCCTATAATAGGTTAATGTCATCCATGGGTCATATATAGACTTTGTAGATGCTTCATGCCAAGTTTCAATATCGATATTACTTGAAATGTGTCAAAACGTTGTAAGGCGTGGAATAAAAAGAACTGCACATAAAATTAAAGATCAACTACATGTTTCAAATCGTAAATCTTGCCATGTTTACATGTAAACAAGTTTCTGTGTGTTCACGAAAAACACGTGACATGTAGCTTAGCAGAACCAATGTACGTATATACATGCACCAGTATGTTAAAAGTCACATGGCGACAACAAATAGTTGATAGTTGTTTTCCCACCAACAGTTATCGTCATTTGCAGACGGGATCTCGGTTTATAGTGTCACCATAAAGCCATGGGCAGCTCAGAATTGAACTAGCGATCCCACTTCTGGTTCATTGTTCCATTAAATCAGACAGTTAAACGGGAAGACAACAATAATCATTGTTACCATTGCATATGATGACATTGTTTACAATTTATATGTTTAATTGCTGTCTGGATTTCTTTATTTTTGCATTTTACCAATGCATATAGGTTTTAAGTTTGTTTTTTTTTTTTCTGCGAAAAAAAAAAATAATAAAAATAATAATTCCAATAAAAATAGGCGTTTCCTACTCGCGCTCAACCTCCTGAGCTAACGAGTCAGATGCTCTTATCAAAATCATTTATTATTAAGGCTTTATGTCCCAGTCAACATTTTTTTCAGTCATGTCGGGACGGAGCCAACGCTTCCTGGGTTTAACCAGTTAGTAAGGAGTGAATGTGTCTTGCTCAAGGACACAACACGGTGGCGCCTATGGGGATCGAACCCAGGACCTCTCGATTCGGAGTCAGACGCCCTACCACTACGCCACCGCGCTCCCTAAAAATAATTTTGTACCAGTCTTATATCAACTACATGTACGTATTTATTCTCGACATGTGATTTTACGAAGCACTGCGACATGAAGTAATCTACGGAACTTGCGTGCGTGCGTGCGTGCGTGCGTGCGTGCGTGTGTGTGTGTGTGTGTGTGTGTGTGTGTGCTCGCGTAAAGAATATTGTCATCCTGTTTTAGGGTTAAGCAAGGTACGCGGCACGTTATGAAAAAACGAACTGTATGTTTCTTAGTCTATAAGCATTCATTTTCTTGAAAATGGTATTGTTTTAGTTTGAAGTTTAATTATATTTATTTGAATTCAACCAGATAAACATCATGCATAATTCAAGAGAATAAATGAGGATCAGAAAGAAAGCCGTTGACTTGAAAAAAAAAACATCCCAAAAATCGTAATTATCGCATTCAAAATGCTGAAATACTGTGGAAGGTCTACAAAACCTCAACTTATTTGTATGGCTATGCAAAATGTAGCTAGGATATCGCACTTATCGTCTAATGGACTCAAAACGAAACATCAACCAAATAAATAACATCAAGATTTCGAGTATCTGTTTGAAATACATGTATAAACATGCCAAAATAAATTATGTTCTCTCACGAGACAGCACGTGGAACTGTAGGTCTTACACCTAATAAATATACATATATCTTTACATGTACAATATACAGTGTACTATTTGAGTTAGTGCCTACATTCAGTTTAAGTCGTTCAGGGTGGCTAACTTATCCTAGCCACATTATGCCTGTACAAGCCTTCAGTATATTCATATTTTCATGTCACCCAGAAAGAAATATTGACGTGAGGACAGATCAGCTCTTATACTAAAAATACGGTCGAGCTCCCAATACAAGAGAAAACATACATGTAGGCTGCCGTCTCAAACTTCAATTCCATTACAATTTAAGAATTTAATGTAGTAGGGCATTTCATGATTCTTGTATTTGCCAAAAAATATATATGTTTTATTTGCAAAGCTTTTTTGTCACAAGAGAGACAAATAAAGAAAAGAAAAAAGTGATCCGTCCGGGACTCGAACCCAGAACCGTTTGCTTTCAACTCCAAGAACGCTACCTACTGAGCTACACAGCTACACGTCCTAGACTATTTCAATTTTTTGACTCTCTTATTTAATTCGTCTTCGTCGGGCTATTGGTAGTTTTGACTAAGTAATTCTTCATATCGTCCCTCGCCTTCGTCTCAAATATGCCCTCACGAGTCGTCCCCCATCACACGGAAAGTCATAACCGCAAGCGCCAGCAGCATTTACGTTCAAAAGTGAAAAATGTCTATTACTAACAGAGTAGAAAATCATATTTGCGTTATGGTTTTTAAGCCCCTATAGGCCAAGCCCCTGAGTATTTGTCAAGCCTTTTTTTACGAAATCGTCTGAAACAAACGCTAGAAATTTACGTTCTAATGAACAAGAATTTCTGAAAAGGTACAAGTATGCAACGATCAGGAAAAGGCACAATCAGAAAGAGATTCCCACTCCAAAAACCGAGGTGGGAAAAAACTAAATTAACAGTCAGGTACTTATACCATGAAAACAAATTGTAAGCCGAATTAGCAGCTATTTTCCCAATTGGTGGCCACTCATTCCATTTGCACAAAAATTCAATTTGCACGAACGGCATACTATGAAAAATCTTTTTTCTGTAACTGGTCCAAAACTAAGTCTTGCCACATTCAAAACATATGTGAAGAAATATTATCTAAATAAACAACCTAACGAGAAATAAAACACGTTGCTTGCATAGCCAGCCATAAAGCACAATTAAACGACTCAATTAAATGACATGATCGCCAGCGTTGCGCGTGACATCGCGAGCCCCCGGATGTAAGTAAAACAATGTTTACACGGAACAAACATCTGTCAATTTTTCGTACATTTTAAGCTTGTTATGAGCTTATTCTTTGTCTAGTGGCTTAAAGGAAGAAATTATTTGATATTATAGTGTCGAAGTAAGAACAAACAGGCGCAACGCATCGTTCTAGGGCATGTGCCGAGACGTACTAGGCGCCGACAGTTACTCGCATGCGAGTAAAAGTGGACTGCGATGGAAATAAAGTTATAGTATTGTATTATAAAAGATTTAAACAGACGTGAATCTTACTAGAAGAAGTTACACTTTATAAACAGAGGACCAATGGTCCTGTAAACGCTCACCTGATCTCTGGGATATGCGAACTCAGCTGACCTGGTCATGAAATAGGCCAAGGTCATCAGAGGTCATGACAATACAAAATTTGTAGAGCTCAATTCACTGATGTTTCGGGCAAAGTTTCAAAATCATAGGTCTTCAGGTTCTGAAGAATAAGAATAAGATTTATAAACTTAAGGTTTTTGCTATTTATAGCCATGGTGGCCATCTTGGTCATGTGACCATGATTATTTATATTGACTTACATTCCCCTTTTCCTAACGATGCTCCGCATAAAGTTTGGCTTTGATTGGCCAAGCAGTTTCAGAAAGGATGTTTAAATATTATGGTCATATGCATGTATATATCCCAGAGGCGGAGACAGACAAGCCCCTGAGGACATTGTTCCATAAACATAATTCTTCTGTCCATTTGCATACTCCCAGCAAGATTCCCCCCATTTAACTTACATTTTACTAATTTTCCCCCATTCAAATGCATGGGCAACCTATGTTGGCCTTGCCATAAAATAGGTCAAGGTCAGCCCAAGGTCATGATTTATATAAAATTTGTAGAGCTTCTCTCCCTTATGCTTCATGCCAAGTTTGAAAATCATAGGCCTTCTGGTTCTGGAGAAGAAACCTTTTAAAGTGTTTTGCTATTTATAGCCATGGCGGCCATCTTGGTCATGTGACCTTGACCATTTATATAAACTTTCATTCTCCCTTCCTAAGAATGCTCCACATGACATTTGGCTACGATTGGCCAACCGGTTTAAGAGAAGAAGATCTTTGATTATTATGGTAATATACATGTATATTGGGTGGGGCCAAACCTGCCCCTGGGGTCCATTTTTTTAGAACCATTAATTTTCTGTTCATAAGCACATTTCCATAAAGTTTTTTTTCCTTCAAATGACATTTTGACAATGTTCCCCATTCAAATGGATGGGCGACCTATGTTGACCTTGCTGTAAATCCCAGGGTCATGATTTATATATTAAACTTTGTAGAGCTCCTCCCCCTGATGCTTCATGCCAAGTCTCAAAATCACAGACCTTTTGGTTCTGGAGAAGAATATTTTAAAGGTTTTTGCTATTTATAACCATGGTGGCCATCTTGGTCATGTGACCTTGACTATTCGTATAATCTTTCATTCCCCCATCCCAAGGATACTACATATAAAATTTTGTTTTGATTGGTCGAGCGGATACTGAGAAAATTAAGTTTTACATTTGATTTGTAAATGACCTTTGGCAAGAAATGACCTTGACCTTTAATACTCACAACACTCCATTAGATCAACATGTTGTCTTATCTACCAACTTTCATATCACAGGCTACAAAACTTCCTGAAAAATTCAATGTTTTCACTTTCATTCATTGAAAAGCCTATGTAACCAAAATTGACCTTGTCGTAAAATAGGTCAAGTTCAACCCAAGGTCATGATTGATATAAACTATGATGGGCCAGAGTCCCCGATGCTACACATCGTTGAAATCGGTACACCGGTTCCAGAGAAGATTTTTTTATGGTTTTTACCATATATGGGCATGGCGGCCATCTTGGTCATGTGACCCGGACCATTTATATAAACTTTCGTTCCCCTTTTCCATGGATACTCCACATGAAAAGGTACAAGTAGGCAAAGATCAGGAAAAGGCGCAATCAGAAAAAGATTCCCACTCCAAAAACCGAGGTGAAAAAAAAAAAAAAAAAAAAAAAAAAAAAAAAAAAAAAAAAAAATCAGATACTTATACCATGAAACATATCGTAAGCCGAATGAGCAGCTACTTTCCCAATAGGTGGCCCTTCAGTTACCTTAACTAAAAATATGAAAACATACATAAGGCGCCAACAGCACAAAAAAAATTTTAAACACCAAGACATAAAACAAAAAGAACCACCACAGAAGTATCGATTTGGAACGATCAGTAACACAAAGTTACTGGCGGGCTTAAACCGGTTTTACAGGTACCTAACCTCACCCTCAGCTTCTGCAGTGGTTCATAACATTTAGTTAGTTCTTCGGTCCTCGTAGTGAATCTCTAACTAGTCAATGAATCATCAAGAACAAACAAATAAATCATGATAAACATCCTGATGAATCAAAAACCAGGACTCACAGATTGAGTATGCTGCCCGACGATGGAGATCCAACCTACTAACTCCGGAGCAAAAGAAAAACACCAGTTGAACCCCGGTGGGCCAAGCAACAGACAAGAAGCTCCGGCCCCAACCAACTAAAATTAATAGCTTTAAGTCGGGGCCATCATAGAGTCTGACGCCCGACCCACCGGCGTGCAATTAAAGAAGGCAGCATAGTTATCAACCATGATTGGGTTAAAAACTAAGCATGCAGACTGTCGCATAACATTCAAGTTATAACCTTTACGTCTGTAACGTATTATGATTTTTCTGAACTGAAAAGAAAAATCATTTATCCTTTAAGTTTCTTAAATTTGTAAGCCAGGTCACCATAAAATTTAGGTTCCGAAAGGCCCTCACTTAAAAGCGTCTTTAACCCAACATTATATTTGGAAATCAATTCATAGTGTCTACGATAAAATTTAGAAAAGGTTTTTCGAAGTTTATGATACCGATAGCCCTGTTGGAGAAGTTTTGCCGTTAAACATATATTTCGAGCATTGAAGTCTGTAACATGATTGCAGACTCTAGCAAACCTAATAAGTTGCGAAATGTATACACCATAAGAAGCACGACGAGGAACGTCACCATCCAAAAAAAGGAAAAAATTACTATATCAAAATCAAAGTCATCGCGCTTATCATAAATTTTAGAAGAAACAAATCCATTTGCAACAGAAAGATGTAGATCTAAAAAGGGGTCTTCGGTATCTGAGATATTAGCTTTGTTCAACTGAAGTTCAGGTGGATAAATTTGATTAACCATACCTTCAAAATAAGGGTTGTCAATGTTCAAAAGGTCATCGAGGTACCTAGATGTGGAATTAAAAGCCTCGATAACATCAGCTTGATTATCATGGTTAAGAGAATCCATGAAATCTCTTTCGTAGCGGTATAAAAATAAATCAGCTACGAGAGGTGCGCAATTTGTACCCATCGGAATTCCAACAATTTGTCTGTATAACTTGGTCCCAATCTAATATAAATATTATCAAGGAGATAGGATAAGGCGTCGCACACATTCTGACATGACCAAAGTGTATACCGACTTTGGTCAGAGGAAGTGAAAAAAGCCTTTCTGTCATTGCATGCCAAATAAAGTGAACCATAGTTTTTTAATGCCCTTTTGAAGGTCCACTCTATCAAATCCAGAAGTTTTTCTTTAATTAGATTATGTGGTAATGTTGTATACAGAGTAGAAAAATCATATGTGGACAAGCTTGTCGCACGGAACCCTCTACACTTCAATTTACTGAGCACCTCACCAGAATTTTTTATTGACCAAAACCAATTTTTATCTGAAGTTTCATACACTGTCTCACAGTATCTTATAACATGAGATTTGATAGCAGTAAGACAAGAAGTTAAAAATTTAGAAAGTTCAGTGGTAGTACAAGAGCTAGAATTTGCAATAAATCTAGCTTTGTATGGTCTTTTGTGAAGCTTAGGTAACCAATACATCGTAGGAAGTTTGTCTTGGCCTTCATTGACACAAACAGAAAACTTAACAGGTAAATCGTTTAAGTGGGCATTTACTACAGACACTTCATCAGTATCTGTCTCCAGATAAGCCCTGGTACCATCAAGCTCCTGTTTTAAGGTGTTAACGTAGTGAAGCCTACAAACGACAACAACATTGTTTGCGGCTTTATCTGCCGGAACCAAGATGATACTTTCTATGAAATTCTTGGATACCCTGCTTCAAATGCCTAAATGACGATTTGGGTTTAGGAGGTAAAAGATTAGTATGAAGTTTGGCCAAGCAGTTTCAGACAAGAAGATCTTTTAAATTGTTGACGATGGACGGACGACGGACGGACGGACGGACGAACGCCGGACCATGGCCATCCTATATGCTCACCTTGTGAGCCTTTGGCTCAGGTGAGCTAATAAAAATATACCCTTTAATTTTGTTAAGGGAGAGCCTTTCCCGGATTTTTAACAAAGAATAAATAGCGTATAACAACATACAACAACGTACTGGATATTTGTTTCGTTGGCTAATGCGCTGTGGTGTAAGCGGACCTTAAAGTTGACATACTTACGGACCCCACCATACCAAGACCGCCAAGACTTGTAGATATATAAGGAAACAAAGTATACTCTGAACTATTGAAAGCATATTTGTGGTGAAAAACCATCTCCATTTCGCTCTACGTGTCTTCGTAGAATATACTGATGACAGTCTGAAGAATTGATGGTATAATAAAAACGTCATATATGATTTTTTATGTAAGTTATGGTTATGGTTAGTGCTAGGTTATGTAACCTAGCACTACTACACATATAACTATACTACTTAGCATCAATAGAAGAAGAGTTCAGGGTGGCCTTAGCGGTAGAACATCGGACTCCGGTCGAATCAAGATGTCCTGGATTCAAATCAGTAAATGGTTTCTCCTTCCCAACTTGACTGGAAAATTTTGGACAGGGACCTTGAACCTCGAAACTCAAAAAAGTGTTTTGAATCATGTATTATTATTTCTCAATTTTAGGTGCTATTTTGCCTAACACATTTCAAAACTAGGCTTAAATCAGACTGGCTTAAATGTGACACAGTCAAAATATTTTCGTTTAAGTGTGATGGAACAATAAAAACAGTAGAAGCAATCGAACGAATATTGAAGAATTGAAATTTTGGTAATTTTAAACAATTTTGAAGTTGAAAAGAAAATTCACAAAACGTTACTCTTCTCTGAACTCATTTGTTATTTTTGAATTTATATCAAGAGAGCCCCTGAGTCCTGTTTTGGAGAAAAATGCCATTTTGACATGATGATAGATTTTAAAACACAGGTTTCGTTAGGTTGAAAAGCCCAAAACGGTCACGAAATTTGGACAAGGGCAGTCTCGAAGTGAGACGTAGTGCGGGTGAGCTAGCGGGTCTCATATTGTTACATGTACTTTTGCTAATTCAAACTGCTTTTTGAGGCATGAATATGGCGTGTATGATACTAATACATGTAAATATTATAAGAGCTGTCGCAGGACATTATAGCTCGCCTGACTTGTGCATTGCAACTACATGTAAAACTTTTAACATCTACATTAAAAGTTCATGACCTTGAACTCAAGGTCACTCTGGTAGGTCATGATGGTAAAACATAAAACTTCAGACCAATCATTTAATGGGAGTCAATGTATAAACTAAATTCATCCGTAAATTTACCAGTTAAACCATTCTAAACGGTTTAACCAAAACGTTTGACATACAATTTCAATGTCCGTGATCTTGACGTCAAGGTCACCCAGTAGAGTCATGATGGTACAGCATAAAATTTCAGATCAATATCTAACCACAGGCATACCATCACCAAGATTCATCAATATGTTCAAGATATATAGAGTTCTGAACACTTTAAACAAACAAACAAAAAAAAAAACAAAACAAAAAAAAAAAAGAAAAAAAAAGCAATGCTCAGGTAAGGCGCAATCAGAAAGAAATTCCCACTCCAAAAACCGAGGTTGGAAAAACTAAATTGGCAATTAGGTACTTATACTTAGAAAACTTATCGTAAGCCGAGTGAGCAGCTAATCCCCAATAGGCGGCCACTCAGTTACCCGATTTTAAATTAAAAAAATGACTAGGTACACCAGGTTCAAACAACACAAAACATGACTCCAAAATATAAAACAAATCGAACCACAACAGAAGTACGGCCTTGAAACGATCTGTAATTACCGGAAAAGGACAAACAAATAAATCATGCTAACCACCCTGATGAATCAAAAATGAGGACCCAACAGATTCAGTAAGCTACCCGACGATGGAGATCCCTGGGCGCCGAATAACCTACTGAAACCCGGAGCAAACTAAAAACACCAAATGAACCCCTGTGTGCCAAGCAACAGACAAGAAGCTCCGGCCCAAACCAACTAAAATGGATAGCTTTATGTCGCCAGAACCCCCGGCGAGCAATTAAAGAAGGCAGCATAGTTATCTATCATGATTGTGTTTAAAACTAAGCATGCACATTCAAGTTATAACCTACACGTCTGTAACGTGTTATGATTTGTCTGAAATGAAAAGAAAAATTATTCTTTCCTATACATTTCTTAAATTTGTAAACCAAGTCACCATAAAATTCTGGATCCGAAAGGCCCTCACGTACATGCGTCTGTAGCCCAACATTAAATTTGGAAATCGACTCATAGCGCATACGATAATGTTTGGAAAATGTTTTTCGAAGTTTATGATACCGATAGGCCGGCTGGGGAAGTTTGGCTGTTAAACATTAATTTCGCGCGCTGAAGTCCGCTACATGATTGCAGACTCTAGTCCATGACCTTTACCTCAAGGTAACCCAGGTGGGTCATGATGGTATAGCATAAAAAAATCAGACCAATATCGAACTACAGGCGTAGTATCAACGTGATTTCTTAATATGTTAAAAAGATTAATATGTTAATTTAAAAGAGATTATGCTTATAAAAACTTTATGAAAAAAAAACCCTCAAAATGTCTACTTTACCATTTTAAACATTTTCACGGCGGCCCCCGTGACCGAGAGGTTAAGATCGCTGTTTCTTAATCACTCGATCATCTCGTCGCTGTCACTGGTGTGGGTTCGAGCTCCGCCCTGGCCACATGTGAGACAAGCCAAGTTCTGCTTGCGGGTGTGTCAGGTGGTTTTTCTCGGGGTTTTCCCGTTTTCGACCCACCTACTGATTGGCCCGTCTCATATGAGCTGAATTAATCTTGAAAGGGACGTAAATCTGAATTTAAAAAAAAAAAAAAAAAAAAAAAAAAAAAAAAACATTTTCACAATGCGGATACCGAAGCAGACGCCGACGTGACTACAATATCTCTTCCTAGACAAAAGCGAGCGAATAAAAGGAGTATCGCACTAATGCATGTGTTGGGAAATCTTGTTCCTACTATAAGCTTTTTTTGCATTCTTCGATGTCCAAGCTTGAGAAAAATCGTCGAAAATGATATACTAAGTAATATTATTTTCTACGAAATTATATTCCATTAGAAGGCTGCACGTACCTTGTTATCCTGCAGGACTTGATTTCATTCTCCGTTGTACGAAGAACATTTTCAAAAGTCATCAATGCTTCTTTCTCAGCAAAGGCAACCTTTTCCTCATTAAGACAAGCGGTTTTATACGCGTTGTTGTCTAAAACGTTTGTTTTCTCTTCCATGAGATCGTCGTAAGCTTGTACGAAAACATCGACTTTGTGTGTGTCTTTGTAAGATAACAGTAATTCTTTTTTATGTCGAAGTCGATGTATTTTATCTTTAATTTCTTTCAAAACTTGTCTCAATCCATTGTGATGATCGTCATTAAATTTCACTTCTGAAGCCAGTGTGTCGTGTAGAATGTCTATTTCTCGTTTACAAGTCGAAGTCATATTACTGATATACCCTAGGGCATCTGTTGACCGTTTAGAAAGGTCATCTATACTGGAACAAACGTCTCTCTGATATTCTTTGAAATGCTCAACACAGACATCAGTTTGATTGATCAAATTGTCAAGTTTAAGCCTATAATCCGCTGCCACGTTTGAAATCAAATCAGTCCTATGACCAAGATGCGATAGAACATTACAATCCCGACATATTGCGCATTTGCATTTGTAACAATAAAAACGAAGATCCTCTTCGATATGCTCTGTGCATAAAGGCAGTCGCGATTTCTTTACAGCTCGTGTAGGACTGGTGGCAAGGTAAAAGTTCTTCTGAATTCCGTTGACCCCGTTTGCTGGTAGAACATATGTCTCTCTACAGAGCGGACAATCGAAAGATTTTCTGTGTGAGCTTTTGTCAGCCAATTGTTGTAGACAGTTTCTACAAAACGTATGGAAGCAGCGTAAAATTCTAGGATCCGAAAAGCCCTCTGTACAAATTGCACATTCGAACACATTCTCATCGCCACCGCTCATTGTCTGGTAAAAATATTCATCGGTCTAGAAAAAGAAGAAAAATATCACATGTATACGTATACAGTTTCTGACATATATTTTTGAGTTAAGTACATATGAGTATGGAAAGAGAGAGTCAACGAATATGATCCAATGAATATCACACAACCTATTTGTCAGCTTTAACTTATCCACCGCATGCTGCAGTCCATCGCCGTCCATAGATCATAGGGAACAATAGTCTTCACTAGCACAATCGGCTATTATCGGATTTACGGAAATACCCGAGCGCTTACCTGTGAAATTACTGTTGAGCGATGTACACAATTGAATAGGAAAACCATATAAAATGTTAAAAATGACACTTTTTCCGTTTTACGACAAAATTTTATAAGTTATGGTCATAATGTTTATAATATGCCATAAAATGTGGTATAAAAATATACAAAATAAGTATTTGCCTTGTTTCTTCCTTTTGCGATTGAAAATCCTTCCATATTCGAAAGTTTGTCCATATTAATCTCATAGACTCAGTAGGAATTTTGCGAAAAGGTGTTAGAAGCCATTTTTAGCCTTAAATTTCATAAATTTGGGATTTTTTGCGAACTTTTTATAAGTTATCACCATTTAGAAAATTTTATAAGCTTTAATCTGATGTGTTTTATAATAAAATAAGTATTTTCAAAATTTCTTCCATTTGACTCAGAAGGTGCAAAATTACGCGTTTCGCAACTACCATCCTGACTTACTCTATGAAATGCCTAAGTCCAAACCAAGAGGAGCAGCGTTGCTACCACCGTAAAAAGTTGAGTCGGTTATTCAATAAAGAAATAAAGAAAGAGTGAAAAATCATGTTTAATTAAAGAAATTATTTTAATGAAAGGAGTCGAATTCAATGCAGAAATTAAAGGTTTGTACTCGCTATAGTGATTTGTTTTACTCAACAGCAGTTTAGCTGGAAGTGAGAACTTTAAATCATTAATATACCGCGACATACATGTTGACACCATGATAGACAACTTTTTACAGGTAGAAATCAACTGCATGGAAATTGCACATAATATTTAATCAGTGCGTGTTTTTGCAACGTAGAAAGAATGCATAGTATAAGAAAGAAAGAAAGAAAGAAAGAAAGAAAGAAAGAAAGAAAGAAAGAAAGAAAGAAAGAAAGAAAGAAAGAAAAGAAAAGAAAGAGAGAAAGAAAGAAACAAAGAAAGAAAGAAACAAAGAAACAAAGAAACAAAGAAAGAAAGAAAGAAAGAAAGAAACAAACAAAGAAAGAAAGAAAGGAAAAGAAAAGAAAAGAAAAGAAAAGAAAAGAAAAGAAAAGAAAGAAACGATAATAAAATATGAAGTTCAAATCATGTTTAATTAAAGAACTTATTTTATGAAATGTGGAATTTAAAGATTTTGACTTACTAAATGCATCTTTTTTAATAAAATGAGAACTTTTAACGCGAAATACATATTAGATACCTTTTTATAGATGAAAATAAGCTGCATGAGAATTGAACATGTATTTAATCAGCGTGCATGATTTTGCTATGTATATAGTATACCTGTCCCAAAGTCCGAGTTTTGTAAGAGCGTTGTCATCTGTAGTCACAAACCGGCCTGGTTTGATGACAGGCTGGTAAAAAGCTTATGCAAGATTTTTTTCATGTCGCGACCAAACTGATTTCAGTTTGTCATTCTCAAATCAACTTGTGGCACGTGTCTTAAATAAACATCCCTTGCAATAAAAGCTGGGGCCCGCGGCCGTATTACCTTGACGATAGGTGATTTTGACAAACTGAGCGTTTTGAATAGAGATTGCATGTTGCGTATGCTTTTCTTCGTAAAATAAATGATCTATTTAGAGATACATGTAGAAAACAAAAAAAAAAAACAAACAAAAAAAAAAATCGCTGTGAAAGAGGACTAGGCCCAACATTATTTATTCTACGCAAGTACAGAAACTAGATGCACCCAGGACTTTGGATATAGATCTGAGTATATGGATAAGAAAACATGATTCGATCAGCCTGCACACCATATCTGCTCCATAAACACGTACATACATATTGGTGAGTCTCCGAGATTGGAAATATAACAAAGCATTGTTTCTAGGCGCAAAACGAAGGAAGCTAATTGTCACCTACAAAAAATAGACTTTTTTATTACGAAAAAAATTTTAGTCTGAAAAATAATGCATCTAAATTCCAATTCATCAGGAAAACATGTCCGTGCAATATATACCCCCTTAAACCCCACTTTCATATAGCAAAACTGGGGTATGGAGGGGTATATCTATTTTTCTTATTTTTGCTGCAAAACATAGAGTGTGGGTACTCGTTAGAACCGCGTTCTAACGTGTACCCACAATCTATGTTTTGCAGCAAAAAATATCCAAAACTTTCCACTGAAAATTTTCATTTTTTACAACCTTAAAAATCTCTGTATATTGCACGGGCATGTTTTCGTAATGTCATTTTAAGACACGAGACTGTGTTTGTGCAAATCAACATTTGTGTCAATAACTACATCGAGGTGATAGACGCTTTTGTCAAGTGACAATTCACAACTAAAATTAAAGACAATAGGCCGTCATTCACTCTCTGAACTCTTAAGCTTAGCCTGCACACTGAATCCCCGCAGGCAATTTGTACCTCTATTGTGCGATTCGTGCCTGATCATATAAAATAAATTGCATAATTGCATCATGTTTTGTTTTCTTTTTTTCTTCCCATGCATACAACGTTACTCTAGGGAATCAAGGACAAAACACATGCCCCATGAGGGTTTCGAACCCAGGACCGCTCGATATGGAGTCTGACACCATGTCACTAGGAAAAAGCTCCCTTCTACTGTAATTACTGAATTACCGAAAAGCACACAGACCGACAGCAAAGTCCGCTCCTGCAATTCTAAGGAGCATGCACATGCGTGGTAAATTTTATGAAAAATAATTGTTATCTTTTCTAATTTCAAGAGTTCAAATATAGTAACCCATTACGAAAACTTGCTCGTGCAATATATAGAGATTTTTTCAGCGGTAATGATAGAAACATTTCACTGGAAATATTTGATATTTTTCATATTTTTGCTCAAAACATGGAATAAGGAAACACATTAGAACCGCTTTGGAGCAAAAATATAAAAAATATAATTTATGTCGTTTGAGCGCAGCGAATTAGACATAAATTTCCTTTCTCTTGCGGCCGCTTTAAGCAACTTTGGAATAGTGTAGGGACAGCCCGTTTAATAGCATTGTTCGGTCGTGCGGAAAGGTATTTTGTACACGTATCATTCAAGCTCGAGCCGCTTAGAAGATAACACCTAAATTTTAATTTTGTTAAAATTGTTAGTGTAGTACGGGGAAACATTGCGCGGTTCGGTTATGGTCGAACTCTCGTCATCGCATATAATTTTAAGGTTCTTGGGAAGGACAGTATTGATGAATCAAGTTGTGATTGAAATGAAATACAAGGGTGTTTTTCTTCTCAAGCTGGCACTCGTCGCTTTACGCCTACTTTAATAAATGGTGAAATCTGATGTTCTTTCTGTTTATTTGTAAAGTTGCTTGGTGTGGGGCAAGAGAAATAGGTTAAACCCTGTATACCCCAGTTTAACTAAATAATTTTGGATTTAAGGGAGTATTCACTGCATCTACATGTTTTCATGATGCATTTTTGACTGCACAGACGTCTAATCTGGTCAGAACCCTTTCAGAAACATCCATTTCTTATTACTATGATGGGCTCTTTTTCTTTCAATTTCATATAACACAAATTTCATAAATCTATCCCAGGCCTTAGCCACAAGTTACCTGTAAAACACAGGTCTATATTGGTAATTGTCCCTCAGGTGTCAAAATAGGACATCGCGCACATCGCAATCTATGGGAAATAATCGAAATTTGATCTGCACAGGTAATTTTCCAGGTAACGCCTTGGTAACGTCCCTTAGCTGACTGAGGTTAATTGTCCCAGTTGTACTCACCATCGATTAAGTGTTAAAGAAATATCAACCAAAATACATACTGTTATGTTTTGCACTGAAGACGAAACGCTTATTTTATCAACATAAATTTATATTCATTTTTAAACTTTGAGCTCTAGTTTAGATCTGATACTGTATATACCAGATATGATAACGTGATATCCATATTACATTTTAATTTAATTTTCATTTGCTATTTTTCTAGTAATACAGGTAAACATCTCAATAGACAATTTCTGTAAATCGCAAACCAGCATGCCTGTCTCAGAAAACAGGGGTCTGTTCAAACTCTGTTAGTTTTTCCATTCCCTTAGGGACACCGAGGATACACTGTTTTCCAACACGAATGTGCTGTTCCAAATCTTGAAAACACAGTTTCTCACACTTAATGTGTTTGTTTGTTTGTTTGTTTGCTTGTTTGTTCGTATGTTGGTATTGAGGCTAAACGCCCCAGTGAACAATGTTTCAGTCATGACGGGACGAAGTCAACGCTTCCTTGATTTAACCAGTACTATGGGGTGTTAAATTTAATGTACTGGCCAATTCTGCCTGGTAAGGATCTCGGAAGATTTTTGCTCACTCGGCTTACAATATGTTTTCTTGGTATAAGTACCTAAGTGACATTTTAGTTTTTCCCACCGCTCGGATTGTGGAGTGGGAATTTCTTTCTGATTGCGCCAATTCCTGATGCTTGCCTACTTGTACATTCTTTTTTGAGATTGTCCAAGAAGTTTGTAAAATCTCAAGTTCCTGGCACTGAATTGAAGTTAATTGCAGTCGATAGATAAGTTTTAATTGTATATAGACATGATTGTAATGTTTTGTGTAACTCAAGCAGTGACTTCTTTAAACGTTCGACAAAATCTTTGAATTTAATATAGGTTCATATAGAAAATACGAAACTTTATATAAGTCCGTGTCCCCCCACCCCTGCCCAATTAAATATTTTGAACAAAACTGTATTTTTGTAAATGACATATAACATCAAAATGCCATGTTTAGGCAAAGGGAAAGGCTGTCAAAAAGCCCCCAAACCGGTTATTATCTCAGCTCTATTATTTGTAATGTACCAAGACTATAGAAATATATCGTATATGTAGATTCTACCCGAATGATCAGTCTATGTGTCCTATTGTGATAGACATACAAAAGTGCTCAAGTTATAATGCATATGAATATACTTTGCAAAATATTTGTTTGTATTGACGTTTAACGTCCCAGTCAAATTTTTTTCAGTCATGTCGGGACGGAACCATCGCTTCCTGAGTTTTAAGCAGTACTCTAGGGAGCTAATGTGTCTTGCTCAAGGACACAGCAGGGTAACCCTTGTGGGGACCGAACCCAGGACTTCTCGATTTGGAGTCCGTAGCTCTACCACTAGGCCACCCGCGTTCCCTTGTGCAAAAGATGTTCAACAATTGTAATGGTTTAAGTTTCATTTAAAATATCCTTAAACTTTAACAATTCTAACGTCACTTCTGCAAGACACAACGATTGGTTTGACCGTAATTTGATACATGCAAGATATTGTCAGAAGAACACTGAACTTCCATAATGCCCAGTAACATATGGAGTCATACACGTAATATTTCCGTCAGACCTCTCCATGAAAGTGGAGCGAGGTCCCGACGTGTAATGGAGTGCAGGTTAGCCAGCTGAGCTAATGGTATATTTTAGGTACAAGTATTTGCATAAATGATGGGAAGTGCCATTTAAAGTTATAAATCTGATAAAGCTGATGTACTTATTGTTAGTGCATAAATAGTTTCTACCCCAAAAAATAGGTTGCAATAAGTATATTGTTGTATTTTCTGGATAATCTATGGCAACAAAAATGTTTTCTGACAAAATAAGTTTTTGAAAAAATCTGACCCCCCTCCCCCTTTAACAAGAGTATGTAACATCAAGATGTTTCCACCATGTTGTTGTATTCATCAATTATTTTATTTTACGGATAAAGCAACAAATGTTCTATACAAATAACACAAAAGCCGTCAGAAAACAAACTTTGGGCGGTAAACCCGGATTCGTTCGAGATACTTTGACGTCGATAGAGTGGTTGAGAGACAGGCCCCAGTCATCATATTGTGCAATGTTTTTCTCAAGTTGTTTTGCGTGATATTATTTCATATTTTAAGGTTTTCGGACGAAAATCAGGGTAGGTTTCACGCCCAGAGTTTGAGTGTTTCTAGCAGCTTCTGTGCTAATTGTATAGAATATCTGTTGCATTAGCCGTAAAGCAAAACATTTTACTAATGCAACAACATGGTGGAAACCTCTTGATTTTACCTATATGCAGCATAAATCTGTGTCAAAGGGGGTGAGGTATTTTTTTTTCTTCAAAATATTTTGTCAGAAAACATATTTTTTGCCAAAGATTATCAAGAAAATACTACAATATTGCGACTAAAACTTTGGGTAGAAACAGGTACATCAATCTAATCAGACTTGAAACAATAAATACCATTGTCCATCACTTGTGCAAAAACCTGTACCTTAAATATACAATGCAAAATAGAAACAGCGATTTTTACGTTGAACAGTGACTCCTGACCATATGTTTTGTAGACATTAGTGACATTCTTTTGACAGCGGCTTGCAGGTATCCAATCGCGGTTAAACCAATAGTTGTGTGGTGCTGAAGTGACGTTAGATTTTAAGTCTACGGAGGCATATCTAAAAAACGGTCAATTATAATATTGATAAGTATATTTATATGCATTATAATTATTATTATATAACATGTATACTTTACTGGAGCAGGGCCCATTTATCGGTTTGGGGGCTATTTGACAGCCCCCCCCCCTTGCCCAAACATAGCAATTTGATATTAAATGTCATTTACACAAATACAGTTGTTTTCAATATATTTTGATTATGCAAGGGTGGGGGACAAGGACTAATGAAAAGTTATCAATGTACAGGTCCGTTTCATTGATAACATACCCCTGCAATGTCGCAAAATAAATTGACCCCGCCCCCTACATTGCATGGCTCATTGCTGGATGGTTATTAGTCTGGCCTAGATGAAACTTCTACAAGTTGTGTATATATTTATGTGTGTTAAACTGGTAGTTTGTTTATATTGATCGTGAGCAGTCCGATTGGACAGGAAGCTGCTTTCGGCGTGTATCTTAATTCTGGTAGATTTAATGTCAAGTTTTCAACTTTCGGCGATTGGTATTATGTAAGTACTGTGAATATTGCCAGTTTCTGACATGAATGTTGTTCATTAGCATCTATTGTAGATACCTTAAAACTTACATCACATTCGCTAAAGTACTGAAGTAGAAATGGAATATCTAACTATACCTACTACCCTGTATAATGCTACCATGCAAATGCATGTTTTCAGCACATAAAGTGTCTGAAAGTTTATCAAATTTAAAAACTGGACATCTGAGAACATCATTAACAGTTGACATGATTATTTAAAGAGAGTTACGATAGCCTTGTATCTAATGCAATGTGTACCTGCCTATGACAATGTTTTAAGTTATGTAATGACATTCTTAAACATATATTTATTAAGGACATTTGATGGTTTTTGAATACAATTGATTGAAATAGTGTGACTGGCGATTTTAACAAGACGGCTTATATTAGTAATCAGTAGGGTAAAATGGATAGGGCAAAAAAGGTCTCAAAGACATTTTTTGACCCTATGACGTCACATCCGGTCGCCATCTTGAAATAACCTCACATCCGGTCGCCATCTTTGATAACGTATATCCGGTCGCCATCTTGTTTGACCTCACATCCGGTAGCCATCTTGGATGACATCATGTCCGGTCGCCATTTTGGTATGGCGCAATATCCGGTCCGCCATCTTGGATGATGACATAGAGCGTCACTCTCACTAAACTGGGTCATCTATTGTTCGCACACCTGCGTTCGGTGGATCCCTGATGCGTTATTCGATACGGCTCTCATTGTTTTCCTACGCGAACGTGATCGCGACGCCCATCTCACCGCGGAATATTTTTTTTTCTCTCTCTCTCTTTTGTTTTGGGTGGATCATGGAATGCGTGTCCAGACACCGACTGCTACACGTAGGTAACAATATCTTTTTTGGATCTGACCCAGAAATCTATGTTTGACTGAGTATGTCAGCGGTATTTTAGCATGTGACAAGTGCGTAAACTTTCATAAATTAGCTGCAATATTCAATCATACCACAGTTATATGCAGTTCATCCCGGAGCTGCTTAGCAATGGGTAGGTAAACAGAATGTCTTATCGAAAAGCCCATATAAAAGTTTAACCAGGGGACGACTCGAACGTCCGACCTCTGGATAAATAATCCAGCGCTCTAACCAATCTGAGCTACCTAGCTTTGGAAATATGGGCTCTTTAAGACAAGAAATATAAGAAATTCAAATAACGCGCCAGTTTATTTGTTTTGATATTAGATACTCTCAAAACATTTCTATTGAATAAAATACCATTCATGGATGCATTGAACCTTAAACAGGCTTCGGTGATTCTTTTGTTAATATACTGCGACATCATACACCTATACAGAGTAAACAAAACTAGTACATCATGGGTTTATTTTATAGAACGTGTTTGAATTTTTTGATATAGTATTTGCCCTTATTCGGCTTTAGTGTACAGTTAAAACAAAATAAATTTACGCCGCTCAGCGTACGTTTACATGTAATCTGCTTCATGTAACACTTTTCCACATTCCCCATGCTCGCCTACGCCGAAAAAGTAAACATACCTCATTAATCTCCAGTTTTAAAGTTCTATGATTCAACAGTCGCGTGACATTGAACACCTGTAATTCAAAAGGTGGATCTCTCCTCACCAGCAATGATTCAGCGAACGTGACGTTGAGCCCAAAATATAACAAAAGGTGGGTTCGGAATGTAACCAAATTTATGGCTTATCTGATGTAAATATTTCACAATATTTTGAAAGGCCAAAGCAGCTCACATGACTCGCATATATATGTAACTAGCTTTGTGCGCTTCTTCTCTCAGACCAAATCTAAGCATCGAAACAGTCAGTCCAATTTTAAATATTTTAAAAAGAAAAAAAAAGAGTTTATATGGAATGATTTGGAGTGACTTTGTTTACAGTAAGTTCAACTTCTTTTTCAAACTATCAGACTGGCCTGAATATATTGTGACGACTGCATGTATTACATAAAGCAGCTATTTTAAAGTGATATTTTAATAAACTTACCATTTAAAGAATAAATCCGTTTTAATATTAAGCGTTACTCTAAAATTTAATTTCAGTCAACATTCTACATCAAATATTTTAACATAGTTTCTGGTCTGTTTAACTCTTTAAACGAAAATGGGGAAATACTAACTCGTTTCTCGTTTCAAAATAATGGGTTTTAAGTGTATTTCAAGCGTGAATGTTTAACTTACCCAACAAAAGTTAAAGGCACATCAATCGCATAGTTTAAATTAAACCCCAGCCCCTGCTATAAAAGGGGAAGCTCCGCCCCCAAATTAATGGAGGTGGCAAATTCAAACATTTTACACTTCAGGGGTAAAAAATCAATAATTCTGCTTTCCATCATCATTTTGACTTCAGAGAAAAAATTACAGTAGCTCATAACTGTTCCATTTACAAAGTCATGTACATGATTTTTTCAAATATGATCCACAGAGCATGAATTAAATCAGTTTATGTTCAAAATTTTCATACTTTCTGCTGGTAACTGACAGCTCAATTTGAAATTTCACCCTTGACCCAAGTCACATGATACAAATAAACTATAAATAGAAAAGCACATGGTAAATTTGCATGCAGTGATAAACATTGGACTCCTATGAAACATGCTGGGAGAATGCATAGCAACAAAACATGCCAAGCTCACCATTTGTGAAGTACTTTCTCAGTCATCACTTTTAATTAATCCATAAACAATAAATATCCAATGCACAAAAAGAATATTATCACAAATAAAAGTATGTTACACACCACACTTATTATTCAGACAAACTAGTTCACCATTTAAATAGTAGACAATTGTAGTTGAATTTTTTATATAGTCGTTTATAACAGCTTATTAATTCAATTTAATTTGAAATGAACATACATGTTATTTTTACGCCCATTTATGCCCCATATACGGTTGGCCATGGGGATTCGGATACAAAGATCGCACTAAATTCACAATGCAGGATGGCATAACTTCTCGTAGAGTCCATACATAAGAGTCATTGCCCAATAGTCTTGACTTCTTTTGCAGGTATTTTTCTAATTTCCACGCTCCTCGTCTATCCATCATTGTCCAAAAGTTTTTATATTTTGTTTTGCGTAGTCCAGAATTCCTAATGTGTGGAGCTAGTGGTTGCTGAGCTAGCCATAGTTGCCGGTTTTCAGTCACGCATGGAGATAAAAAACAATGTCCACATTCACCGTCCTGGCCCACATCATCTCCAGAATTATCTCCATCATCATCACCGCCATCATCATCACCATCACCAGATCCATCATGGCCACCGCTCAGTTGATGATTTGTTGGCTCACTGATTTCATTTTCTTGCAAAGTGTCATTTGTGACATTTGTTTCAAAGGATTTATTTGGACCAATAACACAATCCTCAAAGTCCCATCCAGAATGTATAAACAAATTCCGCACAGTTTCAAATTGCAGATAATTCAATTTCAATGTAAAATATTTTACTGGTTCTTCAGCCATGGTTAGTTCTTGGGGCACAACTGGAGATTTGGCGGAATTTTTTGACAAGGTCAACACAAAGAAAACAGGGCTCTCAACAGGGCCAAAATGTTCACTTTGTTTGCAGCATGAATAGTAATGAAATCTTATATTATTATTATTCAAACTTTCTCTAATTGTACAACTTTCATTAATGAAGTAAAGAATAATGAACAAAAACCAACATGTTAGAATGGAGAAAAAACAACTTTGTTCAATCTTTACTTAATGTGTTCCCTTTGATAACCTTTTCACCAGACTGACAGAGGGGTCATTCACTGGGCACTATGACCTTCCTGGAAGACTTTTATTAGTAGTACGTTTTACAACTCACTTACATGCTTCATTTGTATTGAAAAGATAATTAATTTATTACCTTATATTCATGATGGCTAATAATGAACCAAATAATGAACCAATTCTACGCCTTAAAGAAGAAGAAAGGAACAAATTAAACAGGAAAAAGCGTAATAATAATTCTGGGGATGTTATGAAGGAACTGAACAAGAAAAGAAAACTACAGGATACGCCCATAATTTCAGGATCTCTAAAATATTATGTGTCAAATCAAGAGGACAAAATGGAATTTATGAATAAAATAGACAAAGCAAAGTTATGCATTGGTGATAAAATATCGGGTGTTAGCAATTATGAAGTGTTGAATAAAGTGCTAGATTGCTTCCTGAAAGAAAATGGACATGCAACAGAGGAAACCAATCAAAATCAACAGACAGAAAAAGACTTCAAAAAGTATCTATATTGTGACAAAGCAAAGTTATGCATTGGTGATAAAATATCGGGTGTTAGCAATTATGAAGTGTTGAATAAAGTGCTAGATTGCTTCCTGAAAGAAAATGGACATGCAACAGAGGAAACCAATCAAAATCAACAGACAGAAAAAGACTTCAAAAAGTATCTATATTGTGAAAAGAATGGCACAGAAGAGGACATGTTTGTGTGCACACAATCTGCATTAAGCAATTTAGTTTACGGGATCAGTCACCATAAGACAGAATGTGAAAAAACACTTGAAGTTTCTGAAATAAAGCCATTTGGGCATGTTGGAAAATTAATTTTAAATTGTGAAAATGGCCACACTGTGAAAATTGATACTTCTTCACATATAGAAGGTGGCAAATATCTAGCCAACATGAGGATTATCCATGGTGTTAAATGTTCTGGTTTGAGATACATTCAATATGAGCGCTTCTGTAAAGCCGTAGGAATGGGAATATGCAGTGAAACAATGTTTTCAGATGTGGAGGAAATCTACTGTAAAGCTACTGAGGACACAGCTAATGAAGCTCTTGAGGACGCATTAAATATGGAAATAGCTCAAGCTATTGCAAATACTGAGGATCCGTCTGAGTTTATTTGCATTGACATCATAACTGATGCAAGACATGGAACAAGAAAAAACAGTGCATATTCGGATGTCATAGCTCTTGGAGGAACTACACATAAGGTTGTTTCGGCACAAGTTATTTCAAAACAGGACGACCCAATCAGCCAACGTCATGAACTTGTAGGAGTGAAGAGAATTTATCAGGAATTTGAGAACAAAAATGTTTCTATTCGCATGCATGGACATGACAGGAATTCTTCTGTAAATAAATATTTGTCTCAAGAACATAATCATGTACAGAATGCAAATGACACATGGCACGCCACAAAAGGAATTGTTAAAGCGCTGAAAAGTGTGACAGCCGGGCCAAAGAAAATGCATGGAATAACTTGGCACGAAGAACTGGCCGATAAGGCAGGCTCCATAAAAACTGCTACATATTATGCCATGAAGAACTGCAATGGCTCTCCCGAGAGACTTCGACAGATGCTTGACAACATTACGGAGCATTACAAAGGGAATCATGAACAATGTTTGTCACAGTCAAGGTGCAAACAAGATGATGACTATGTATGTACCAAAAGTGAATTAAAGGACCCAAAAGCAATTTCTTTGCTCTCAGCAGCTATCAAAAAATTGCAGGTTTACAGGACACCAAATGACTATGCTGCATGTGTAGACACGCATTATGTTGAGTCTTTTAATAATGCTACCTTGATCTATCATGATAAAAGGATTACATTTGGCGAAAAAGAATATAAACGGAGGACAAATCTTTCAATTTGTGATTGGAATGAGAATGTCGATAGAGACTGTACATCTGTGATATTATTTGAGGAAGCGAAAAACCCAAGGAGACGATCGGGACATAAGAATTTGAAACCCAAAACATATAATTTTGTGAAACAGATTTGGGAGAAAGTCATGGCCCGATTCTATACAAGTGCGTGATTTATATGTTAAAATGTGGTAAACGCTTGATGAAAGACTAATTAGCCTTCGCAGAGTCTTCAAGTTCTGCATCTTCATCTTGCTAGTGAGTAAATTCAGACTGTGCACATAGAAAGTAATGCAGATTACACTAAACTATTAAAGTTTGATTTCTTTTGACTGAGATGTCCTGTAAACTAATATTTTTCTCATTGCTAATACTACAGTTGGTTCTTTCTTGTTGTAAACATGTCTGATGAAAATATTGTGTTTATTGATTGCTTTATCCCCATTATTTATTTGTTTGTCTTAACATCCTATTCAACATTTTTCAGTCATACCATTTTCATCAATGTAAATCACAATGTAGGCTAGTAACATACATTAAAAGGACACTGATCAGCTACAAGTGCGACCTGACTTCTGCGACAATTGATATACTTAGTATATAACAATACACTGTAAATACAATACTTTACTTGTTTACAAACTGCTGCAATGTACAAGCTTGCCAAATCCCTAGTTGCTGTATAATATGTATACAATTTGTTTCTATAAACTTTGAGCTGCTACTTTACCATGTAGCCTGTTAAATCAGCTGACTGAGAATCAGCTGATAAGCACATGTGCATATTTTGTTTACATCTGATGCTGACCGGACTTTGACCTAGCAGACACCATTAATTTCCAGGTTTCCCCGCCTCAAAATGTTACTGTAGCTCCTACAGCAGACTGGCCTTTAAGCATAAGTTGACAGGTTCTTTCCCTTCATTGTAATGCTAGTTTTACATTGTTTGTGGGCCGTTCAACTAGTTTGTTAGGACCAGGATAGTTTAACTTTATGCGTAAAGTCGGTTCGTTTTAATCAGACCCTCGACGTATGTACTGCTGCCGCTGATATACAAATAATCGCATGGTTCTGACCTATAACCTTTGTCTCAGAATTATTTTATTCAGACGTTGTTTCGTTCATAGATCAGTTTGAGCCAGGCATACTTGTCTATGTGGCCATGATGACCATAATCTTTTCATTGCTATCATGCATGTGACCAGTGTGGCAAAGTAAACGCTAACTCGGTGCATATTTCACGATATTTAATATTGTGCCACATTAAGGTAATAACATAATGATTTTCCTATAACTTAGGAATATGTCCTAAGTCTTATTATCCATTAAACTGTCGTTTTCTTATTAATTTACATCTTTTGTTGTTTTATTGTGCTGCCATTTTTGTAACTAACGTTGTAACTCCCGCGTCAACGTCACCTGACGTAACGTTATTAAGCATCTAATTGTCAATTAAGTTTATTAGCCAGTATATAATTAACCCTAAAAGGTCTGTACAGTTTTTAAGATGAGACATCATAAAGCCATTTCAAAGAACATAAATAATTATCTTTATCGCGGTTGTCCGCGACACTCCCACCACAATAAATAGTGACAACTGTAAACCATCTACCACAGTTTTTTGTACTATTTAGTTTCTGCTTTTACCCCTGTCACGGTCTTCTAAGCCGCTGTAATCTTTGCTCCTTCTGAAGCGTGTCTGGTTGTTGAACCCATCATTTCTTTCACAATCTTTGATATGACTGTTGTGATAATTTACATCACTAGCAGTAACCCCAATGCTGAAACTACAGTTACCAGATATGCCGAATATGTTTTCACTGCCTGGCCTTTCATGAAGAAGCTCGATGTTCTTACCGCAGCTGCTGTCACGGCGAATGTTTCTGTCTCCGCCATTCGTGTTTTGACGAGGAATGTCGCTATCCCCGCCGCCCATGCTGTCACGAGAAATGTCGCTGTCCTCGCCGCCTATGCTGTCACGAGGAATGTCGCTATCTCCGCCGTCTTTGCTGTCACGAGGAATGTCGCTATCCCCGCCACCCATGCTGTCACGAGGAATGTCGTTATCTCCGCTGCCCATGCCATCACGAGGAATGTCGCTATCCCCGCCGTCCATGCTGTCACGAGGAATGTCGCTTTCTCCGCTGCCTATGCTGTCACAAGGAATGTCGCTATCCACGCCGCCCATGCTGTCACGAGGAATGTCGCTATCCCCGCCGCCCATGCTGCCACGAGGAATGTCCCTGTCTTCGCCGCCAATACTGTCACGAGGAGTGTTCCTGTCCTCGCCGTCCACGCTGTCACAAGGAATGTATCTGTCCACGACGCCCACGCTGTCACGAGGAATGCTCCTGTTCTCGCCACACGCGCTGTTATGGGGAATGCCCCTAACCTCGCCGCCTACGCTGTTACGAGGAATGTCCCTGTCCTCGCCGCCAACGCTGTCACGAGGAATGTCTTGTTTTGACCCTAGTTTATTCTGTTTGAGTTCCTGTTTTACTTTCATAACCGGTTGCATTTCTGTTGCATTGTGTATCATCTGATTGCATTTGTCTTGCCTGACATTCTTCACTTTTGATGAACATTGGTCAGGAAGCGTCTGAAGAATGTCCTCCAGCTTATACCTACAGTCATCTACTTCTGCGATAAATGACCAGTCCTCAGTAATAAGTTGATCGACTTCCTGGGCTTCATTCCGACCAGACACTGATATAGACAACCTTTCATTAGCCTGTACTAAGGTTTCATTGAAATTATTTAATCTTCTAATACAGTTACTCACACGTCTGTAGAAAATTTTAATCTCGCTTTGTCCTTGTGAAGCCTCTTCTATCAGTTTCCTTCCTATGTCGAAATCCTTCTGCAACAAGTGTCTGTACCTTGTTCTGTTTTCCTTAAGGATTAAGGTTGCCATGTCTAAACTCTAGGCCGTTCCCGGGTTACGGCGCCAATTAATGATTTATGTGGCGAACACAAAACAAGAACTTGCTGTTTACATTTTAATCTTCCTGCGCCACATAAAATAATAATTTCCACAGAATTAAAATTACTTTTACATGTTTCTTCACTGTAGTTACCAACGTAATTTAACCTTAACGCAACGTCTTGATGACGTAACGTCATCAGTCCCCAAGTTATTTTAAGGCAATTAAACTACTACATAGAAAAATCTATATTAAAATGTTTTCAAATGCTGAATCTTAAATACTCGCGAAGCATTCGCGACACTCCCGCCAGAATGATTTCAGACTGAGTTTACAATGTTCCTTTACATAAGTATATTTCATAACTTTTAAAAACTGCTTCTTTTAAGACTAGTTCCATTTAAAGTCTTGACTTGTCTGGCCAGTTCATCAAAATTGGGCCTCTTCCTAGACTTAGGACTTTAATACTCAAGTTTCTTTTGAACAATGGGCCTCTTCCCAGTTGTAAAACTCGTCTTACTCCTCTTCCTAAACTAAGATCCCTTCTTAACCGTATACCCTTAGGAGACACAGATCTCAACTTTACAGCTGATCTCTTCAAAAGCTTGCATTTCTTACTATATCCATGTCTATAACTTAACAGAGCTATTTTTCGCCTTTGTGTGTCTCTAACCTTTAATCCCTTTCTAGGCAAAGTTGTCGTCTTAGCCTTGTGTACTTTTCTAAGCTTTGCTTTAAACGGCATCTTGCAAGGAATACATTCTTGTCTAGCTCCTTTTCTCTTCCTAGACATTGACAGTTTTATGGATGTTGGACTAATCTTAGTCTGATTTTTCACTAGCCTTTGGCCTCCTGAGATAGAATCTTTTCCTGGATATGGACCTTCTCCACGACCTAGATCATATTTCACTGTTGGGTCTATCTCTCGACATAGATCATTTTCCATTCTAGGACCCCCTCCTAGACATTGATCTGCACCAAATTTTTGACCCCTTCCTAAAGTTTGATCTCTGCCTATTCCCAGATCCTGATCCCATTCTAATATTTGGCCTTGTTGTGAACTTGGTTCCCCTGTTAGCCCAGGACCCCCTCTTAGGCTTAGTTTTCCACCAGCATGTATCTCGTTTGAGCACCTGACTGCAACGTCTATATCATTTGACTGCATATTAGTTAACTGTTGATGTTGCAGCTGCTGTTGTCCATTCAAAATTTGATGTACCTTAGCCGTTAGCTGTACCAAAGTTTGGTCCAAACTACTGATATATGAGTTATTATCCCTGGAAGCTTCCTGTTCCTGAAGAGAGATTTTTAGATTGACCAATTCATCTCTGTAGTCCATAACTACAGTGATTAAAACCCAATCGTCTTGGATTTTTTCTAAAACCTCGCCTTCTTGTTCCTGCCCCTCTATCAGTATTGACAGCCTTTCACCTGTATTTTCAAGTTTCTGCTGCAAAGCATCAAGTCTGGAAATACATTTACTCACATCTGTGTTCTGAACTTTATTCTCACCATTTTCTCTCTGTCCTTGCAGCAGATGCTTTCCATTTTCCAGTTCTTTTTCCAGTAAATATCTGTACAGTGTCCTATCCTTCTGAAGAGAATCGATAGCCATTGTTCCTACAGGTTGAGTCTATTCACTGTACATTTATTTGCTGTAGTTCCCATATTTCCCGGGTTTCCGGCGCCAATTTATGTGGCGAACACAAAACAAGAACTTGCTGTTTACATTTTAATCTTCCTGCGCCACATAAAATAATAATTTCCACAGAATTAAAATTACTTTTACATGTTTCTTCACTGTAGTTACCAACGTAATTTAACCTTAACGCAACGTCTTGATGACGTAACGTCATCAGTCCCCAAGTTATTTTAAGGCAATTAAACTACTACATAGAAAAATCTATATTAAAATGTTTTCAAATGCTGAATCTTAAATACTCGCGAAGCATTCGCGACAACCAGGCCGTTTTGTGTAGGAGTGTTTCATCGACCAATTGTTAGTTCAGGCCATGGGCCGTTTCGCTCTAGTCCTCTTGTCTCAGGATAGCTTATTTATGTTTCTTCACCCAAAAATATTACATCATTGTCTGTCGGAGGGGACTGCCTAGAATTGATTCTAAACAAACTGAAAGCTTAAACAACTCTATAATAATCATTTGGGTCGGGCGTCAGACTCTGTGATGGCCCCGACATAAAGCTATTCATTTTAGTTGGTTGGGGCCGGAGCTTCTTGTCTGTTGCTTGGCCCACCGGGGTCCAACTGGTGTTTTTCTTTTGCTCCGGAGTTAGTAGGTTATTCGGCGCCCAGGGATCTCCATCGTCGGGCAGCTTACTCAGTCTGTGAGTCCTGGTTTTTGATTCATCAGGATGTTTATCATGATTTATTTGTTT
This sequence comes from Rugalucina vietnamica, assembly GCA_964017185.1. Classification (NCBI taxonomy): domain Eukaryota; kingdom Metazoa; phylum Mollusca; class Bivalvia; order Lucinida; family Lucinidae; genus Rugalucina; species Rugalucina vietnamica. The sequence goes on along the minus strand of OZ024877.1, from coordinate 9,548,980 downwards.
GTTCTTGATGATTCATTGACTAGTTAGAGATTCACCACGAGGGCCGAATAACTAACTAAATGTTATGAACCACTGCAGAAGCTGAGGGTGAGGTTATGGCCATGTAAAACCGGTTTAAGACCGCCAGTAACTTTGTGTTACTGATCGTTCCAAGTCGATACTTCTGTGGTGGTTCTTTTTGTTTTATGTCTTGGTGTTTAAAATATTTTCGTGCTGTTGGCGCCTTATGTATGTTTTCATATTTTTAGTTAAGTTAAGGTAACTGAATGGCCACCTATTGGGAAAATAGCTGCTCATTCGGCTTACGATTTGTTTCATGGTATATGTACCTGATTGTTAGTTTGGTTTTTCCCACCTCGGTTTTTGGAGTGGGAATCTTTTTCTGATTGCGCCTTTTCCTGATCTTTGCCTACTTGTACCTTTTTATGTTTGGGCACGGTTATATAAATATGCTCAATGACGTAGACTTCGATAGACTTTCCTCTCTTCGGTATGCTTTTCATGGCACATATAAAATCAGTATGTGAGCATTGGACAAAGTATATGGTTTAGCGATTTGTGAAACCCATTGGCTTTTCATCTATGAATGGCCACGTTTAACTCTTCATCCTTTAAACTCCACATGATAGTTTGAGAAGAAAATCAAGCCGAATGTATATGTGCTAGAAGATTTAAACTTGAATAGCTACAGTTTGACTATCGACATGTACCATTCAACTTGACATACAGAGTTGTAGTATATGGTGGGGGTGGGGTGGGTTCCAGTGCTTTACTCATGTGTAGTAAACATTCTCTCAAGTCATTATAAGTATCTCAATTGTCTTTTTTTTCAGCACTAAAAGCCAGACTTTGCTTTTCAAGTAGTTTTCGCCGTACGTAGGACACGGTAAGTTTAATTACAATTTCATACGCTGTGAAGAGCAAGTTGCACTGAAAATTTAGTGGTTCTTTTTTGTTATAATAAACTGACAGTGTGTGGAATAAAAGATTTACTATTATTAAATGCAAAAGGGGAGAAAGACGAGAATGGAACAATGTGAAACTAGTTAAACCTCATAATAATTTTATATTACTGCACGTTCCAAGGTGGAACTTATGTTGTGTTCATTTACATCTTTTTCTTTTGTTTTATGAAAGCTGCTCACTCAGCATCCATAGTTAATGTTAAAGATGTGAACATCTTTCATGTTTTATGTAGAAGCACTTGCATAGTATAGTTTTTTTCGTTCTAGTATTTTATCCTCCCTGTGGTGTTGTGTATCTGACGGTGATTCCTGTCATTAGTATACTGAAGGTAAACTATCATGCTTATTTCTGCTTTATACAAAATTCAACATGGCCACAATAAGCTTCTAACGATAGCTTCTTTTTCACTACTATAGTATATATGCTAAAGGATATACATGTTTTCTTAGGTCATTTATATCAGATTATCTCTTATTATGCGTAACTATATACTGTGTTTTCACACTCAGTCTGACCTCACGCCCGATCGCCATCTTGGATGACATCATGTCCAGTCCAATCAACCTTTGTGCTATTGACGTTCGTTGTACATGACAGAAATGCTATGAATGTCAGGATAACACTTGCTTTATTTAATTGTTTTTGTTATGTTATTCTGCTTTGATGGGTTATACCTGGCAGGTGGTTAGTCATATGCTATTTAGTTTTACTAATAGTTTTACTAAAAAGGGTCACTGAAGAGGCTTAAGTAGCCGAAACCATGGCATGGCCCATCCCCATTCTCATGAATATGGTCTTAAGATGCTCTTAAAGGATCTCAGTTTTGTTTTATATTTACTTTTTGAGTCTATATATTGAATTTTCATGCACGGTACGCGCTGTTGCTCAGTTGATAGTTTCTGCATAACTTACCGTTTTGCTACTATATGATTTAATTTCATTTCAGTTCTCGACCTGAAAGTATGAAAAGAAGTGACCAAGAAGAGGGAGATGGGAAAGATGCTAAGAAGCCAAAACCTGATGACCAGTTAATTTGTGAAGAATGTGGAAACTCATATAGCACAATGAAAAAAAATTATTGAACATAGACTGCGTCATTCCTTATCGTTAAAGTGTAATTTCTGCAGTGCCATATTTAATGACAGAAGTAATTTGAGGCGCCATATTAAAAGGTTTCATGGGACTACGTCTACGAAAGTAGATGTATCAAATGAGAAAGTCTGCACTGTTTGTCAAAAACGTTTTTCCACGAAATCTCATATGCTTCGTCATAAAACTAAAGTGCATGGTCAGACAAAACAGTCTAAACCTTCGACGTGGTCTTGCCGTCATTGCTCTGAGTCTTTTGGTGATTATGCTTCTCTTCTTCACCACGTTGAGGACGCTCATCCACTGTCAGGTCGAAAGTCGACCAGTAAGGAAGGGCCCTCTTCTTTTGAGCCTGTGTTCCACGAAGCCGATGCTGCTACTTCTGACAACCCGTCATCTAACGAGAGTGCTTTGGAAAGCAGCGTGCAGCACAGATATATTTTTCCTCATGGTCATGAGTCCAGGGATTTGCTCACGTTTCTGGGAAACGTTAGATCTCAGATTCGTGACTATCTTTTCTCTAGGTCTCGAGCCACACGAGGTATAAAATGGAATCTGTGTGTGCAGGTTGAAATGGGAAGAGAGGGAGGTGCAGATGGCCAGGAGGCCATATCACAGCCGTTTTTTCGAAGCCAAACCTACGCCTTTCTTTCGGAAGAAACCTGGAATGAGACAGACCTCAACCAGGCCCTACAAAAGATTTTCGCTAGCATGGAGAAATATATGAGAGAAGGTTCGGGATGGTATCTCAAAAAGGTACTTAAACTTGAAGTTCACACCGTTGTCTATGCCCCCTTATCGGGCTCCACGTATGTACCCCTTCCAAACACTTTGAGTAAAACAAATACCATTTTAAATATTCAAAATCAAGACCACAAATGCTTTGTCTGGTGCGTCTTAGCGTCACTTAATCCCATTAGAGACACACCAGAGTCGCTTCGTCACTATCTCCCTTTCGAACACCAATTAGATATGAATGGAATCGATTTCCCCGTACCGCTAACTCAATTAAAAAGTTTGAGGATCAAAATCTGGACATTTCCGTCAACGTCTTTACATATGAAGACAAGGATATCCTGCCCTTGCGAATCACATCACACTCAGAACGGCTACATCACGTCAATTTATTGCTGTTGAAACAAGGGCAGAAATCTCATTTTTGTCTGATTAAAGACTTGAACGGATTTTTGTCCAGGACAAAGTCTCATGTTGGAAGATGTTATTATTGTCCTTACTGCCTCCACGGATTTCGGAAAAAGCAATCGTGCAACGATCATATCTCCTACTGCTCTTCTCACGGGGCACAAAAGGTGGTTTTACCTCAAAAGGGACAAGATGATATTTTAGAGTTTAAAGACATTGGTAAAACTCTGAAAGTCCCATTCGCAATTTATGCGGATTTTGAAACTTTAAACCGCAAAATAGCGTCCTGCACTCCAGATCCCTCTCGGTCTCGTACCACACCCACCACCAGATTAGACGTGTGTGGGTTCGGTTACAAGGTGGTCTGCACTGACCCCAGGTACAACAAACCGTCTGTTGTGTATCGAGGATCTGATGCTTCCTCCAAGTTTATAGAGTATCTTAGACGGGAAGAGGAAGAAATTAAACAAATTTTGAGTCATGTGACACCAATATCCATGACGGCAGAACAGAAAGAGGCATCTAAAAATGCCACTTTTTGTTGCCTTTGCAAGAAGACGTTCTCCCTGTATGACGAGGCATATGAACGATCTGTACGCCACCATGATCACGTGACAGGTGCTTTTATTGGCATGGCTCATAATCAATGCAATTTGAACTGCAAACAAGTAGAGTTTGTGCCAGTCATTCTGCATAACTTGCGCAATTTCGATGCTCACATCATATGCGAGAGTCTTGGAAAGTTTAAAGATGCTAAACTGACTTGTATCGCGCAAAACACGGAACGTTACGTCAGTTTCTCTCTGGGTGGACTACGTTTTATCGACAGTTTCCAGTTTCTCACATCGTCCTTGGAAACCTTGGTCGAAGATCTCGCCAAGGATGGAATAGATGCCTTTCCGCATTTTTCATCAGAGTTCCCTCGTAACGCCCGAGCAAAACTGCTGTTGCGGAAAGGCGTCTACCCATACGACTACATGGACGATGAAGCGAGATTCGGAGAAACTGCACTACCACCCAGAGAAGACTTTTATTCCACAATTAAAAAGGAGCACATAAGTGAACAAGATTATGCACATGCGCAGAATGTATTTACAACGTTTCAGCTCCACAATATGGGAGAATACCACGACCTCTATCTCAAGACAGACGTGTTACTCCTGTGTGACGTGTTTGAAGCGTTCAGAAGGGTTTGCATGGAGCAGTATGCATTAGATCCTTGCCACTTTTACACGTCACCCGGTCTGGCTTGGGTTGCGTGTTTGAAAATGACTGGAGTGACTTTAGATCTGATGACAGACATCGATCAGATCTTATTCATCGAGTCCGGGATTCGTGGGGGAATAAGCTACATTGCTAATCGGTATGCTCGTGCCAATAACCCTCTCATGAAAGATCAGTATAAGCCATCCGAACCTACTTCTTTCTTAATGTACCATGACATGAACAACCTCTATGGCCATGCAATGGTTCAAAATCTTGCAGTTGGCTCCTTCCGGTTTCTAAATCAAGGTGAAATTGAACGCTTTGATGTGCTCTCGGTGCCGGAAAATGGGGAAAAGGGCTATATTGTTGAATGCTCTCTGAAATATGGACAGCATCTTCATGATAGCCACAATGACTATCCCCTTGCTCCGGAAAAGAAGCATATTTCGAATGCAGAGTTGTCACCGTATGCTGCCAAACTTTGGAGAAAGTTACATGGGAAAAAAGACGACGATCCGCTGCCACCCAGAGCAAAAGTGGAAAAATTAATGACCACTCTGGAGGACAAAGAAAAATATGTCGTCCATTTTCGAAACCTGCAGCTTTACCTAAAGCTTGGCATGGAAATTAAAGAGATTCACAGAGTCTTAGAATTTCGACAGGAGGCGTGGATGAAGCCACATCGACTTCAACACGGAGATGAGAAAGAATGCCACATCGGCCTTTCAAAAGATCTTCTATAAGCTCATGAACGTCTCCGTGTTTGGTAATACGATGGAAAATCTTCGTAAGCATAGGAATAAAGAGCTCGTCCACACTCGGAAGCGTCTGGCAAAACTGTCCGCCAAACCCACTTACAAGACAACTTGTGGCGGTCGAAATGGAGCGTGCCAAAGTGAAGCTGTACAAGCCTTGTTACAGCGGCATGTGCATACTGGACGTGAGCAAACTTGCCATGTATGACTTCTTATATAACTATTTGAAGAAGAAGTACGGTACTAACGTCCAGTTGCAGATGACAGACACAGACAGTTTCCTCTTTCATTATCAGACGAACGATATTTACGCTGACATGAAAGAGGATGAATGTCTGTTTGATTTCTCGGATTATCCCAAAGACAACGTGCTTCACAGTGATAGAAATAAAAAAGTCTTGGGAAAAATGAAAGACGAGACCAATGGCAAGCCTATTTCAGAGTTTGTGGGGCTGCGCAGTAAAATGTACAGTTTTGTATGTGACAATTCTGAACCGAAGAGATTGAAAGGCATTACCAAAGTGGCTGTGCAGAAAGACCTCCGGTTCAACGATTATAAGAGTACACTGTTCCAAGAGACTCAGCAGCAATGTCAAATGAGTACAATTAGAAGTCATAGTCATCAAATTTTCTGCGAACCCATTTTGAAAACGGGTTTATCGGCATTTGATGATAAACGTTATCTAGTCAATCCGGTCGAGAGTTATGCATATGGGCATTATAAAATCTCTCAGCTGGCATCTCCTGTAAACACTAGTCAATAATCGCATAATTGTCAAACCTAAGAGTGTGTGTTTTATTCACTTTTGTTTTGGTACGTTCTTTATATGATGCGTTTATACCCGTTAATCTCAAGTATGCAATGTGACTCTTTGTCATTTGTTATACCAGAAAAATAACTATGTTACCATGCACTTTAGTTTGATGTATGGGTATAAGGCCCTCGATGCTTTTGCTTGTGCTAAATCAGATGTCAGTGCGTATGTGATAATTGAAAGTGTCACTGTGTCCTCATGAATTGAAATTCGTGCACTAATTATGACCATTAGAAAAACGTTACTCTAAATGTAAAAAGTGGAACTTGTCACCACTGACTTATCTTTATAACGATCATTTGACATTATACTTTATCTTCACTTTTATGTTGCTTACGATCTATGGAACGTATGTATACTTATGTATAATCATATTAAAATATTTTCATTTGTGATGTTGTTTGCTTTGTTATTTCTCGGTTCCATTGACACAGTCTTCTAAATTCCACTGACAGGTGCGAAAGAGGTTAGGAAATGTCAGTTTCGAATCACTTTTAGTTTATAGAGAAAGAACGATTGGTGAGGCCACTAAAACTTTCTTATCTGCATGGGATAATACATTGCCTTGTCTAGACCATTAATCTCGCGTACAACGACGCATGTCAGATGTGAGTTTCACTATGTTTCTCCAATCCTCACGTCTGCGAATGGTTAACGTGCTTGTGCCAGTTCCTGCTCATTGCTTCATTGCCCTGTCTCGAAACCGTTGCTGCAAATCCATTTAGATTATCGCTATCGAAATAAGTCAGAAACAAACGCACTTTTGACACTTTTATTTTTAAAATGAAATAAAGTGAACTAAGTGAAAACAAACGACATTGGTTGCTATTTATTCATTTATTGTATTTATTATCAGCTCTTTTAAAATACAATCAGAGAGCAAATTTTAGATTGTATAATTAATCCACTTCGGTTTTAAAGCCCTTCGTTTACGTCTCAGACCGTCATTGTTAACATTTTCGTCTTTGCAAAAGTCCATTTGGCTCAATGGTCTTTTCACATAAAGTTGTGGAGGTTCTCTTTCAAACTGTTTGTCTGCCTTGTGGTGTAAAATTGGGCTTCCAGTATCATCTTGCACACTGTCCTGGCTTCTGTTCACTTCGCTGGACTCTAGTTTAATCGGACTGTCATTTTCTCCGCCATCCTGATTGGATAATGTTCTTGTTTTGTCCGTCTTCATGAACAATTCTTCCATATGCTCGTACTTATGTCTAGGTACTAGTACGAATTCTTTTGCCATTACTTCAGGTCTTTTTCAATCGCTTTAAACAAATGTAGGATAATGTCCAGGTACCTTGCCAAGAGTTGCACTCTTCTAACACGTGTAGTCTCCTTAGCGACGAAACGATGAATAGCTAGTTTATGTTTTGCGAGTTTATTTACGTCTTTGGTTGACACCTCTCTCGCTCCTTGGAGGACGTTATAGGCTATTTGAACCACGGCCTTCAGTTGTTGCTGCGATATGGTTTTAATCAAGGCCTGTTGTTGGTCGCGGCTGGTTGTTAACAGAAGTCGCAGAAAACAACTCTCTTTCTTCGTTAATTTACTCATGTCTAATGCTTCTTGGTGTGCTCCGGAAGATAAACGATGGTTAACTGATCCGGTAATATATTAGTGCGAAGTTTATATTTAGGATCAGTATGAGGCGAGAGATCGATGAGAAGATATTCGTACTTTGGTTCGGTGGCCTTTCTGTAAGCGTCCATAAAGTAAGGTAACTGGCCCGGTAAAATTTGTTTTCCGAGAGTCTGCACCTGAAGCACTCCTCTAGAATTTTTCAGCAGGATAAAGTAATGCGTGTTTAAGCTCAAACAACGCATACCGTCTGCAAATAAATTTTGTGCCACAAAAATGGTCGAGAAATTTAGATGATGACTAAACTGACAGAACAGGTCAGCTATATCGGGATCTTTTACGGCCCTCTGCATAAGGTCGTCTAACACGAGAACCTTGTGACCTGGTTCTACGGCTGCCCACGATTCTGTCGTCTTTAGTGGGCAGACCCTCATAAAATCGAATTTGTGAAAGGTGGCTTTTCATGTCATCGTAATTTGTCTGGTAAATCCCGTAGCAGTAAATGATTTGCTTCGGAGGCGACGAAAACACTTGGTCTCCTTGTCGAAGAATCTTGAATAATAGAGTGCTTTTCCCCGACCCAGTAGCTCCAGCAATAATGCACGTGAAACGACACTGTAATTGGATTGTCGTAGAGTCTATTTTATCCATAACGACCGTTTCGTTACTGCAGATATCTATGCTGCCCTCAGGAAAGTCAGTTGATCAATGATAGTGTATCATCGAGAACGGTTATTTTAAAGACGTTAACGGGGAAGAGAAAAAAAAACACACAGAAAAACGTATACAATATATACTTTTATTATAATTTCCTTAACTTCATGCAAACGCTGACATATTAAACGTGATAAAATGTGATAATAGTAGCCATACAATCTCGCAACCAACCCATATGACAAATAGCTGCAGTTTTTGATGAATCAAAACAATGGTTTACAAGTTTGGTTATATGCGCACTCATCTTTAGGGCAATATGGGAAAGCACGTAAAAACATCTTATAAACAAAGTCATCATTACCGGTGAAAAAGTCTTCAGAAAATGAGTTGACAATGTCTTGCATGGGTATTCTCTGGAATCGCTGATGAAGAAACCACAAACAATAAAACCCACAGACTTTGGAAAAGTCACTTTGTAGTCGTTTGGTGTTCACGATGACATCTGCCTTGGCATTTGACTTCAAGAACTGAAAAAACAATTTGCTGTAATAATTTGGCGGGTGCCCATAACTATCGAAGAACTCTCCACGTCCGCGTTGATCGAAATAAAAAGCACACCAGTGCCTTCCTGGTCGATCGTGTTCGTCGGTATTAGCTATCACAGCGCAAGGGAAATAAGTAAGTCTTTCTGGAAAACGGTCGGCAGCGCAAACGACCACACGTTCATTCAATATCGAGTCACACTTGACACAGCACTGTAACTGCGAGGTGTTCATTCTGAAATAATATCCCTGGATTCGGATACTTAAAGTAACCTGGGCTCTGACTGTAGACTATACAACTGGTAGTATCTGTAATGAGACAAAAAAAAATAAGAATGTTAAATTTCTTTAAATGGTATGTTGTTTTCTTTCAAATAAGTCGGCAATTCTCTGATATATGAAAATAATACTGGTAACGGTTAAGAAACAAAATAACTTACTAGTCAGTGCTGTCTTGAATTGAATGTCCAATCTCAGATTGCCCGTTTTCATCAAGCTCATGTACTGTCCGGTTTCTGTGAAGTAAGGTTCTAACTGGAACACGAACAAAGAGTTTCCTCTGATGAAGTCTGCTCGATCTATGGCATTCCCCGCGTCGTGGTTCCATTTACCAGTGCTCTGAAACAACTCGGTGTAAGCTCGCATCACGGTAGCGCCAGTCGTCGATGTAAAATCAACTTTGATGGGATTTCCTCCCACTGGAACTCCATCAGCGTACAGACAAATAGATTGTATACCGCAGTTCTCAAAGTCGAAAGGATTAGCTTTGTAGTCTCCAGATACTGCTTTCGATTTCACGAATCCTATGACGACCCGACTCGGTTTTTGTCCTTGAAACAGGTTTTCCCAATGAAAAGACGTGCTCCCACTTGGAATACTCTGCACGCGACATTCGCCTCTGATAAAGGGATACTTCGCATTTGTCGTTTTAAGCATTGCCGACTGCCCGTATATCACAGAGAGGTTGACCCGAATCTTCCTTGCTAACAGGTAGATGTCTTGAATCTCTATCTGATAATCCGGCTTGGCCTCACCAGAGCTTAGACAGAATGCCGGACTGCTTCTATAAAGTTTCAGATTGACATCTACTTGATTGATGAGATACCTTTGCATGGAAAACAAGTCGTGGTATATGGGCCCTTGAAAGCGAGAATCAGCTATGTACTTTGATCTTGCGTAGAGACCAGAATTAGCACCTCCTGGGTCAGTGTCCTCGGGATGGTCATTATCATCTTTGATGAAAAGCTGTGATAGAAGCTGCGACTTCTTGGCATCTCCCCAAAGTTCAGCAATGTTTCTATCATGGCACGGTATGGATTGTAATTGCAAGTGATTATGGCCTTGTTTTGAAGCGTCACTTCGGTTGAAGAAAACAATGCTTGCAACAATAGATTCGTCGGCCCAACCTTTTCGGTAGCTCCTAGATTGGAACCATCGGCTTTTTTGACCTTCAGCTTGACGTAGAGCTGCGAATTGGCCAGATCCAAATAGTCAAGAGAATTTTGTCCACTGATGCGAAACTCGATCAGTCCATCTCCACCCAGTTGACTTATAGGACGTATTTCTTGGGTGTATATTTCCGACACGGCCGTTTGTGTGGGTGGTAAATCAAACAAGGACAGCTCGCTTGGCATACCCTCTGCAAATTCTTCTTTGTTGACTATGGACATATTTGGTCTCTCCGTTTAGCGTCTTTCAAACAAGGGAAATCGAATAAATTGACGTTTGATACTGTGCTTTGTAGTTTTATGTCCACCAGTTTGTCGTTTGCCTATTTTCGATTTATTCTTCAGTTCTGTTTTGATTATGCGATGCTGGCGAGGCGATTTCTTTAGTTTTGTTCTCTTGTTTTTTCGTCCCTCGGAAGAACTCTTTCCACTTCGACGTTTTGACTTTGTCTGAGGTTTTATCGCTTGAGCAATCGTTTTTAAGTCCCGACCTTCCCTCTCCAACTCGCTCTTTGCTTGATCTACCATTAGTTCCGTGGTAGACACTAGTGTCACTGTCGTTGACGCTTTTGGTTCTTCACACTCCTTAAGGTACTTGTCTATGGGTGCGATAAATGAATGAGAAATTCTACCGCCGCCTCTCATCTGATTGGTCGGCTTTATCTGGATTTTCCCTTCAGCTAAGTTTTTATAAAATTTCACCCATTTCTGTGGGTCTGGCACGTACAGTTTTGAAGGATTCATGTTTGGCATAATGCAACCGATTAGACTCACTCACTTGGAATGACTGACATTGACAAAAAAAGATGTAGCTTTTATATATAACATCGATTGACTCTACTCTTCGTGTGAGCGCGTTAGGTGTCTGAAGGTCCTAACTAGGTAGAAAGTATCCAGTAGCCTGGGTAACAGTGTAGTATTGCGGTATTGCAGTAGGGTCTGACGCTTAGAAGCAAAAGGTACTCTAGGGCTGCTTAAGCGTCTAAGCACCAATCGATATTGAGCAAAATAATCCCGATCTTGTAGAAGGGTTGGAATAAGACCGTTGGTGACATGGAAAACAACTTTTACTATTGCGCTCATTTGATCGGATGTCATGTTTCGAATCATCTGACAGCGAACAGTAGGATTAGCGATTCTCAAATCGTTCAGAAAGCGCACGTGTATCAAAAATTGTGACATATCTGTATCTGATTAATCAGAAAGTGTCAGAGTAAAATGGGTATCGTTTGAAATGGAGTGTAAGATAAGCGGGGGAATTCAAATATGTGGCAAACGAATCGTCATCAGTTTTTATATACACATCAAATTCTATCAACTCCTTCTTGCTGATTGGGAGATAGATGGGGCTATCAAAGATATAACTCCAACCGTTCTTTTCATTCATCGGCAATCTCCTGAGAACAGGTTTTTCGGCACCATCTAAAATGCTGCTCTTGCAAATATTGGTAAACACGTAAACAGCACCGTCGCCTTTCGTTGGCAGTCTAGACTTCCCTCTACCAGCTTCGAATTCCATGAGTCCCACTTTTCAAACACCGGGAAAATACAAAGGAGTGGATAAATGAACTTTAAATTTGTAAACTTTATTCTCGGGAAAATAGAGGTCGCTTTCGTCACTTTTGATGTACACGTAATGCTCCATCTTCACGCACCTCGATCACTTTTGTCAATGACGGAATCACTGTCAATCCAGCTATTAAATTTCTTCGGAAACCCGTCCCATTTTACGAAATATTGAAGCTTTCCTCCACGTCTTCTTTGTTTCAACACTTTCTCTATAAACCATAAATTATCGGCGTCCTTGTCAATAGCTAAGAGCTCAGAATTATAAAAATGGCCTTTGATTTTATCGCCTTGAAGATCTTGTAGTGCGTACATGGGTATACCTTGAATAAATTTAGAAGAAAATATTTTGAATACTTCTGTACTGAACTGGTCGTCGTATGATTTAACGAATGGTCTTTTCTGGAAGCTTACTCGCACCAACTGACCTTTCTTAAATTTGGCGAAAGATTTGTTTACATGTTTCGACTTCCTTTTCGATTTTGGCGTCGTCTTCAGATACAAGCTAGCCCACACGTTGGCCTCGTTGATTTTACTGACTTGTTTAGGTGCCAGGTAGTCTAAGCTTCTGTGAGGAGAAGCGTTATAACTAGCCACGATTTGATCGAGGTAGTCGATATACCTGTAACTTCTTTTTTGACGCATCATTCTATACATCATTCCTTTAAGGGTTCTCTGACTGCGCTCGACTACGCTTGCCTTCGCAACATTTTGGGTGGTGAAGAAATATATATTGTTTTCGGTCATGAATTTTTTGAACCATCTATTGACGAACTCTGACCCTTTATCTGTCTGTAACGTTTTAGGTTTCCTTTCGTTAAAGACGATTGACATGCCCTCTATCACCGATTTAGCAGTCTTATCTTTCAATGGTAAAACCCAGAGGTATTTCGAAAACACATCAATCACAAAGAGCAGATAATTCGTCCCAAAGTTTTCTTTACTTAGATTAGACACGTTGGCCAGGTCTGCTTGGAATTGTTCGTTGATACCGGAGACTCGCACGTTAGGCGTTTTAAACCTGTGACGAACTTGTCTCTGGATTGAATATGAATCTTGATTGTTAAGCCATTTCTTGATATATCCCAGACCGAATCGTCCGGGATATTTCTTGCTTAACACTTTGTACAATTTCTGAGGGCCGGAAAAAGCAGCCGGATTCCCAGCATTGAAATAATAATTTTCTAAGATGGCGTTTTTGTCTTCGTCCATCTTTAGGGCAAGTCAGTACAAGAATGTGGGGTATTTGTGATATGATAGTTCATATATATATATATATATATATATATATGATCGGGAGTATCATCAAAACGAAGAGAGTAAATACATAAATTATTTATATTCTAGACAAAATGACATTCAGAGAAATACATTTGTCAGGCGAGACAGCACCAACTAAAAGTTATCATAAAATCGTGCTTCTAATTGTATCATTCTTTTCACAGTGTCATAAAGCGTTTTCAGCCATTGCTCGTTTTGTAACACTGTCTTTCTCCAAATGGTATCGTCAACAAGTCTCCTGATAGATCTACAGTTTGAACAGTCAGTGCCAGCGACGATACTATTCCATAGTTGGATGATTTTATTTTCGTCTATGGCTCTAACTATAAGCGGAAAATAACGAACCAGCTTTTCATGAGAATTCAAAGAGATGCAACTGTGGCGTGTTTGTGATAAATGTCCTGTCTGACACCCATAACACATTTGTCTGGCTACTGAGAACAGATTTTTCATACACTCATCTGCGTACAATAATGCCAATTGATCTAATGATTGTTTAGCACAGAACCCTTCATTATGAATTTCCATCATTTGAATAAATCCAAAATAGTGTATGTTTTATCTAGAAGAAGCTAGTTTGTTCAAACACGATAATGTTGACACAACACACTGTGTTCAAGGAGTTTCGTCGTCGCAGTAGAACGTCTCACAACTGACCATCTTTATATAGATACATCCTGGAGAACGAAGTTTGTGCTCACGCAAAGGGCTGTCGTGTCTCTCCCATTGGTTAAGTTTTAAGTGACAGGCAAAACACACGGTATAATCACTCTGGCCAGTATAGTAAAAGCCTGCGTGTGCCAAAGAATACTTGTCAGGCATCATCTGTTTTGGCCAGTTATGGAATGTCAAAAGTCTGTCTTCAAACATTCCCATTCTGTATAAATGTCGATTTGAAAAGACGTCCATGTCTAGTCTATAAAACTGACAATCAGTGAAGACTGAAAAATGTCATAATGATGACGTTAATGGCGACCATAGTTTATAAAACGTCTCCGGTTGGTTTTCGTACAGCTCCACCAGCCTATTGGCTGCTTCTCTGGACTCGAATCTGAGGTTGTAATGAGGTATGAGTTGTTTGGCTATATACTGGTGAATAAGGTAGCACAGAGTTATAAACATTGTTCCTTCTTTGTGAACGCAAACATGAATAAAACATTGCCCCCTGGTTCAACATACGTATATACAAAGCCAAATGCCTACATGAGCAGACACTCCTATTGGCTCCCTAGCAGTCTAACATTTCATTTCCGCGTAAAAATGCGTCTAATAGAAGTATTCCATATTTTAAGTCACACAGGGCCTCCAGTTTTTCAATCGTTAGTTTAAATGTCTTTTTTCCTTCTTTCAGCACAACTATAGTACCTTGTTTCGTACGTTTTACTTCGAAAGAAAATCTGTCATCTATCCAACAAATAATTTCCTTCTTTTCGGCTAAACAAAGCAAACTAGAAAGCTCCGGTTTACACATGCTAAAATTGACGGCGTCTAATTGCGCTTGCGCCATGACGTGCTATGAAAAACTAACTGATAAAATTGATGTGAAAGGCATATATTTCATCCAGACGCGAATTTCTGGGTCAGATCTATAATTAGAAACAGAGCCCGTATTGTTACCTAGCCGCTGGTGTCTCGACCCACCCAAAACAAAAGAACAAATCTCTGTAAAATGGCATTCTTTGCCTCATTGTCCGTGTTTGTCTAGTTCATAGGCTTATCCGACAACAAGTGTGAGTTAAATGAATGTTACTGCTATTAAAAAGTTAACACATAGCTGTTTCTTCGAGAGCCAATTAAAAAAAAAAAAAAAAAAAATCCCGCGGAGTGGGATCGAACCACCGACCTCCTGGTTTACAGCCAGGCGCTCTACCGACTGAGCTACAGCGGGTGTGGTGTGTATCGAATGATGACCGCATTCCAGACAGTGGGTGCCGCCCGGATGGCACCAGCTGTTCTAAAAATGGAAACCGTATCGAATAAAGCATTAGGGATCCACCGAGCGCAGGTGTGCGAACAATAGATGACCCAGTTTAGTGAGAGTGACGCTCTATGTCATCATCCAAGATGGCGGACCGGATATTGTGCCATACCAAAATGACGACTGGACATGATGTCATCCAAGATGGCTACCGGATGTGAGGTCAAACAAGATGGCGACCGGATATACGTAATCAAAGATGGCGACCGGATGTGAGGTAATTTCAAGATGGCGACCGGATGTGACGTCATAGGGTCAAAAAAGGTCTTTGAGACCCTTTTTGCCCTATCCATTTTACCCGACTGTAATCATCCAATAGAAACTTCAACGAATTAAATATTAAACGCGCGAGAGCACATTAAGATGGAAGAAGACATTAAGAGCAGTTTTGCTTCCTTGAAATATGTCTGTAATGAAGGAAATAGCATCTATTTAATCATAATTTCTGAACTTTATATGTATTGCGAATGCGGTGCAAGTTTTAATGTATATCAAATAGATGTCAATGAATAATATTCAGGTCAGAAAGTGGCATTATTCAGAGTACTTACATAATACCAATCTCCGAAAGTTGAAAACTTGACATTAATTCTGTCGGAATTTTGGTACATGCCGAAAACAGCTTCCTGTCCAATCGGACTGCTCATGATCAATATAAACAAACTACCAGTTTAACACAAATAAATGTATACACAAATTGTAGAAGTTTCATCCAGGCAAGACTAATAACCAACCAGCAATGAGCCATGCAATGTAGGGTGCGGGGTCAATTTATTTTGCGACATTGCAGGGGTATGTTATTAATGAAACGGAGCTGTATTTCTTAGTATATGATCCTTCATTTTGGTGCCTGGAACTTGAGATTTTGGAAATTTCTTGTGCATCTCACAAAAGAAATCTTCCTTTACGGCACAGGTGTATTTGCAGTATTCACAGTGTTCGTGTAACACGATGACCACACAAGATCTTGACTATTCGGCTGAAAATTTTCAGTACATCCAGGCCTGTTCAAACTTTGATTAGAGAGTATGGAACAAATTCATTATGAAAACATGCCCATGCAATATACAGACATTTTCAAGTTGTAAAAAATGAAAATTTTCAAAAGAAAATTTATCGTTTTTTTTTCTTATTATTGCCCAAAAAAAGATTGTGGGTACACGTTAGAACCGGTTCACATCATCCCAAGGGGCACCCCGTGGTCAGCAGTGTACCGATGAGAAAGGGTACTATTCTTAAGCAGGGCAGTGCGCAGCGCTGTCATCATTTAGGTAATAAAAATGCTGTTTTCTGGAAAATATCTTTTATAGTGCTCTAAAGCGCTACTAAAAGGGGTGGAGCGAGGTTATAGGATTAAGCTATTTATGGACCGAAATGATCCGGAATAGTGTTCTATACTGTTGTTGCTACATGTATATCCACGTTACCACGTTGTGGCTATAGTTATGTAATTTTCGGTTTAGGCTGCTCCGCGCATGCGCTAATCGGAACCTCTTTGGTCACGTTACGTAGGCTCGCTATCGATAAAAGAAGCCATTCAGAGCATGCTCGGATTTACCTTAAATGAGCCTTCGCAGGAGAAAACCAACGATTTGCACATGCGAAAACAAAGACACAGATCAGCTGTGCAGTAACTGCACACAGGGGTCTATATCGTCATTTTTAAGGTTTTAGGGGGATAGGTATGTATATATATTGTCTATATATTCATATATAGTCTACATACCTATCCACCTTAAACCTTAAAAATGACGATACAGGCCCCTGTGTAACTGCATAGATGATCAGCGGGTTTGTTTTCGCCACACGGATAACATGACTGTTCATCTTCTACTTATATCCAACGTTGTTATTATTATTATTATTATTATTAGGTCAGGTCAGTTTAACTGCTACTGTAACATGTAATCAGTACTACCTGTTGTCATGCGGTGCAGATGGGGCTCGTTAGCCTTGGAAGGCAACTCATCTAGGAGTTAAGCTAGTTCTCTACACAAAATCTAGCTGGGCAGGGGGAACTCATTAGTCTTGGTTGACAGCCCTCCTAGGAGTTTACAGGTCTCTAAACAAAACCTAAGAAAGGGTAGATGGAGCTCTTCAGCTGTGGCCAGCAATTCATCTAGGAGAAGGAAACTCCAAAATCAAACCTGTGTGTCTGGATATGCCTAGTCCAGATATGCAAAGACTGTTTCGGTAGATGGAGCGGAAGAAATCATCTGATTCAACGGTTCAGTAAGCGATACAGCAACATGTTGTGGAACATGCAGAGCGTGACAAGGCACTAAAGATGTTACGGTCATCCACTGCATCCAAACCCAACTCCAGACGTCTTGACCTGTGTCTTGCCTCTGGGCGCAGCTGGGCGAGGACTAGAGAGTGAGGTTGACGTTGCGCACCTCTTCCTCACTATAATCCAATTTCATAGCGCATGTAATCTTATTTCTCAACACACAAGCACTTGCATACACAACAATTTCATCACACTTGCACCCACATACCTACAAAGTCCTGTGGCGATGGGCGAGTGGCGAAGCAGCAGGTGTAGGACACACTGGGAGCTGTAGTTGCAGACCTGCACACAGGCGGCTCAGTTCTAATGGTCGTTTTCTGTGAGGAGAAGCAGTAAGCAGAATTCGGCAGTCGGCTGAGTGACTGAGCAGACCTATTTAGGACCGCACTGCTCACCCCCGTAGCATGGGGAAGGGGCGAGAAAAGGTGCCCTAAACAATTGCCTGCTTCAAAGCCCCTGGCTGGTTAACCGCGATCAGCGGGGATCCCCTTAAGCGGTCGAAATACAAAGAAAAAAGCTAGAGTAATCCCCTTACGGATTGGCGCATGGAATGTGCGCACTTTAATGGATAGTGCTGGGTCAGATAGACCACAGCGTAGAACGGCCCTTGTGGGCAGAGAACTTGGGAGGTATGATATACAGATAGCTGCATTGAGTGAGACTCGGTTCGCAGATGTTGGGGAGATCAAAGAAGTTGGTGCTGGATACACCTTCTTCTGGAGTGGACGCAAAAGTGAAGAGAGGCGTGAAGCAGGAGTTGGCTTTGCCATCAAAACAGAACTTGTTGGTAAGCTGTCAGGATTGCCAAAAGGCATTAATGACCGTCTAATGACATTGAGACTTCCTCTGTCAGGCAATAAACATGCAACTATTGTCAGTGCTTATGCACCCACAATGACCAATCCAGATGAGGTCAAGGACAAGTTCTATGATGACCTAGACAATGTTATTTCTGCAACACCCCGCACAGACAAGCTTATCCTTCTTGGCGACTTTAATGCCAGAGTGGGTACAGACCACCAGAGCGATCAAAGTGGCGAGGTCTCATCAACAAAGGAGCAGCTCTCTATGAAAAGAAGAGAATCTGTGAAGCTGAAAGAAAGCGAAGAGAGCGCAAAGCCAAAACAAATGTGCCACCAGCAGACTCTATGACATTGACTTGCTCTACTTGCAACCGACAGTTTAGAGCCAGAATTGGCCTAGTCAGCCATCAAAGAACTCACCAACACACATCAGCACTATTCAAGAAATAATGATGGTCTTTCTCATTAGTGAGAGACGAACTATCATATCCAACGTTTCAAGCTTCAAGCTTTATGCTGTCACTTTACAGCCTGGCTTGTGTCGAACCTGTTCGGGACCCAAACTGTATGTTTTCTCACGCACAGGCATGCTCGCAGTTGCAAAAACCTATATGTTAGGAGCGGTCATCCTCCATGTTGACTGAAAAGGCAGTTCCAAGCATGCTCGAATTAACCTGTCCATGCGTCAGTGCGCATGCTCGTATTTGCATCTTAGCATGCTCCGTGTCGATGAAAACAAAATGTTCCGAGCATGTTCGGAATACCATAAAACGGCACTAATGCGCATTCTTGTAGCTGAAATAGAAAACAAAAGAGGGAAGGAAAGTTGACAAAAGTTCGGCCGGGCATTATTGAAAGCGGTTTATCCATGCATACTCTCGATGCTCCGAGCACGACTGAGTAAATGGTTGCTCCGTGCATACTTCGATGCTCCGAGCACGACTAAGTAAACGGTTGCTCCGTGCATACTTCGATGCTTCGAGCATGACTGAGTATACGTTTTCTCCGTGCACACTTCGGTGCTCAGAGCATGACTGAGTAAACGGCGATTGTTCGGAGCATACTTCGAGGCTCCAAGAATGACTGAGTAAACGGTTGATCAGCGGCTTTGCATACTTCAATGCCAAATTCCGTGGCACGTTTGTTCAAAATTTGGCATAAAAACGGATTTGCGACAGTCATGGCATGTTTGTCCTTACAAATAGACAAATCGAATTGTGTTGAGGTATATCTATCGTGTCCAGATACCATCTGGTGAATTTATCACGAATTTACATGTTTAACAGGTCCATTGGTAAATATTTCCCTAAAAATCCCCAAAATGTATTTTTTTTTTAAAATGCGTCGATACCAGTAGAGAAAAAATGTTTTTTTTTTTTTTTTTTTTTTTTTCTTTTTTTTTTTTTTTTTTTTTTTGTTTACAGAATTTCTCTTTGGCTACATTTTGCCAAATCCAAAAGGTCACTGGAGAGGCTTAAGTAGCCGAAACCGCAGTATGGCCCATCTCTTTTCTCATTTATATGCTCACTGCTCTTAAAGGATCTGTTTTTTTTTTTATTTCGAAGTCGCAAGGACCCCTTTGTTGGCATTCCTTCAAAGTTTCAATAAATACTATGCTTAAACCCATTCTTATTCAAAAACATTGACTTTAGCAATTTTGTCCCCCAAAATTCAGTTGTTTTAGACTAAGTATAAACATTCTTTTTGAACACTGCGCAACTTGAGTCAATTGCAAGACACATATTCTGGCAAAAAACGTCATTTTCTTTTCAATAGAGGTTTGTGTAAGAAAAATGAATTTGAAAAAAAAAGCTGGTTCGAACATTGGACTAGTATATGTAGCTTGTTTTAAAATCATCTGCGGAATAGGATTAGAGCGTCGCGCCAAAAGGCAGTGCCTAATTTCATATTATGGTAGGGTTAAATACCCTTCAAAATGTTTCCAGAAACGCTGGAACGATTTCAACTTCACGTGTACAAACGGAAATGCAATGCCCTGTTATATCATATCGACACCTATAGTGTATCTTACAGCCAACTTGAAGGTTTGCCCTAAATCGTTGAAAGAATCTGAACTTTAAATGGCAAAAAACATGCAATTCTGAAAATTAAATATCATTGATCTCTCATTTATGGACGAACTGTCCAATAGTCTCACCCGACAAACTGGAGAGGCCCGCGATTGATAGAATTTGCGATCCCTGGTTTTCATGGCGAGTTACATAGCCACTATGCCACGGAGGCTTCTACAGAGATTGTACAATTTAATTTAAACCCCTACACAGACATCAGACGGATACAAAAGTACAGCTCAAAACGTCGCAATAAGTCATAAACGTATGATGAGCAAGATGACTATTAACTATCGCAACATGCAAGTACAAAAGTGAAACACTGAGTATGTCTTTATTTGTATGTACAATACTTAGGTATAGTGTATTTTTTTTTTTTTTATTATTAAGACAATTAATGAGATGCATAGCTGACCAGATTTATATTATACAGTATGTATATCATCGCCGGACCTCTCGTACATAGCAAGAAAAACCGTTATTCCATGAAGGTTCTCAGTCAGCCGACTTTCAGACGTTACAGACGTATAGGTTATAACTTGAATGTTATGCGACAGTCTGCATGCTTAGTTTTTAACCCAATCATGGTTGATAACTATGCTGCCTTCTTTAATTGCACGCCGGTGGGACGGGCGTCAGACTCTATGATGGCCCCGACATAAAGCTATTCATTTTAGTTGGTTGGGGCCGGAGCTTCTTGTCTGTTGCTTGGCCCACCGGGGTCCAACTGGTGTTTTTCTTTTGCCCCGGAGTTAGTAGGTTATTCGGCGCCCAGGGATCTCCATCGTCGGGCAGCTTACTCAGTCTGTGAGTCCTGGTTTTTGATTCATCAGGATGTTTATCATGATTTATTTGTTTGTTCTTGATGATTCATTGACTAGTTAGAGATTCACCACGAGGGCCGAATAACTAACTAAATGTTATGAACCACTGCAGAAGCTGAGGGTGAGGTTATGGCCATGTAAAACCGGTTTAAGCCCGCCAGTAACTTTGTGTTACTGATCGTTCCAAGTCGATACTTCTGTGGTGGTAGAATTTGCGATCCCTGGTTTTCATGGCGAGTTACATAGCCACTATGCCACGGAGGCTTCTACAGAGATTGTACAATTTAATTTAAACCCCTACACAGACATCAGACGGATACAAAAGTACAGCTCAAAACGTCGCAATAAGTCATAAACGTATGATGAGCAAGATGACTATTAACTATCGCAACATGCAAGTACAAAAGTGAAACACTGAGTATGTCCTTATTTGTATGTACAATACTTAGGTATAGTGTATTTTTTTTTTTTTTTATTATTAAGACAATTAATGAGATGCATAGCTGACCAGATTTATATTATACAGTATGTATATCATCGCCGGACCTCTCGTACATAGCAAGAAAAACCGTTATTCCATGAAGGTTCTCAGTCAGCCGACTTTCAGACGTTACAGACGTATAGGTTATAACTTGAAAGTTATGCGACAGTCTGCATGCTTAGTTTTTAACCCAATCATGGTTGATAACTATGCTGCCTTCTTTAATTGCACGCCGGTGGGACGGGCGTCAGACTCTATGATGGCCCCGACATAAAGCTATTCATTTTAGTTGGTTGGGGCCGGAGCTTCTTGTCTGTTGCTTGGCCCACCGGGGTCCAACTGGTGTTTTTCTTTTGCTCCGGAGTTAGTAGGTTATTCGGCGCCCAGGGATCTCCATCGTCGGGCAGCTTACTCAGTCTGTGAGTCCTGGTTTTTGATTCATCAGGATGTTTATCATGATTTATTTGTTTGTTCTTGATGATTCATTGACTAGTTAGAGATTCACCACGAGGGCCGAATAACTAACTAAATGTTATGAACCACTGCAGAAGCTGAGGGTGAGGTTATGGCCATGTAAAACCGGTTTAAGCCCGCCATTAACTTTGTGTTACTGATCGTTCCAAGTCGATACTTCTGTGGTGGTTCTTTTTGTTTTATGTTTTGGTGTTTGGAAAATTTTTTGTGCTGTTGGCGCCTTATGTATGTTTTCATATTTTTAGTTAAGTTAAGGTAACTGAGTGGCCACCTATTGGGAAAATAGCTGCTCATTCGGCTTACGTTATGTTGTATGGTATAAGTACCTGACTGTTAGTTTGGTTTTTTTTCCCACCTCGGTTTTTGGAGTGGCAATCTTTTTCTGATTGCGCCTTTCCCTGATCTTTGCCTACTTGTACCTTTTTGTTTGTACAGAATGTTTCATTTTAAAACATGACTATGTATTCGGCATGCATTTACAACAAAATGTCGGTCCCACTCTTACCTTATTGGAAACACTTCAAACAAGGCTCATTTGTAAAGAGTCTCTTGACCCGATTTCGAACAATTTAGTCTCTTTTGTACGCTCATTTAAAATAGAAACTTCAGTATTGTCCCTAGTTGCTAGCAAAACAATTAAATAAGAATGCGGTTTATTGGCTTAATGTGTTTCTATATTTCCACTGTGGCTATCCTCGATGTCTTCGCCGATTCGTTTCATGATAGGGAAGTGTTAGATGTCGATGATTTCAACACCGACAAAGAAAGAATCACCCAGCTCGAAGAGCAAGTTGCAGTTCTACAAGAGATCATAGGTACACGAATTAATTGATCCTTATCGGGCTTGGGACGTTTTGATTCAACTCTCAGTCCTGTTTCTAGAGGTAAGCATCTTTTTTGTATGGAAAATTTTGTTTGTTTGCGTGTAGTGATGCTTAACGTCCCAGTCAACAGCTATGGTCAAGTTGGGACGATGCCACAATTTTATTGCATTTTTACCCAAAATTAGGACGTCACGACATTTTAAAAGTGTTTCAAATATAACCACCCAACTAAGCCAATAAGGCTTATATGTATGAATAGTTTTACTTGAACCACTTTTCCTTAAGAGGCTCAGATCTGAGCGGTTGATCAGTTATCAGATGGTCAGTCTGTAGGGTAGAAACTTTGCCTGTAAGCACAAGCAGTCCGTCTATTTCTTTAGGTTCCAATGGGCGGGGGATCAATTGTGTATGAAAGAAAGCAGAAGATTTGCTTATTTGCTTATTATTTAAAATATGTATACAATTTTGACACTGATGCCCACGGGCTTACGGTTACACATTTGCAAATAATTTGTGGAGGTACGACGTTGACGTCACAAAACGTGAACTAAAGTTGACGTCGCAAAACTGCATGCGACGTTAATTGGATTTTGCGCACTCAGTCATTTATTTCAAAACGCCGCCTAATAAGACAGGTTGGATATTTCTAGCAAGACCTTCGCAATTTCCGATTCTATAATATTTAGACAACATTCACTGTGAATGACAATAGAACAGGATACTATAAATGTGTTACAAACGATTTTCCAAGAGCAATTATTTTTTTTACCAAATTAAGAACCTTAAGATGCAAACTGTGGGTGGTGCGTGTTTTCTCTAGTTTTCTTATTATATTCGTTATCGCTATTCATGTACTGAGCTTTTGGACATGGATTATTATCATAATAAAATTGTAAAAATGTTAAAAACTAGATTTTCGACTTTGACTCCACAAGACCCAAAATGTCAGATACAGTCACAATTATTGTTGCGACTGTCCAGACTTTCCATTTGGTATCTTGTCAAATTGTTTTTCAATGTCTCTGCTATAGCCTAAATATATTCTCTAACATAAGACGTAACCATGGCGTCTTTTTGTAATTGTAGACTGCCAAGAACTCTATCTAAATGGCTACACAGAAAATGGTATATACTCGATATCACCAGACGGGCGCTGTCCATTCAGTGTTTTCTGCGACATGACAAATGGCGGTTGGACAATGATACAACGAAGGCAAGATGGCGGCGTCAACTTCCGGCGAAACTGGACAGAGTATGTTCGTGGTTTCGGAGAATTAGATGGCGAACATTGGCTAGGCTTGGATAAAATACATCGTTTGACGCAAGGTGGCAGTCGAATTCATTTTAGTCTCCTTTCCTACGACTTCATGTTCAATTATTCGTACTATCCAAGTTTCACGGTCCATGACGTCATGTCCGGTTACAGGATGAATGTCGATCCGTATGGTTATGAAGGAACCGAGCCGGAATTATTAAGTTACCACAATGGAATGCCGTTCTCTACTTATGACCGGGACAATGATCAGTATTCCGGGAGATGTTCTGAGGACTATGGGGGAGGGGGTGGATGGTGGTTCAGAAGTTGCTACCGACTGGGAGTCCTCAACGGGGAATATGGAGTGAGAAATCATGCAGGTATGAGGATATGGGATAGAGAGGACAAATATGTTCTGAACTCTGTTATTAAGATCAAACCTAGAATAGGAATGTGCTAGGATTTACAGAACTATACTTGTGACGGCCTAGAAAAAAAGTGGGACGTTTCAAATGATGGGCTATCGTCGACTAACGTGAAACTATTGGTGTCATATATAACTTGGAACTAATTTACAATAAACTACATGTATTTTGCATTTGGCTTTAATGAACAAACGAAACAGACACACACGCTCGATATGTCAACAAGCGTTTAGCGTGTTAGGCATTGCGTTTTATTACGTTTATCCTCACTGTTCGAGGATATAACCGGAATGTTGAACAGAGGAGAAATAGTGTATGCACCGTTCTATCGTTTCTTGTCATAGGAGTCGAACCAAATAAAACAAAAATGCAGTATAGACTATTCCACAAGTTTTATTTAGCACAACTGATATTGACGCCAATGATTTTGTTCTGTGCTGCTGTACAGGTACAGTCTCCCCTCAGTTGTCCTTGAACCTCGGCTGAGAAGCCTGTGGACCCTATAGGTTTACACACGCCGTTCACGTCTCGACAACCTGCAAGCAAAAAGTATAGATGGTTCTTGATATGTAAAAATCTAATTTTTCAATGGAAAAGAAAAGATGTTTTGTCATTTTTTTGTTCAAAGCATTGATTGTTGGCACACGTTTGATCAAGGGTTCTAAGGAGAGCCCGCGATCTATGTTTTGGGTCCAAAATAAAAAGAACGAAAATGTATACACCCTTACTACATAACCATGAACGTAAGGGAGTGTTTATTTCACTGACAATTTTCATGATGTAACATAATACTCGCAATTTTATGCAATAGCCTTTTGTATGTATACATGTATGTGCATAGAAACTGTATCGCATAGAAACTGTATCATTTTATATTAATATAAGTTTTAATGATAAAAAAATAAATATGCAAATGGCTCACTTTGTGCTACAATATCTGATTTGTGTCCGTCCATGTGTTTTACA
This sequence comes from Rugalucina vietnamica, assembly GCA_964017185.1. Lineage (NCBI taxonomy): Eukaryota > Metazoa > Mollusca > Bivalvia > Lucinida > Lucinidae > Rugalucina > Rugalucina vietnamica. The sequence goes on along the minus strand of OZ024877.1, from coordinate 9,523,545 downwards.
CACTTGTATTTCACACAGATCCCTGGCTCCTTTTCGTCCCAGGTGTGTCCTATATCATAACACGTGCCATTCCGTGATCTGCAAGCTGGAAAATGGACACTTTGTGACTATAAGTAATAGTTAGAGTATGGAGGAGAGGTCAATACGAAAATTATAGACCCGGTACGTGAACTTAAAGCCGACCGAGCGGTACGTGAACTTAAAGCCGACATTTCCTCAATGTACGTGTATCTAAACACGTTCGTTGAGAAAACGTCGATAATTTTCTAACTAAATACCTCGCATTTTGTCGTGGTTATCTTATAAATAGGTCACATATCCAAAAGTGTCAGGTTTCTATTTTGCATTTTGAACACCTATAGAAAATAAAAAGGATTGGTCAGAATCTCTATCTGCGGACTTGACAAGTTTGACTTCTTGTTTAAAGTCACATAATATGTAAACCATGATCCGTGAGTTCCAGTCACGACCACGTTTACCTTTAAAATCAAGGCTACCGGACCTTCTATCGGCGGTCAGGTCGTCAGTAAAACACGGACACTTGTTCACATTTTGCATAAACAATATTAATCTTGAGATGAGCAACAAATCTACCAACGAAGAAGCTATGGTATGATAATTGTTTGATAGTCAAGGTTTTCCAAAAATACAATCTATATACGTGCTTCGTTTTCACGTCAGCCGCATTTATGAAGAGTGTACTTGTAATTCACCTCTCAAGGGCTTATAATATTTCGTTTCACATCCGAAGCCACTCATAAAATAAATACAACCGAAACTTATCCACGGGGGTGATTCAATTGATACCACCTGTGCTGTCGTCCGAGACGTTACTGCATATATTGCTGTCGTCCGAGTATTCCGGTTTTCGTCCGAGTACTACGGCTGTCGTTACACAAACAGTACACACGTAAAAGCGGCTCGTGATTGTATTTGAAGGTATTATTTATCCTTTTTTTCTGCTAGAATGTGTTGTTAGATATTTGTCTATCGTGCAATATGTTTGTACGGGTTTTTGGCTCGCTAGTTTGCATACAACCATGTGTTTAATCGTAAAAAAGCAAAAATCACATAAATATGCAAATACTTTAATAATCAGCATCTCTCAGTTCTAACCATTTATTGAACAACATGGAAAACATAACTGCAAAGATAAAACCTTTTACAGTTATAAAAAAATCCAAAGCAGAAAGAATTTGAAGGGGCGTTTAACTTTTTGTGTTACTGCTGTCGATCAGTTGTAAATATGTGTGATACGGCTGTCGGTTAAACTCGTTACGGATGTCGACAATTTAGAACAGGTAATAATTGAAGATATATGGGTAAAACTAAGTTTAAGGCACCCTAGATTTCAGAAATATGAATGAAATAACATCTATTTCACTTTGTTCATATTTCTAACGATAAACCACGGTGGGTTGGTTACACGAAGTAAGATATTTACATGACACACCGCCGCACTTTCAAATATGAATATTGAACGTCGTCTATACAGTGACCGGTTGCCTTGCTTTCTCATTTTCGCATGCATTATCCAAATCAGAAAGTGTAATGTATACAATTTAAACTTTGATGAGCGTCAGGATTGTCTTACAGCGGAAAAAGACACACTGATTGATCATTTGAGTAATGCACTTTAGCCATTTGTAACCACGCCCGTCCGCCCCCATCCCCGGGGAGGGCGGGGGCAGCCGTGGAAATGAGCAGGGCTTTGACCAAAGTTGTGCTACGGCAGTGCGTGGGAAACGGGCCGTGAAATTAAAAGCAGCATGTGGAGAAAACAGCAGTGGTTTTACCAACAAGCAGTCCTCACAGGGTGGTTTTTTTAGCGAGGATTGCTTTTAGCGATGATTTGCTGGACCAAAAGTCAAAATTCCCGCTATTCCCCGGTGGTGGGGGCCCGTTGTTACAAATGACTAGTACATAATACCTTATAATATTGCATTCATGTGTATATTTTCTTGTAGTCGCTCTCGAATGTCATTAAATGGCGCGAAGTGTAATATTCTGCTCTGCGATACAAAGGTTCACGTGTGTTGGTTGTGCTCTGTGATACATTGTGTTGTTCTTTCTGTCCCGCTTGGGATGTCTTTGGGTTGGGATGTTGATTTAGCCAGTCGAATACAATGATTTCATATTTTTATTTGACCCCCCCCCCTTTTCTTGGTTTCGCGAATTTACTTTTTGGTGAACTAGTAAAGTTGGTCTCCTATCCGCCTAGTATCTTCGGTTTTGGCTTTACTGCATCGGCATTTTGTATATTTATATCTTTTAGCCAGCTTAGCACGTTGTTTAATTTCATCATACCGTTTTTCCTTTTCGCAGTCCTCGTAGACATGGTGGTTTCGCTTTCCTAGGAAAAATGGTTTTGTTGATTATAATAATAATCTCTAAATTTCTGGTTTGGATTTTAACTTAATTACATCAATATTTTTTGTTACATATGTTCGCCAGTTGAACACTATTTTTATTTTCTTTCTTTATAAAATGTCCCCAGGAGAAATGGTTTTCGCTGTTTTTCCCAGTAAATAAGCTAATCGGCATCCCAGGACAAGTGGTTTATCTTCATGATACGATTGCTAATTGTGCCTACCTCTATGTGCTCAGGGAAAATGGTTTCCGGCGTTGTCCCTAGTAAATACGCTCATCGGCGTCCCACGAAAGGTGGTTTATCTTCATGATACGACTGCTTATTTTGCCTGCCTCTCTGTTGTGTTCGTTGCCTTTGGTTTTGGTTGCGACATAGCCGGATGACTACCTCGTTGGGAAAGAGCTAATTATTCTGCTATTCGAGTGCGTTGTCCGACCTAAGTTCGGAAAATTTGTGATGCCGTTTGCATGAGTCATTTGTGAAATATTTTAAATATACTATCATATGACTGTATATGAAACTGTAAAAAATCACATACTTTTATCTGGTCGCCGAGAACACTTCGAAACATTTTAAGTTCCGAAGTGTTCTAGATGTTGACAAATGTTGCAAAGAAAGAAAAGTTTGCTAAAGAGTTCTTATACTATGCCGCATATGATAGGATATGTGTGAAATATTTTCTTTCATATGAATATAGCAATGCGTGATTTCCGACAGTATGTGCAGTACGAACGCGCTCTCTAACGTATGCACAAAATATAACATACACGGAGTTTGTTTCCCGACACTGTGTCAGCTTATAAATCGTTTTCATTTCCAGAAAACATGTTATGCAAAGTTTGTACTTAGAGACGCATTGTTCATTCATATGACTTCACTCATATGACATTACAGAAGAGACTATTTGTAGCATTTGTGTTTTTCGAGGTTATGCTTTCTAGCGATCTGTATAGTCGTCCTTTTATGAGTAGCATACGAAAATTATTCAGAAACTACAAAATAAATGCATAAAATATGTTGAATTTGATTTCAATGGACAATATGCCATCTCGAAATACTATCGACAGCCGTATCGTACTGATCAATAAACAAACGCCAGCCGTATCAGGGGTCAGCGACAGCCGTATCACGCTTTTTAAAAACGGAAAATAAAATTGGAACGACGCAATGAATTGGGTAAATGATTACAGCTTTCAAAGGCTAAATGGAAAGCGTAATATCCCTGATAGTTTCGCTTACATGGAATGGTTGCATGTGTTGAAAGTAAGAAAAACACGCGAGAAAACGATGTTTTGTACTAAAAATAAATTCTTGGGATTGTCTTTATGTTAAGAAAACTGGAAAGACGTTTGTAATAACGATAAATACCTTCTTGACAATTTTCGGTGATAAATGCGCTGATTAGCGACGATCTGTTGGCCCTGTGGGCACTGAAATAGGGGCACCGATGATAACGACAGCCGTAGTACTCGGACGAAAACCGGAATACTCGGACGACAGCAATATATGCAGTAACGTCTCGGACGACAGCACAGGTGGTATCAATTGAATCACCCCCGTGTTATCATAACCACATTTTAACCCGGCTTTCAAACAACATCACTTTTACAAAGGCGCTCATGAGTAGACACTCAACATTGAAATAACGGTAAAGGGTGAAGAACGAGTTTGAGATGCGGGGAATCCCATGACCCCAATAAAACTAGGACACCGCGTTTCCGACCTGGTCTATATAGTAGCCCATAGACGAGGGTTGATTGAGGATTGATAGAAAAGGTTTTAAAGGTAAAAAAATGGCATGAACATAGGGTCTTCAAACGGGTGAAAATGAAAAAAAAAAAATGAGTCCAGTCGTCGAGCGCCTGTGGACTGACAATAAAATGAGCCGCATAGAAAAACCAACTATTCTCATATGCGAAAACAAAGGCGCGGATCAGCTTCGCAGTAACACATTTGTTTTCGCTACCTCTTCGACTAGAATCCAAACTTTCAAGCTTCTAGCCTGCTTCTATGACTATGCAGGCCGATTTGTGTCAGTCCTGGTAGGAAACCCAAATTTTTGGGTTTCTCATGCAAATGCTAAAATACAAACCACCCGCCGATAGCGTGAAGAAGGAATCTTTTAGATCTTCATTGAATCTGCACTCATATGTCATACACGTGGGTGTCCGCTTCTTGTAGCCGACAGGTCGACATACGCCCTCGTCATCACAACCTGACCAATGTCGATTAAAGTTTAATATAAGCAACTTCTGATAATGTTCAGAACACCTCCTCGCAACAATAAACAAAATTAAATGATGAAATGATACACCTGTGATAAAATACCTACAAGAAAATTAATTGGCTCTTATACCGCATTCATACGAGGGCTGAGCAAAAAAAGTTCACGGACTTTGTCAATAAGAACAATTTACTCAAACTTTCTTATGTTCAACATACAACGTCAGATATATATATGTGAGTACTGTAATTGATGGTTTCTGAAAAGTTTGCTGACACCTACCGGCGGATATTGGGGCTGTATCTCTTTGTATTGTGCTTCCTGTTTTGTGCACTACACACTTCCTGTTTCGACATCCATCCAACCACGTGGCATTGACCGGCATACAGGTGTTATTGAACACGCATTCTAAAACAAAAAGACGAATCTTCGTAAAAAAGAAACGGCTGCAAAACGTTTTAAAATAGCAAGCAATTCACTGGATTTGTTACGTGTAATATACATTTGTACACAAGTTAAGTTATTCTGTCCGGGAGCACAAAAGCTTGATTCGGCTACGGATAGCTGATCAACCCCTTTGTTAAATACCGAGGTATATAATGTTTCTATATATGATAATTTCTTGAAGTGATAGTGGGTGCCTAAATCGGTATTTGTGACCCTTAAAGCATTTTCTTTTTGATGGTACATGTACAGAAGAGGCATGTTTGATGTCAACTTTACCGTAATTCACGATCTTGATTTGCATGACTGATCCATCCTTATGTACAGTTTTCTGGCACTGGTAATCTACACACTTTTTCTGATCTTTCCAGATTGCATTTTCTGGCTTACAGCTTTTATTCCATTCACATCCTGAAATAGATTTAAAATAGATAGGAAATAACAGCGATGGAGAATCGACCCTTAGCTTATTAATTTTGGTACTGAATCCAAAGACACTGTCCAATGAAGATAGTAAGAGTTAGTTTATATTCACCATTGCTTTAAAGTATACAGTCCTTGAGACAAAGAATTTTTATTTTAAATCCCGCTACCCTTTTAATATTAGATTTATACACAAGCGAGTCACGTATTCATAGCCAAACAATGCTACATCTTGTATACAGTCTACCCTGTATATGGTTCAAATATGAAAGTGGTCCAGGGTAGCATTACCTGTTGCTATTGCATCCAGTCCTATTCTGTCTCCCTGGAAATTGCACTGATATGTAATGCAGCCTTCTGTCACATTCTCCCCCACTGACAAACAATGGTTTTGGAAATCACGACAACCTATTCGAGGAGAGAGAATAAAAAATAAAACTTTTCAGGAATTAATGCAATTCAAGTTAAAGTCCAAACCCAGACACCCGACAGTAAAGAAAAGTAAAAATAAGACAAACACAGTTTGCACAAACGGTAAATGCACGTAAGTGCTTATCTCCAAAAGATGTATATGTATGTGTATTTTTGTGGTTCTTCGTTTTTCGGATAACTGGTGAATTATTTCGAGTTAAAACCTGAGCCTCTAAGTCAATGCACGCAATTTACGTGTCGAGTTTGTCGAAGCTATGCACAGGTTAGCCACCAAAACTACTAGTGCATCTGCTTAGTACCTAATTTGACTGTCTCCACACCCCACTTAACCTCTGCCTCTTGTCTGTTGACGACACATCTGTAGTCAACGCAACCATCTGTCCAGATCTCGTTGTCTTGGTAACAAGTGTTGTTCCACTCACATGCTAAGAATTGAAATATACAAGCACACATAGGCCTTCATTCAATGTGAGGTAAACTGGACAGTACATTTGTACATACTTAAAAAACAAAAATTTAACAGAAATTAACAAAAAAAAAATAAATAAATAAATAAAAAAAAAATAAAACATTTGTTTGAAAGTACGTATAGCAACAAACACAAGTTATACAAAGAATTTAACCGAAAATGCAGGTATATCACGTATGTAATGTACGTGTATATATATCTTGTGGTTAACTATTAGATGCAGTTTAACAGTACATATCGTCCATGGAGCGTCTGTATAACATGCATTTTAATTGTACAGATGTGTTTGAAAAATATGAAACTACGAGACATGTAAAGTTAATTTCAGATACAATTATAGTTTTGCACACACAAAGGTATTTGTACATCTATTCTCAAACACAACGTGTAGAAGCTGTTCATCCACTCGTATTTACAAATACTGTTCACATCATCTATAATGTACGACTTACAGACATCTGTAGCATTTACAACCGCTGAAAACCCAGTGTCTGCATTTGACCAGACACATTGAAAGTTATGGCATCCGTCGGTCCAAGTCTCATTCACCTTTTTGCACTCGTTCTTCCATGTGCAGCCTATATGTTAGTGTAATATATGATACTATATAAGCATAGTTAGAATACATTTATATGCAAGAGAATCTGGTTATGATTGTAATAACATTGTGAAAGTCATCATATGCGTATGTTGCAATATGGTTAGGATATGGTTAGGATATTACAGCACTGTTATGTAGAACTGAATATTCTGGTAATGGTGTATAGGAGCAAAAGATACACAACACACACCTCACCTCTCTAAAGCTATATTCTAGAATGGCTTTAACAAGCTGCAACAAGGCATGTTAGAATGATCCTTTTCATATCCTTATCTAAGCGTGATTAAAATGATTGGATATTTCTGAAATGAATCTCAATTTTCTGATGGGTGGGTTGCGCGCAAAATAAATGAGCATCGAATGGGTTCATGTAAGCACTATGGTTCATAGCACCATGAACATCAGAAAAATTAAACTAATTGCTTATATATATTTACATTCCTTTCTCTCTATGGCTTGTTGAAAAATTATCAAGGCAATTTCGTTTACACGCAAACGGAAAGGCATAGATCGATATTGTTATGACGTTTACAACGTCCAATCCCATTGGTGAGAGTCACTTTTTCACATTAAGTTTGGATCATGGGACTCCGGGTGACACGATATTGTTCATGGAACTATGAACCTTTTAAATTAAAAGACTTTGCACCAGAAATGTAAATATATATAGATAAAGGAAAAGAATTATTCTCTCTTCTCGATGACTTCTGGTTAAATCAACTACAACTAAGCTGGTGAAAAAACCTGAACAGAATAACCGAAAATGTATCATGGTCCACTTACGAGATCCATACATTTAAAATAACCTTGTAATTATCAATTGATTGATATAATAAGTGATTTGTCCATTTATTAAGAGTGTCTTAATTTAGACGTTGATGATCTCTTTGTATCTAATACTAGTATCTTATTCATCTTAAAGAAACCCAACGGCGTGTAGTTTGGATAACTGTGCAAGATATTGTTGTTTATTGACAAAATGCCATGGCGTTCCAAAGTCTATCGAAAAAGGTTTATGACAGTTAAGCCCAACACACTACTTAGAGCAAAGCTGCGTATTTCTTACAAGTAAAGATGTCCGTGAAAAAGATGGTCAGCACTTCACTTCAGTGATGTGTATCATCAATGAAATTGTTATCAGGTACCGATCACACCTACATGTATACTGTATAAACTCCCAGCCTTATCGGGAAACAAAGTATAAGTTCTAGTCATTTAACAAAGAAACAGAATCAGAGGAAATTACATCCTAGATATACGAACATGGTATGGAATAAAAATAATTGTTAGATCCTTTGGAAGCAGTAAAACATTCAAAGCGAGAAGATGGGCCATATTGTACAATTTCGGGTAATGAACCTTCATCAGTGACCCTTTACAAAACTGGCAGTGAAAGCCAGACATTTTGCTGCAATTTCAATAATTTACATCTGTGCAGTCTGAATCAAAGGCTCATATTCCCAAAGGGGCCAAATAATCAAAATACAGTTAAGAAGATGATTCTTAACTATAAATCAATGAGCAAATAAGTAATGACCTCAAAATCTGTAAGTGTGTGCTAGACATGTATAGTCTACTAAGTACATACAAGCATATAATATAATTAGCAAGTATAAAATGATTAGAACAATACTAAAGTTGATAATTGTGATTATAATTGTATTTGTATAAGAGGTTTATTATAGAGCCTTCCCTTGGTAAAAAGCAGATAATATAAAGTTAATATTAACAAACAAATGTTAAACGTCTTGACAACATAAAATTACCTCCTCTAGTGACGTCTAAGTACACAAATGTTTTATTGGCGTTCAGTTTACATTCGGCTTGATAGCATCGTCCTTTGATGGTTTCACCGATCTTATAACAGGTGTTACCGTCGTTACAACCTAAAACGATAACCCAAACAGAAGATGAAACATCGGTTATTGAAATTATTTCAAATATTCTCGCTGAATCTCAGTACTTTGCGTCTTCCTCGTAATTCTGTGCATTAAAGACAAAGCCAAGTAACGATTTTCGACAACGTGGCAATTCGACAATGCGGCAAAGCATCTAAAATCTATCAGTTCCATGTCCATGAAAAATATACCCCCTTAAACCCCCTTAAACCCCACTTTTATATAATGAGACAGGGGTATGCAGGGGTATACCTATTTTTCTTATTTTTGATCCAAATCATAGATTTTGGGTACTCGTTAGAGGCGGTTCTAACGTATACCCACAATCTATGTTTTGAGTACAAATATTACAAAAACCAAATAAAATATCGGATGAAACTTTCAATTATTACAGCAAAAACTAAATCTGTATATTGCATCGACGTGTTTCCGTAAAATAATGGATTGGTGTGACATGAAAAGTAAGGATACACAGTAAAGGAATGACAACTATTAAGTTTAAAATCCCAAACACAGACACAAGGTGGACGAAAAAAAGAACGATACTAAACATAATATAGAATAAATAAACATGTAACGCTTAAGTCGGTTGACTACTCCAGGCAGGAGGTCAGCTGGCTAGTAACGACTTAACACAAAGGTGGTGAGCACAACAGAAGAGGAACTTGAAAAATTTAACAGATAACATAAGGATAAACAATATTACTAGGCAGTAATTATTGATAAATCCATCATATAAAAGATCTTCAATAAAACATAAATCAATTCGCAATCGTTTCAAACTAATCAATGTATGGAAAATATACTAAGATAAGGTTCTGAAATAAAATACCATATTCGATTGGCTGTATCTTCCACTGATAATGTCCACCTTGAACATCATTATCACACCGGTATGTCATACAGTTGTGGGTCCACGTAGAGTTGAAAGGTTGGCAAGTGTCCTGCCAGGGACAGTCTAGGTAGAGAAAACATGCAGAAAGTTAATTTTACAGATACGACTATAATAATGTACCTCGTTTAGTGAAAAAAGATTTACCTTACCTTTATGATGTATCTTGTTCATTATAGGTTGGTTAAATTATCCAGTCTATGGTTTGTTAGCTTTTTATTTACTTTTCAATGATGTAAGAATTTGTATTGTATTTTACTTTTTTTTAATAAACATTTCACATTATCCAATAGCGTTACATGATGGCATAATTCCACACGGTTGAATAACATGCCAATGGCTGTATAAATTAAATAATTTAAAAGATCTAGCAAGTTAATTATGTCAAGCTCTATCGAATTACACTTTTGTTTAAGACATCGTAATTTATAAACGTAATAATTTCATACAAATTCAAGCGACAACAGTCTCTCGTACCAGCTTTCTTGACTTTGAACGACGTTTGATTTGTTTTTGGGTCAAGTGTACACACACTTGTATAACAACCCTTGTATCTCTCGTAGTTCACGTCCCGACACACATCGCCGTCTGTACAACCTGAATTACAAAAATTACGATAGCATGTCTATATAAGCCACGACGCGACAAAACACGGTCTTCAGGGTTTCCAACCAGGTCTGACACAAACCGACCTGTACAGTAATAGAAGCAGGCTAGAAGCTTGAAATTTCGAATTTAAGAAGAAGAGAAATTGTGCTATCCGTGTAGCGAAAACAAAGGTGCTGATCAGCTTCGCAGTTACTGCGAAGCTGATTCTGCGCATTTGTCTTCGCACAGGCAAAAATCCGGTTTTATCACGGTGCGGCTCAATTATGATTTACTTGTAAACAATGTCAATAAGTGCTGAAGATGTACTAATATTTCAGTTGATATAAATTCGATATTTTTATTATACTGTAACCATAGATTATGGGTTCCAAGAAAAAAAAACAATACATGTTTTGAAACAAAAATAAGAAAAAAAAAACCCGTAAATTCAACTTTACAATTTTAAAGCGAATGTAGGGGGTATATATTAAATGTAATGGGCATGTTATTCTGATACTTTCTTTCTTAGAAGTAATTATTTTACAGCCTAATATTTAAGGTATGTTTTATGTACTGATAGTCGATAGCTGGTCACAGATAGTGCACATAACACTAAAAAACTTGGTACACTGACAATAACTCTTAATACAATAGAGGTCCTAAAAAGGAATCTAAATACTGACTGAAAAGGGAAGCAATTTTGCTAACCAAGTGATAAAGGATCATAAAAGTAATACATATTTTAATTTATTTAATAAGTCATTTATGGCTTATCTTTATATTGCAGCCTGTGCGTGAGAAAACCCAACAATTTGGGTTCCGACCGGGTCCGACGCAAACCGGCTTGTACAGTCACAAAAGGTGGTCAGTGGCTGGAAATTTCGGATTGAGAAAGTAGAGGAATTCTATTATCCGTGTAGCGAAAACAAAGGCGCTGATCAGCTTCGCAGCTACTGCGAAGCTGATCTGCGCCTTTGTTTTCGCCTATGCAGATTGTTTGTTTTCCCATGCGGAGGCTCATTTTTCAAATGTCTTCTTTCAAAATACGTCACTATTTACCCTCAGCTATATCTACAACTTTGTACATCTCGGCTTTGTTGTGAAGAACCTTCTTGCAGGACTTTTTCATGCACGATTCACCTCGAATTACTGGCCACTCGGCATTCTCTAGTTCACAGCGACCGTTCACTGAACATCCTTCATGGAAGAATAAATAACAAAAAAGACAATGAAATTTCCATATAGAAATCTTTTACCCCTAGCATGACCTATATATATAAAATTATTATTTTATTCTTGAAAATACTAGTACATATGCATATGTTTTCGAGAAAAACCTATACATGTATAAAGTAAACACGTAAAATACTATGCATTCGCTACAGAAAAAGGACCCACTAGGACCTACTGTTTTGGTTATCTGAAATAGGGCAAATAAAATAACGAATTCACAGAAATTAGCTAAACTAAAACATTCGATCTATGAAGGATTCTGAAAGGCATAACGTTATTGAATTTACAAGTAATATGCAATGGTCCGATTGAATCATGTCCATGCAATATATAGAGATTTTTTTCAGCTGTAAAAATGAAAATATCAGTAGAAAATTTTTGACATTTTTTTAGATTGTGGGTACACGTTAGAATTGCCTAGCCGAGGCGGTTCTAACGAGTACCCACAATCTATGTTTTGGAGCAAAAATAAGAAAAATAGGTATACCCCTGCATACCCCAGTTTTACTATATAAAAGTGTGGTTTAAGGGGGTATTCATTGCACGGACATATTTTCTGATGATTCGAGGAAACTGAAGCGTACCAACCTCCTGACACAGTTTGTAGAACGCTGAAACCCTTTTCTGATAAACATTTCTTGGTAATACAGTCTACCGTCCTCTCTGTACCTATTGATACAAACTGGCCGTCCACATCCACACAACCTAGGGGAAAATGAAACTAACTTGATATGTGTACCAGGCAATATCGAACGCATTTCTCAATTACATAAAAAATGAGACAAACAGGTTAACTTTTAATTCAGTTTGGTTTCAAAGAAGCCATTTACCTTGATTAACTATAATACATATCACCAATGTTAGCTCTGAATGTATTTTAAACAGCAACAAAGGAACTTCAATGTCATACAGTACCGATGTTACCACACAGGAAGATGTATGTTATGGATAGTTTAATACTTTGTAAGTACTTAAAGAAAACAAAGCATAGCCTTTTTCATACTGTATACCGTTATCTGTAAAATACCCAACATCTGAACATCAAGGCCGACACCTTCCACTTTATTCGAAACAAAAACCAGGCCTAAACTAGTTAAGTCACGTAAAATACTGTATATTCTGTTCCATTTCTCGTGAACCGCTTGGAAATGTTAAATTGCAATAGTCTGGACGTTAAAGACGTAGATTACATGTGTCAATATACAAACAAGGCTCACCACACCCCATGGGATTGTAGACACACAAATAAAGGATTATATCCCCAGCATCGAACTTGACTTCCGGTAGTGACCCATTCTGGATAATGGCCGACTTTGCTGGACCGTCGAATGATATGAATTGTACTGAGTTTGTCATCCCTACAAACAATTTAAGCAGACGATGAGTTTGCCTTCTGTTTATGTGGGGAGAGGTTGACTCGGACGCTCACTACTTAAAACACAAGCGAAATGCCTCCATGAGATTATACCCTCGTTTTGATTGTTAAGTTTAAAAGATTTTATTTTTTATTTTTATTTTTTTTTTATGTTATCAAAACTAATGTTCCTCATATGTTTTTTTTTCCTATTGGAACCATATGGAATAGTTTTACCTTCTTTGTTTTTTTCCACCAAACATGCCCCCTTTTAACTAACCTTTCACTTTCTGACATTCAGTTGCTCCCTGACTCATGAACATCACAAAACTTTGATCTTTCGGAAGGACGATTTCTTCAGTAGCCATACCGTCATCCCGGCAACAGAATGACAGTCCGGTATCGGCGCCAAAATCACCGTCAGGCAGAGAACCGGATGATTCCGCCATCTTGGATTTCTTTTTATTGTCTTTGAACTGAATGTAACCATCATTAAAACCTACAGTTACCAAAATAAAATTGAATATGAGCCTGTGCGCGAGAAAACCAACAATTTGGGTTCCGACCAGGTCCGACACAAACCGGGCTGTACAGTCACAGAAGATAACAAGAAGCTTGGAATTTTGGATTTAAGAAGAAATTTTAGAGACTGTTTTATCGGTGTAGCGAAAACAAAGGCGCTGATCAGTTGTGCAGTTTCTGCACAGCTGATCTGCGTCTTTGATTTCACATATGCAAATTGTTGGTTTCTCATGCAGCGGCTCATATATAAAGCCTTACGAAAGAACCAAGAGATAAAAAGGTCCCTACGATTACTTAACAACAGTAAGGAAAGTGACACTGGAGTCTTTTTTCAGAATAAAATGTTGCCATATTAAAGATTATGTAACTAAAATAAATCTATGAAAAAAAAAAAGATTAATGAACTGTTGCATTCTTTAATAGCAACAAAATCAGAATACTGGTGAAACGTCAAACTGACAATACCACACCAGGGCGATAAGGCTTGACCGGAGGGGATTAGTCCCGAGCTCTCACTAGAGAAGTAAAGTCCTTTAGACACACAGTCACCTGACGTTTCAGCAGAGGAGATCAGAGAATCAGGGAGAATTTTTCTCAAAATCAGATTCTGCCCATAGTGCATGGTTTTGATGATCATAACGTCATATTAGGCACTAACCTCTAGGACAGATCCCTCCGCTCCTAAGAATACAGTAGCTTCCAGGTTCCCAGTGTGTTGTATATGGAACTGGTTTAGATGCATTCACCTTTCCTGTTGGGATCTGATGTACACAGAACCGGTGGGTCATATACTGTAGCGTATAGTCCCCAGACAGACTGAAGGGAATGGAAAAGAAGTTCTGCCCTTGACCGTAGTGCTTCCTGGATCCTTCCGCCCAATTACCAGGCGTGTCTATTGGGCATCCTGATTCGGGCTTAAACATGGCAAAATTGGACCTCGGCCAGTGCATCATCTCTTGCATGAAAATAAAATTTGGACATAGTTTAAATAGTGACAATATACTAATGCAATAAGTAATGCAATAAGTACATCACCTTTTCGGCATTTACTATTTCAGCCAAACTACCAGAAGCTGTTATTGTCGACAGCAGTAGACAAACAAACCTTTCGAGTAATGCAGTCTATTACCAGTATATGAGCAAAGCAGGCATTCGATACTTTGTATCCGCCCCATTCATCATTGACGGTTTTCACTGAACAAGTTAACGTCAGCAATTTTAAATTATTTAGAAAAATATTATGTATCCTATCATGAGATAGTTTTGTTACCATTTCCTAGAGGTTTATCAACCGTCCGATTCCCCTCTCTGACGCACGTGTAAACCGTGCAGCCATCATGCCAATAACTACCTTCCACTTTGCAAACACCCTCCACCGAACATCCTGCAGAAACAAAATAAAATAATATGCAATATTTGTGAATTAGGTGTGTGCTTGAGCGAAAAGTATTCAAGCAAAACGTTCTCAAACGTGTAATTTGTCTCTGAACATAACAAGGAACTGATTCCAAGTAACTTCTTTATTCATTAGTCAGTTACTGGCAGAGAGGAGAAGAAAAGGTTTTATTTCCGTCTGTCACAAGTGTGGCCTAATAACAGTTGTAGTAGCACAGACAATAAATAGTGATTTAAATGAAATGTAATATAGCATGCTTAAATCTGTACATTTATGTCAATCAGAATAACGCATGTTCCTAAAACCAAGGCAAACATGTCCCGGTCTCCTTCTACCAGCAATAAAGCAGTTAGCAATATTGAACATAGTCGAATAAAAAGAAGAATTAGCCTGCGCAATATCTAACAGCTTGGCAAACGTAATTTAGGTAAGACAGTTTGAAATGATCTCTGAATAGAAAATAATGGGGAAAATGATAACCTGCGATGACTTTATTCATTGATAAACATCCTCCATCGATTTGGCATTCGAGTAAATCACAGCCATTCTGCACGCGTTCTCCAATCTTCATGCATTTCCCCTTTTCATGTATGCAACCTACAAGACAATGATTGGGAGTGATAATAACATTTCCATTTTCTGACAATGTATCTGTGAATGTTACTTTCGTATTGTGCGGCACGTGACGATGTCAGTTAACTATCAATATCTTGAAGCAATTGCATCAAAATATCAAATTACTAGTACATATGTAAATGAAGCAAATAGTTAACTTTTTATGTAATAGTCTGCATTTCTTTTTTCCGTAAGCATAATATACAAAATTTCAATACATGATATTCATTTTGAAAATATGCCCATGCAATATACGGAGGTTTTTAAGTTGTAAAAAAGGAAAATTGTCAGTAGAAAAATTTTGATATTTTTCTTATATTTGCTCAAAAGATAGATTGTGGGTACACGTTAGAACCGTCTTATCGAGGCGGCTCTATCGAGGCGGTTCTAACGAGTACCCAAAGTCTATGTTTTGGAGCAAAAATAAGAAAAATAAGCATACCCCTGCAAACCCCAGGTTTTCTATGTGAAAGTGGGGTTTACGGAGGTATACATCACACGGACATGTTTTCGTGATGTACATCAGGAAAACATGTCCATGTAATATATACCCCCTTATACCCCACTTTTATATAGAAAAACTGGGGTTTGCAATGGTATACCTATTTTTCTTATTTTTGCTCCAAAACATAGATTGTGGGTACTCGTTAGAACCGCCTCGACGAGGCGGTTCTAACGTGTACCAACATTCTATGTTTTGAGCAAAAATAAGAAAAATATCAGAATTTTTCTAGTGATTTTTTTCATTTTTACAACCAAAATATTTTCTGTATATTGCATGGGCGTGTTTTCGTAATACAATGCATCAATTTGTATTCCTACCCGTTTCCAACAGTCTGTAGTGTATAAATCCTTCCTCTACGCAAGCGTAAGTATTACATTCATCCGTCCACGTGCTCTCTATTGCCTTGCATTCTCCCTTGAAAGAACAACCTACAAATATCATAAATTTAGTAAGAGGTAATTGCACTAAATACATTCAGTCGTGCAAACATTTTTCCGTTACATATGAGCCGCCTCAT
The DNA here is from genome assembly GCA_964017185.1 of Rugalucina vietnamica. Lineage (NCBI taxonomy): Eukaryota > Metazoa > Mollusca > Bivalvia > Lucinida > Lucinidae > Rugalucina > Rugalucina vietnamica. The sequence goes on along the minus strand of OZ024877.1, from coordinate 9,507,061 downwards.
GCAGAAACCAACAATAAGGTTTTCGAACCGGTCTGACACAAACTGAGCTGTACAAGCACAGTAGATGGCTAGAGACTGTAAATTTTGGAATTAGATAGTAGAGGAATTATGCAATCCATGTAGCGAAAACAAAGACCTGATCAGCTTTGCGGTTATCGAAGCGGTTCTCATAATTCGGCTCAGATCTGTGTTTTTTTTACGTCTGTTTATGTTGCTCATGCAAATAGTCATGTGTTTTTGTGTGTCAGAACTTATGTAAGTTTTTGGCTCACGCTTTCCTCTCTTTGTTTTAGGCATGATCTTTGGCTCTTATTGCTCCAGCCCTTGGTCATTGATTGCATTTTACTTTGCAGCTGTTTAGCGTCTGTCTTTGTTTTCAATGCATTTCTAAATCTGCATTTTTTCAAGCTTCTAGACTGTTCCTTATCATTTTACCTTTCACTTTTAATGATGTGACGGATATGCATAATACATATTAACGAGCATACCATGTTGTTAACTGTAACCTAACATAGGTCACTGAAACTTTGCTACATAATGTACACATAATTATGTGATACCTTGAGATACGGCCTCCACAAAGCCGTTTCCAAAGCATTCAAACACTGTACACGGGTCATCAGGACTGGCCCACTTCTCTCCTGCTGCATAGTGATTACCATCGACCAGACACACACATTCGGGATCACAGTGACCTAAAATGGGATGGGAATGTTGGTTAAGCTATTTACTCAAAAAAGTTCCAAGTAATGATGACCCTAATTATGAATATTATTTTTAAATTCAAACCCTGATCCCATGGAAAAATGGTACCGAACATACATATTCAGGATCAAAGTGACCTAAAATGGGATGAAAATGCTGGTTTAGCTGTTCTCAAATCAGATCCAAAGCCATGACCAAGCGGAGCTGAAAGGCCAATGTGTTAGATCAGAGTTTAATAATATTTAATTTCATATAAAACAATGGGGTCGGATCACAAGTGCTCACCACATTAGTTACGACCTTTCCCCTGAAATAGTTACAAAAAGTGTTCACGTGACAGTGGAACGATACAAGACCTTTAAAAAAAGAATCACTATTGTGTAACAACTTAGTCAAAGCAAAGCTGTCTTACGACGTGAAAGAAACGGTAACCGACACATATATTAAACGTTATGAACAAATATAAAGAAACTGGTAGTCAAAATACAATTGAAAGAAAGCCAATACCAATAGAGAGGGCAGTAAAACAAGTGCTCGGCGAAATGAAACGACAAAAACAAAACAACACAAGTCAATAAATTTTAGATGACAATAGGAAGTTACTGATATCATCGAGTCAAATCATCTGCGGTCACATTTTAAAATTCTTATAATTGAATAAAATGGGTCATTTTTCCGGACCAATAATTTTACAGACTTTGTGCCAGTTCCTTTAGAGTGTCTTTATCGGATCAAAAATTCTTTGTCTTTTCATTTATCTAATACAATATATTTTGCTTGCTGTCATTTTATCCACTTAGTGAGATTAAAGCTATTTCTTCAAATAGTGTCATACAGACATCGTTTTAAAATAAAACATTCGTTACTACGTTCAAAAGACAATTAGTCTTAAGACAAATTGTGACGTATAAGCAAATATGGCGGATGTGAAAATATCAACATTTCCCGCAAAATTCCGTGAACCTAAATTTGGAACTGCAACTTTTCAGTCGGATGGCAACCGCGACAAACGGACGGATAATGTAGATGTTTACTATGAATGTGATAGTTGCAAGATTGGTGGCAACCATGTGCGAGCTACTTCATTTTGTATACAATGTAAGAAAGCCATGTGCATGGATTGCAAGCAAATTCACCAGACAGCAGACATGACGTGGCAACATGTATTTGTGCATGGCCAAGACATGCGTAGTCATTTAAATGGATATTTCCCGGAGAGAAGTCATGATCATTGCCATAGGCACAGGTACCGTGTTTTAGAGTTCTATTGCAAGCGTCATGCTGATATTCTTTGTGCTGATTGCAAGGAAAGTCACCATGGAGATTGTTGGGACATAATCCATCTTGATATGGCGGCTAAGGGGATGCAAGGTGAAAAGGAGTTTCCACAGACAATAATGGAAACAAGAAAATTGCTGAAGCACTTTGAGAAACTAGAATCCATTACTGCAGAACAAATAAAGAAATTAAAAGATCAACGATTTACCTGTTTGTACACTTTACAGAATTTTAGAAAAGAAATTGACACTATTCTTAACATTCTTGAAAGTAGTCTTAGAGCAGATATTGAAAGGAGACTTGACAAAGATATTGCTGAATTGGACGAAATAAAATCCGTGTGTGAGAAAAAGCTTGAAGAACTTCGTAGTGAGTGTAAAGCTCTTGACATAGCTAAGTCGACTGATGATATTCAGAGTTTCATTACCATGGTGAAAACAAAGAAGAAAATAACAGAATGGGAATCTATACTGACTCATGTTGAGAAAGAACACAAAGAAACGATGTTTACTTTTGAGCCTAATTATAAATTATTAGACAATTTAAAAGACACCGAAAATGTAGGCCTTGGTTGTTTAAAAGTTAATCTTCGCTGGCCAAAAGGTACGCGCGCTCTTGAAACACAGTTGTCAGAATCTAAAAGCAAACTCGACGATTCTTCTAAGCATATTAAAGGGCTGTCGAAGGTAGGCGAATATGACATTTGTTCCACAAACGATCTCAAATCGTCGTGCTCCGTCGCCGGAGCTACGTTTCTCTCAGATGGAAAATTACTTCTTTGTGATTTACGGAACCAGAAGCTAAAATTATTTGACCAGGAATTCCAACTGAAAACTACATTCACGCTTCCGTCATCTCCTTATGACGTGGCAATGCTGACCAATAGAGATGCTGTCGTGAGTTTACCAGAATCAAAAGAACTCCATTACGTCATACTAGACCCCGGCTGTGTGTTCAGGCGGTCACGTGTTGTCCATACAGCGACTGCCTGCCAAGGAGTATGCGCGCACAAGGATGGTCTGCTAGTCACATGCTATAATCATGGCGTGTTCGGGATTATGCTGCTGTTAGATTTAGAGGGTCGTGTTAAACGAAGATTTGAGAGGGCTCCGCCTGGGGAGGCGGTGTTTCAAGGACCTTTCTTTATAACTCAAGACAGATTAAGGGATCGTTATTATGTCTCTGATAGAGCCACAGATACTGTTGTTGCTCTAACAACAGGAGGGAAAGTTCTGTTCAGGTAATGCTCTATAAAAAGTTCAGATAATTTGTAACACTTCCCTCTGAAAGATCAACGTCAAACGGAGCATATGAACACTTAGTTGTGCAAGAACATCAAAGTAGTAAAGATATTTAAAGCCGAATGAACGTTACTTCTTTCATTGGTCACTAGTTCTCACAAAATGTTGGGTACAATATAGTGCTAAGCATGTTAAGGGAGTGTCTGAGTGTCTTTAGCCATACATCGAAAGATTTTTAGAACGTGAAACTTCAGAATGTTGCACAGTGTCTTTTTTTCAAATTGGGAACTTGTCTGAATCGGATGATTTTGCAGTGGCTTGGGAAATCAAAGTCACTGTAGAAGAGGAGTTGGGTTATCACAGCACCAAAGTCAAGCTCAAGTTCTTGTATATGCACCAATTCTATTTCTCTCTTTCAGGTACCGCAATAACGATTTGCAGGGCCCAGGCTACATTGCCGTCGACAAGGACGGTTTTATCTATATCATCGGTCGACGTTCGAAGAATATACACTTGTTAAAACCGGACGGTCGACAGGTGAAGGTGTTCAAAGTCGAAGATGGGTCGGTTGCTTCGTCGATTGCGTACAGACACTCAGACGGACTCTTCGTGATTGGCTCTATGAACTCAGACAAAATAAGAACATATAAATTGCATTGAATGGATGTTTTAAGCAAAAGAGGACAAAATGATCATAAAGCGACTGTTTGATCCCTTGTTTTGACCTTTAATGTTGGAGTGATTGTTCAATAATCAGTGTGAAATTGTGTCTGAAAGTTTAGAAAGAAGTAACTTTTATATTTAAAAAAAGAAAAGAAAAAAAAAAACAATGTTTTGTCATCACATGTAATATATACATTAACTCAAATGAGTCTGACGTTCTTTTCTTGGGCTGTGCTTATTAAGTAAGGTAATTTGATCAAATAAAACATGAGATAAAAGAAGAAAAAAAAGAGAGAAAAAAACCACACCTGATGCCCCTAAAAATTAAAGTGGATATTCCAATCTGATAATGATGGGCGAGTCCATTTTTAGAAATGGGTTAAAGAAAAATCTATCGTCATGCTGGATGCACACCAAAGTTATTTTCGTGTACAAGGCCTGTTCTTCTGTGGTGGTTCTTTTTGTTTTATTTCTTAGTTTAAAATTAATGTGCTGTTGGTTCCTTATGTGTGTTTTCATATTTTTAGTTAAGTTTAGGTAACTGAGTGGCCGCCTATTGTGAAAATAGCTGCTCATTCGGCTAACGATATGTTTTCATGGTATAAGTACCTGATTGTTAATTAAGCTTATTTTCCCACCTCGGTTTTTGGAGTGGGAAACCTTTTTTCTGTATGCCCCTTTTCCTGATCTTTGCCTACTAGTATCTTTGAATACAGTAGTGCGTCAGTGAAATACATTGATTCCGAATCATGAAAGTAAAATGTTGTTTTTGACCCAAACGTATAACATGTATCATAAAATAGGCGGCAAGTAAAATTGTCATGATAGTCTAAAGTACACTGACGTCATGAAAATTGTACTAAAGTGATATATGTAACAGTAATTAATGCAATCGACAGTTTTATATGTACAATAATTGATAATATAAAACTGACACTACAAGTGTAATGAACGATCTCATTATAAGATGATTGACAAGCATAGTCTTTAAAATGTGCCTCGCACGGGGCACGAATTCATATGTGAGACAAGCCATGTTCTGCTTGCGGGTGTGTCAGGTGGTTTTTCCCCGGGTACTCCGGTTTTCGCCCCACCTACCGATTGATTCGTCTCGATATGAGTGAAAAAGCTTGAAAGGGACGTAAAACTTAATTAAAAAAAAAAAAAAAAAAAAAAAAAAATTAAAATGTGGCAGCATAGAAGGTAGTCCGTGTGTGGTTCAGCGTGATTTGTTAACTACAAAGTGGAACAGCCAAGATATACACATTGAATAAAATTAAAACTGCTTTAAGAGCAGTGAACATATTAATGAGAAAGGGGATGGGCCATCCAAAAAAAAAAGTTAGGCAACATGAAAAAGTTAGGCAACATCCAATTTTCAATGTATCTTTTTCACGTAGAAAAGACGTTTACATACAATATTAACTCAATCCGAAATACTATTTCGTTTAGTGCCGCAAAACAGTTGAAGTGACAACTCAAATTATCATAGTGAATGCATTCTTTCATCTTTCTTCTTTAATTGCACGCCGGTGGGTCGGGCGTCAGACTCTATGATGGCCCCGACTTAAAGCTATTCATTTTAGTTGGTTTGGGCCGGAGCTTCTTGTCTGTTGCTTGACCCACCGGGGTCCAACTGGTGTTTTTTTTTTTCTTTTGCTCCGGAGTTAGTAGGTTATTCGGCGCCCAGGGATCTCCATCGTCGGGCAGCTTACTCAATCTTTGAGTCCTGGTTTTTGATTCATCAGGATGTTTATCATGATTTATTTGTTTGTTCTTGATGATTCATTGACTAGTTAGAGATTCACCACGAGGACCGAAGAACTAACTAAATGTTATGAACCACTGCAGAAGCTGAGGGTGAGGTTAGGTACCTGTAAAACCGCTTTAATCCCGCCACTGATCGTTCCAAGTCGATACTTCTGTGGTGGGTCTTTTTGTTTTATGTCTTGGTGTGTAAAATATTTTGTGCTGTTGGCGCCTTATGTATATTTTCATATTTTTAGTTAAGTTAAGGTAACTGAGTGTCCACCTATTGGGAAAATAGCTGCTCATTCGACTTACGATATGTTTCATGGTATAAGTACCTGATTGTTAGTTTGTTTTTTTCCCTCCCCGGTTTTTGGAGTGGGAATCTTTTTCTGATTGCGCCTTTTCCTGATCTTTGCCTACTTGTGCCTTTTCAGAAGCTGTATCAGTAAATAACCATTAAATGTGAAGTAATTTCCCAGATCCACAAAACTGGTGGTAGGTAAGTTTTGTTATTTATGGAGCATGTACAATGATATCATCAATAATGGTCAGAAATATTCATGCCATTCGAGAACATTGACGACGACTTTGCAGCGGTACAAAAACAGACTGTCGCTGTTTCTTTGTGTACATGCACTGTGTAGCCATGCAAATTAAGAATTTATCATGGCCATATAGGGGTTTATATGTATCCACCATGAAAAATGACAAGGACAAACGCAAGGGAAAATGTTTGAGGTGTTCTCTAACTGTTTTTAATTGTATAGTAATACACCAGTCATTTGTATCGCCGGCACCCCTAGGGCCGGGGAATAGCGGGGCTTTTAACGTTTTAAAATTCAAAGCCCTGGAAAAAGCCCCGCCCTGCGGGGCCAAATCTTTGGTAAAATCTCGGCTAAATGCCCCGGTCCCCCGGGGACAAATAACTTAAGCTATTTGAATAATCTTACTCGCCTATTCCATGGTGTTGAATAGGCTTAAATTGGCCCTGTGGTGTCATATAGACTATTTGCAAAACACACACACACACACACACACACACACACACACACACACACACACACACACCAACCCCTCCCCTCTTTGGCGTTAAACAAAAAAAATAAACACCAAGACATAAAACAACAAGAACCACATCAGAAGTATCGCCTTGGAACGATCAGTAATATAAAATTACTGGAGAGCTTAAACCGGTTTTAGAGGTACCTAACCTCACCCTCAGCTTCTGCAGTGGTTCACAATCATTAGTTGATTGCTCGGTCCTGGTGGTGAATCTCTAACTTGTCAATGAATCGTCAAGGACAAACAAATAAATCATGATAACCACCATGAAGAATCTAAAACGAGTGCTCACAGATTTAAAATCTTGAAGAAAGAACCCCCGTTTCATAATAGGGCCTGCTCAAGACTTTGTGTCCTTGGAGAAACACAGTGTTTGCATACACACCTTTTAGGTCACGCATAGGGCAGAATCAGTTGTGGATCACGGATCTTAGAGAGCCTGGTTTCAAGAAACTAACATATGTGTACCATTCCCATATTCGGTGCCCGAGCAGGCTGCATGTGATACATACTGCTGTGATACTTGTTGTGGTACCTTACTTATCAATAGGCTACCACTTGCTTGGCTGTTTTGTGAATGTTTTATTTTTGAGTCATGTTAAAAACCTGCATTTTTAATTCCTTTCCAATAATCAATTGAGTTGATTTTAAAAGAAAACAAGCAATAATGTATGCCGTTAAAGTCGTTGAACATTCCACTTAAAAAGGTAAAAGCAGTTTGATATATACATGTAGTTTAAAATGTAAGCATTGCGTTAGAAGTGCCACGCTGATTTTGATAATGACTGCGAAGTGTTCTAAATTGATATCGGCGAATAGGCGAACACTGTAAAAATACACTAATCATAACATTTTTTTTTTGTAAATACAAATCAATAACGGACCTGAGATTGAACCTTGAGGAACCATTAATTCTCTTTCTGTAATTCGAATGTATCTACATTTATGACAGTCCAGTTGTTTTCTTAAATCATTTCGGACCCAGGCAAGTAATCTGCGGGATACGCTTCTGTGTATGCTAATATTATACATGTATATATGTACGTCACACCTTTCGGGTTAAGGTTCGTCACAAAACATAATGCGAAATACTTTCCCAGTGTGGACACCGGCATATATATGGTAGAATCAGTATAAATCTTTACTGAATCGCTGTATTAATAATTTTCGAAACGCTTTATATTTATTATGAGTACAACGTTAAATATATTTCCAAATTTCGTCCCACAAAATATAAATATAAAATGAAATGTATAAAATATTTTTTTGTTTTGAACTGGTTATTGAAATGTTATATGCCTTACCCGTAGGTTTATCCAGAAATACTGTGGGCTTGTTTGGTGTTTCTGCACGTGTTGCTCCTGTAGGCGGTGCCCCAAGAGATATGTGAAAACAATAAACACACACGGCAATTAACAAGTGTAATTCCATTAAAAACATTTATTCCTAAGCACAATAGTACACGGGATTTCGTAGATTCGTTTTGGATATAAGGTTCTGTATTGTAAACCCTAGTTTAACGTTTTATTCGTTTGCCATTGCAACTGACTTTTTCATGTGAGCCTATGAATTCTTTAGGTTTGTTTACAAATAAAAACAGAAAGTACTAACACATGATAGGCAATGAAGCCAGATGAGTGTAAATATGCATTATGGCATGCACAAAGGCCCTGGGACACTTTGTTAGACTTGTTTCTATGTTGTCAAAGAACTTTTAAGTTTATCGGCTCTTTGGCATCGATTTTTAGGACACATGTGGGAGAGAGTTGTGTGAAAACACAGGCCCAATTCAGTTCCGTTGTCATCTGAAACTATAATTTTACAGGCTGTTTCTGGACGTTCCCCGTTTTTATGAACAATGTCATTAAGTTATCATATGTTAATCATGCTTAATAAATTAATTGTGCGACAGGGACGTTTATTGCATTTTACCTGGTCAAAATGAAATCATTTGTCATTAGGCCCACTTATCATGGTTTAATTGTGGTTCATCTTGTTGGTTTGAGCTTCATGTGGAGACAACCTGTCTTCAGGGTTTCCGAACAGGCCAGATATAAACGGTAACTACAGTCCAACTTAAAGACTAGGAAAATGGCATGACGGATATATTAAGAAGAAGACGAGTCGCACTATGCGTGAAGCGGAAACAAAAAGGCGCTGATCAGTTGTGCAGCAGGTCCGCGCGTAATTAGTCGCATTACGCAAGTAGCAGATCTTCACGTTGTGGCTCTAATCTTACATGAGCCCCAAGGCTCTCACGTTTAACACGCATCTATCAAGCATTGTGCTGCGAGTGCTTAAACCACCAGTGCATTTCGGTTGCGTAATTAGATTTGTGGTCAACAGAATAAATTTTGTAATCCAGAGATGGGATAGAGGATATTCAAGTTTTTGGAGTGAATATGAGTTTCATTTCATTGAGTGAAGTGAATTTTTTTTATATTTCATGAGTGCCGAAGGCACGAATGAAATATATAATTTTTCACTTCACGAGATGAAATAAAAGTCATATTCACGACAAAAACTTGAATTTTCTTTTTATTATATTGCATGTAGTCATTGCAACGTTGCGCGCTAGAGCATATGACGTCAAAATCTTAAATGACGTCATTACGTCACATCATAACGTCACTATTGTGTGTGAACGTTCATTGCGTCAACAATAGCATAGATTATAAAATTTAGTTATGTATAAATTAGAAATGAAACGGTGGAATCGTAATTTGCGTATTCCCAAATCTTATATTTTCACATGTGAAAATATAACTTTTTTTATATTTTCACATGTGAAAATATAACTTTTTCAAATATTGGTTATATTTAATACATATTTCTCTATATTTCATCACTTGCCATATAATAAATTGAATTACGTCATTGTTTGTTTAATTTTTAATATACTTTACATTTGGTGCAGTTGATCTATCTTCTTTAGAAGGACATCAGGTTTTCAATGTTTTAACGCAAGTCTGAAAGCGAAACATTTCATTTTGCAGCTCTTTTAAAGGTTTGATAGTTTTATTTCATTTTTAAATGTAGCAAAAAAGGATAAACTAAGTAACAAAAGAAAACAACAACCATGAACCGGCACAAGCAAAGTCCCGCTCTCTAAAACAAGGTCGGAAATAACCAATGTAACAAATAAAATAACAATAAATGTAGAAATATGGTATTCGAATGGGTAGCTCTTACACAAATTTAACTAAGCAGGTGTCCGTTCTCTAACATTTGCAGTTACCTAACCATTGAAAGAGACAGTTTTCAAATGGATACTGAAAGAATGTTGAAATTGTGTGAAACAAATTGAAAGTGTATGTTAAATGTCAAGAACTGTACAGAATACTGAAATCTATGAAAGGCAACAGTACTTGTACAGGAATGAGGCGTCTATACCTGTCATGGTGCATGTATCATATCATGGTGTGGGCGGAACATAACAATAAAACTCATAACATGGCTTTAATTTTCAACGGGTTCGTGAGCGGTTAAACCACATAACTTCAGCTATGCAGGCGCAGGTGTTAACTCATGATATCTCCGTCCATGATGTATGATCCCATCTTTTTCTCTAATAAAAATCTAACTTTTATTTATTTATTTATTTATTTATTTATTTATTTATTTATTGCAACATACTACTTAATACATAAAGCCCTTGAGAAACTAAAATATTCCACCTTTTACTTGGTGTTACGCGAGAGCTGTATAAAGAACAATTACTGATGCCTATGCGCCTCGCAAGCCCATGGTTCTCTTGAATTCTGTGTTTGATTAAGACTAATAGTTGGGACGATGACCCCGATTTCTGAGGGATAAAATACACCCATCATTCTAAAGGACAAACTTGGTCTCAAATTAAAGCTTATTACCTCTTCTATCGATTTCCGGTTGTTGTTGGTTCCAAAACGTGAAGCGTCATATTGTAAAATGGGGAGATAACTCTATAGCACGCGTATTTTGAATACAGACAGTATACCAACAAAATCAAGCATATCTCAGCCTACGTTTGTCTTAAAATAATAAATTAAGTATCAAAGTAAGGGATAGACATTGTGTTTCAGAATGATGTTTTAATATGCAAATTATCTGATTTGCATATTAATGAATATGCAAATGTTACTCATCTATCACTTATTTAACGATAGATGACTCCTAAATTTTACCCACTGAATCAGCTAATATGTCGATTTAAAGAACAAAAGTTGTCTTAAATTGAACCTTAGTACATCTTCTATCGATTTACATTTGTTCTTGGTTCCAAAAGTGTAGCGTCATATTGCAAAATGGGGAGATAACCCAATAGTACATTTTTTTATACTAACAGGCGGTCTACCAACACAATCAAGTATATCTCAGCCTATACCCCGGGAGCTAATTTGACCTACCTTGCACTCCAGGACAATTTTTCATGGGAGCCAAATCGTTCATTGGGACCCCAGAAATGCAAAGAATTTTTGTCCTAAAAGATAAACTTATTTTAACTATCTATAAATTCATGGTTTCCATGGCAATCGTTAACATTATTCTTGAGTATGGAGTGTACATACAGAATTGCTCATATATCCGCTATTACTAAGCCTAGACCACTGAACCTTGTCTAATTTCAAAGCTTAGACATTGCCCTTTTATACTATTGTAAGTAATGCAAGTTACCTAATTTGCATATTCATACATTTTAATGAAAACTTTAAAAATGACAGCAAAATCGTTAAAAATCCATAAATAAATTGATTTCATGCCCAAACTATAATTGTGCCACTTTGTTATTGGACCAGATTATATCGTATAACTAATTTATTGATGTCATGGGCCTAAATGAAAATTATCTCATTTGCATATTCATGAATATTAATAAAAATGTCGATAATAGAGGAAAAACGAGGGAAAAATTATAGCCATTGCAAGGTTTTGGATGGGTTATAAGCTCTATCTTGCATCACTGAAACCAATTTTCATGGCTGCCATTGTGGTCAGAGGGGTCCCCTTAACGCCATAAGTATTGTCACCAACAATGAACACATTTGCACGATGTAAAATTACATAATTTTCACACACCCCTAATGTGATTCTAAAGAAAATGGTGCACTCACAAAAATATTCATAAACCAACAATAGCATGCTCTTGAATACTCTACTTTGTTCGATAGTGATGCAACGATCTAGCATTTTAATTTTTATACCTATTATTCAAATCGTTGAATTTGCTTATTCATGAAAATTAACAAAACACACAAGATATCGTAGAAGAATATTGGAAAAATAGGGGGTATACTTACAAAATCACTTGTACCAGAGCTGTTAACAAACCACCCAGGATGCTGAAGGAAGTATCAAATGAATGCTTTGGCAATGTACTATGACTCTAAAGTCTCATAATAGAATAAGCATTTTGTGGCTATTGGTTGCCGAGATGCAAGTCATTATTTCGTTTATTTTTTTCCACTTTCCCATTCTTATTTATAACTTTTTCAATAAAATTCATGAAATTGAAATTCAGATCATTCTTATATTAGACTTTAGGGTCATAGTACATTGCCATAGCATTCATTTTATACTTCTTTTAGCATCCTGGGTTTGTTAACAACTCTGGTACAAGTGATTTCGTACGCATACCCCCTATTTTTCCAAGATTTTTCCCTGATTCCTTGTGGGTTTTATTAGTTTTCATGAATAAGCAAATTCAACGATTTGAATAATAGGTATTAAGGTTACATCGCTAGGTCGTTGCATCACTTTCAGACCAATTATAGTATTCCAGAGCATGCTATTGTTGGTATATGGATATTTTTGTGAGTACACCCTATTCTTTAGAATCACACTAGGAGTGTGTGGAAACTATGTAATTTTACATCATGTAAATGTGTTCATTTAGGACAATATTTATGGCATTAAGGTGGTCCCACTGACCACACTATTAGTAATGAAAATTGGAGTCAGTGATACAAGATCATCTTATAACCCATCCAAAACCTTCCAATGACTATAGCTTTTTCCTCGTTTTCCTCTATTTTCGACATTTTTATTCATATACATGATGAATATGCAAATGAGATAATTTTCGTTTAGGCCATGACATCAATAAATTTGTAATATGATATTACTGGTTCAATAACAAAGTGTCACAGTGATAGTTTGGGCCTGCAATCAGTTTATGGATTTTAACGATTTGTCTGTCATTTTAGTGTTTTCATTAAAGTTCATGAATATGCAAATTAGGTAACTTGCATTACTTACAATATGATATAAGGGCCATGTCTAAGCTTTAAAATGAGACCAGGTGCAGTGGTCTAGGATAAGTAATAGAGGAGACATGAACATTTGTATGTACACCCCCATGTTCAAGAATCACGTTAACGGTTGCCATGAAAACCATGCGTTTTTCTTTTTCATATTGCAAATAAGTTTATCTTTGAGAACAAAAATCTTTGTATTTCTGGGGTCCCAATGAACGATTTGGCACCCATAAAAAATTGTCCTGGGGGTGCAAGGTAGGTCAAATTAGCTCCCAGGGTAAATTATGATAATGTAATAAGCTAATTAGTATGCAAATTAGCTGGTAGTTACGTTAGCAAAATTACACATATTAATTTCATTATAGGTGTTTGACATACTGTAAGAAATTCTTGTTGTATTTATTATTTCTATTGCCTTGGCTTCAAACTGTGCTTAATTTGGACATTTTGATCAATAATTTGATAAAATCGTCAGTATTCATGAGTATTCATGAATATTCATAAATTCTGAATCATGAATTATTTGCATATTTAAATTCAGATGAAGGATAGATGTCTTCACTCTAATTTAGTACCACGTTTGCTGATCTATCTTGAATATTGGCTGACATACATCCATTTTATTACTCATACTAGCACATATGAAGTGTAGTGCAGCACAGAGTTATCTCCCCATTTCCCAATATGACGCTACACTTTTTTGACCCAACAACAACCGGGAAATGAAAGGAGACATAATAACCTTTAATTTGATACCCAATTTAGCCTTTAGAATCATGGGTGTATTTTTCGTCAAAACTAAGCGTCGTACGAGTTTCATCGTCCCAACTATAAGATTATCTGTGTTTATAGAAAGTAACCAAAGTAAACTTGTTTAAACTCATGAACCTTTGCACTACTACAAATCGGGTATACATAGATTCCAAAGTATTCTTGAACTTTGCTGAACTTTACGTGGGGTCAGTCCTAGTTTTCCTTCAAGGTCGTAAGGATTAAATCAACCCCTTATCAGACTTAATAAATAGACTACTTCGGTCAGATCGAACGTTTCATTCAGTTAGCTGTTCACCATGCAGACAGCATTGGTTCTGTTTTCCTTCGGTGCTTTGCTAGGGTCATGTTGGGCACATTTGTGCCTACTGAGCCCGGCTCAAAGGGGCTCGCTGTCAATGGTCAATAACGTTGCTGCCGCGGATTGCTATTTGATGACGTCACCTTGCGGCGGGAGATCAATGGATGACGTGCGGCTGTACCTCAGGGCTGGCCAAAACTTTACAGTCGTGTTTCAGAAGAATGCGGACCACTGGAGCAGCGCTACACCGGGAGACTTCACAGGTATAATTATTTTGCGTTTTCAAATATCTGTTACATCACGTGAGTGGGCACCATAGACAAGTGGATTAAAGTCAATGTTTTAAGACATTCAAGACACAAAGCTGCTTGAACGTTATGTGCGTTTTCATATTTAAGCTATGTTCGGGTATCTGAGTGGCCGCCTATTGGGAAATAGCTGTAGTATAAATACCTAAATTGTTACTTTAGATTTTTCCTACCTCGTTTTTTTTGAGTGGGAATTTCTTTCTGATTGCGCCTTCTCCTGATCATTGCCTACTTGTCTTTTTGCATCATTATCAATCAACACGCTGCTGATTCCATTGTGGAAGCGCGACCAACTAAGACGAGCCAAGTTCTGCTTGCTGGTGTACTAAGTCCACCTGATGTACATTGGTAAACCACCGTACTGACTGGGCCGCATAAGCGATCATGTTTTTAAAATAATGTTTAAACTTACATGTATTAGCGGAAGACTGATGATGGCAACTTAATTTGTTACTGGCGATTTTGTTTTAGTGTTGTATTCTTTCAGTTCTTGCATTTATTTCGCATATCATACACTCATGTCTGACCCAAGACCTATTGGTGTCTTGCGTTTGCATTGGTCAGAATATCTCTGTAGACCTTACACATGTACATCTGACGAAGTTGTTCTTATTACAATGAGCTACCTGTTCGACTATACGGGAAATTCCGTTTGTCCGAATTTCAAACATCTGTTGGTACGCAAGAGAAAATTTTGTCAGCTTCGTGATTCCAAATAGTGACTATCAGGATAACTTGGCATGTCCGTGAAATATATACCCCCTTTATCCCACTTTTATATAGCAAAACTGGGGTATGTAGGGGTTTACCTATTTTTCTTATTTTTGCTCCAAAATATAGATGGTGGGTACTCGTTAGAACCGCCTCGTCGAGGCGGTTCTAACGTGTACACACAATTTATGCTTTTAAAATTAAGAAACATATGCAAAAAATGTAGTGACAATTTTCAATTTTTACACCATAGGAAAATTCAGTAAATTATATGGTCATGTTTTCGTAATGAAGGGCTGAGTTGTCTATCAATACCAACCACAAATGTATCTTTCCATCATTATTTCTAGTTCGTTTCGGAATTGCGTCCAGCGGCCGGGTGATGTTTGACGATCTCGCTGTTATTCCTGACGCCGGGGAAAAGTCCCTGTCTGTTTACACCGCCGATGTCCGCATTCCTGACAAGGCCCGTGGACTGTACGTGCTACAGGTTAACTATAGAACAAACAATCCAGTGGCCCCACCAAACTTCTACCAGTGTGCCGACGCTATGGTGGTTTGAATAGTGTGCTGTAAAATATGAGCGAGAAAACCGTTCATCAGGGTTTCCGACCAGGTCTGACACAAATCGGCCTGTACAGTCTCAAAAGAAAGTAAGAATCTTGAACTTTTGGAGAGGTTAGAGGAAGAATTGTACCATCCGAGTAGCGAAAACAAAGGCGCTGATCAGCTTCGCAGTTACTGCACAACAGATCTACGCCTTTGTTGTCGCATGGGCAAAATTACGGTTTTCTCATGATGTGGCTCATAAATTAAAATGTTCAACTGTTTTATTGCGTTTGTGGCTTTTTTCCACTCATTTAACATACTTTTGGTAAGCTAAAAAATGTACAAATCAAGTAAAAAACGCCCATTTTCAAAGTGTTGTGTCTCCTGAACAACTGCCCCAGCCTAGTCCCAAGTAACACTGTACATGAGATGCTATGCATCTCGGTAATGACAGAAATGGTTTCTCGAACATTAAACTGACCTTAAATATTCCATGACATGAAACACTGCACTCTTAAAATGATGACTTTCATCATAATGAATAACAATTGAAAACAGTCTCATATATCTGACATACCGTTCATTTCGAGTTTATCTCGATTTTCTATTTTATATTACTGATCGTTCCAAGGCGATACTTCTGTGGTGTTTCTTATTATTTTATTTTTGGTGTTGAATGTTTGTGCTGTTTGCACCTTACATGTATGTGCGTTTTCATATTTTCAGTTAACTTTAGGTAACTGAGTGGCCGCCTATTGGCAAAATAGCTGTTCACTCGGCTAACGATATGTATAAGTTCCTAATTGTTAATTTATTATTTCCCACCTCGGTTTTTCGAGTAGTTTGATTGCGCTTTTTCCTGACCATTGCCTACTTTTACCTTTTGTAACGACTTTACGTAATATCATGGTAATATCATCAAACGCTATTGTGGAATATAACTGGACTTTCATTGAAACTGAATACATGTACATGTAAATCGTGTAAATGTATAAAAGTAACATAGAGCCTTGAACAATAACAACAACTTATTTTCGCCATTTTTTTTTTTTTTTTGTGTGTGTGTGTGTGTGTGTGTGTGTGTGTGTGTGTGTGTGTGTGTAAAAACATCGTTAATCAAAAGGCCAAATTAAACATCCAGAAAAAGTAGCATATTTATCACCGCCTATTGCTACATCTTTGAAGTCGATATTCTTAACCCAAACCTCATCATTTTTGGTGAGATTTAGAAATACTGTCTGAGCGCCTTGATCACGGTAACCAGACGCTGGATCCGCATACGCAAATATCCTAGCAACCGTGTTGCCGTTGACAACAATGGCGGCATGGACGACATTGCTTCCTGTAGTATAATCAGCCAGAATCGATGAAGCTATTAAGTACAGACCAGACCTTGGGACTATGAACAGACCATGAAGGGCGTGGTAGGCCCCGCCTATATTTGTCAGGATTGTGTTGAAGGCGATGTTTTGATTAGTACCGACATGCTCAACAATGTACGGATCAATTCGTGCTGTAAACGCCACTGGGTTACCGGTCCGTGGCGACATTGTGGCGTTCGTTGTGGTACCCGGCTTCAGTAGGATTCGAGACTGTCTCTGTACACCTGTATATTAATCAAAAACAACGACGTTTATAAATATTAATATACAATGGATGATTACATCTTCAGATTTCTAAGAAGTTAAATTTGTCAGACAATTGAGTTCGTAGGTTGGTTTAGGTTTATATAATTTACTGTCTAACATAGAATCGAATACAGGAGATTGTAATACTGACTAGTAGTGCTTCAAATCTATTAAAAGCATGAAAGTGGGGCTAGACTTCTTCACGGTGAGGAAACTACATAGATGGAGCCATTGGCTCTGTTAAGGAAATCTTGTGTGTTTTTTTTTCGGTCACGTGCGGCGCCGTCAATCTCACCGTATTCTTAATATATGAAGTAGTTCAATGATTATTTTGTATAATATTATTTTCAAGTTGTACATGTACGACCTCACCTGTTTTCACTTTGATAGAACTGCTTGTTTTGTTGAAAGACCTGACTGTATGATGATGGTTTGGTGTATAAGCGTCTAAACAACAGTGGCGTTTGAGCGTCTTCAATTCGTTTTCCAGAGTGCTGATCCTTTTTGCCTGCACCTTATCTATCAGGATAGGACCGTCAAATGTATACCCCGTTGAACTCCACTTTTATATAGTAAAAAGGTACAAGTAGGCAAAGATCAGGAAAAGGCGCAATCAGAAAAAGATTCCCACTCCAAAAACCGAGGTGGGAAAAAACCAAACTAACAATCAGGTACTTATACTTATACTTAAATTATAAGATTGGATTTACAGAGGTATACTCATGTTTGCTCCAAAACACAGATTGCGGGTACAATTAAGAACCTTTGGTTCTCAAATGTACTCACGATCTACGTTTGAGAACAAAATATAAAATAAATAAATAAATAAATAAATAAATAAATAAATAAATAAATAAATAAATAAATAAATAAATAAATAAACAAACAAACAAACAAACAAACAAACAAACAAATATATAAACAAATAAATACATAAATAAATTGTGCAGCTCTAGAAATGCTACATGATGCAGTGTGTTTTCGTAATATAAAATATAATTCAAAGACTCAAAAAAGGTACAAGTAGGCAAAGCTCAGGAAAAGGCGCAATCAGAGAGAGATTCCCACTCCAAAAACCGAGGTGGGGAAAAACCAAATCAACAATCAGGTACTTATACTATGAAAACATATCGTAAGCCGAATGAGCAGCTATTCTCCCAATAGGTGGCCACTCAGTTACCTAAACTTAACTTAAAAAATATGAAAACACACACAAGGCGCCAACAGCACAAAAAATTAAACACCAAGACTTAAAACAAAAAGAACCACCACAGAAGTATCGCCTTGGAACGATCAGTAACACAACATTACTGGCGGGCTTAAACCGGTTTTACATGGCCATAACCTCACCCTCAGATTCTGCAGTGGTTCATATCATTTAGTTAGTTCTTTGGTCATCGTGGTGAATCTCTAACTAGTCAATGAATCATCAAGAACAAACAAATAAATCATGATAAACATCCTGATGAATCAAAAACCAGGACTCTCAGATTGAGTAAGCTACCCCACGATGGAGATCCTTGGGCGCCGAATAACTTACTAACTCCGGAGCAAAAGAAAAACACCAGTAGGACCCCGGTGGGCCATGCAACAGACAAGAAGCTCCGGCCCAATCCAACTAAAATGAAAAGCTTTAAGTCGGGGCCATCATAGAGTCTGACGCCCGACCACCGGCGTGCAATTAAAGAAGGCAGCATACAGTAGTTATCAACCATGTAGAATTATTTCAAATAATTCAAGATAGCATTAACAAAAATAAATAAATAAATAAATAAATAAATAAATAAATAAATAAATAAATAAATAAATAAATAAAAATAACGTATGAACCACGACAGCAGAAAACAAATATTATGGCTTCCGACCAGATACGACACAAACCAGACTGTATAGCTAAAGAAAATCCGAAACCGCGGTCTGATCCATAACTTTTCTCAATAATTATAAGAAGAAGAAGAAGAAGAAGAAGAAGAAGAAGAAGAAGAAGCATTTTGCGACTCAAACATGCAGTTTCTCGTCGTTACAATACTATTCAAACATTTATGAGTGAGTTCATAATAATATATGTATAGAACAAACATGTATGTAACGAACTAGATATTTTTAAAAATATGAGCGTCTGTTGATTCTATTAGTAATTGTGTACAAGTTTACCAGATTTGTCGTATTTGTAGCTTTTAAAAGTTCACAAAGTTTGTAAACACTTGGTCGCTGAATATAACGAGATATAATGTATTTAGTTCTAATTCCTGTTGAAAGAGGACATTTGCATATAAAATGGAACTCATCGTCTATCTATCTTTGTTCACAATACAAGCACAGCCTTTCAGTTCCGTTTACACGATGCCTCCCATATCTCGTAGTTTCTAAGTGAGTGAATGGCCGGAATGTCTAAATTTTGCTAGTACACGTCTCAACGTTTTATCACGTACACTGTTAAGGTATGGTTCATACTGAAATTCTAATTTAAAATGAATCCAGTTTATTGTTAGAAATATGACATTATTTCTCCATATTTGCTTAAAATTGTCAGTTAGTCTTAATTTAAACGTGTTAAAGAATGCATCTTGCTCAACGCTCTAGGGATTAAATATGTTTGCTTCTCGTAAAGGATCTCAGTATTTATTTTGTAAATAAAGTATGTAAGCCGCCGCATGAGAAAACAAACAGCACGCACAGGCGAAAACAAAGGTGTAGGTAAACTATGCAGTTACTGCACAGCTGTTCAGCGCCTTTGGTTCCGCTACACAGATAGAACAATTACTCTTCTTTGTAATCTGAATCATTATTTTCAAGCTTCAAGACTGATTTTGTGACTGTACAGGCTGGCTTGTGTTGGACCTGGTCGGAAACAGAGATGGTTTATTTTCCCGCGCAAAGGCTTATGATGCGACAATACCTTTTAGTTGAAGTTTTCGTATTTCTTCTTCCAGTTGTTGCTGATTCCTGATTATATCTTGCAGATCTTCATTCACAGCATGCAATAACAGAAGCATATCGGAGAAGAGAGCTACAACAAAATATTTCCACACTTTCATTTCAAAACAGCTGCACCGTACTAATTTGCCAAATGAATGATAACGTTCTATATTATGTTTTTTCTTTCTTTTAGTTTGATGTCATTTTATCTCATACATCTGACAATTTCGCATATACGTGTACATGTACTAGTAATCAAAGGGCAATGTTTAGTGCTACTTTCACCTGCCAGCTACAAGCCTTAACGTTTACTTTATCTCCAGTCGCTTTACAACAAATTTCATTACGAAAACATGCCCGGGCAATATACAGAATTTTTAGCTCACCTGAGCCGAAGGCTCATAGGTGAGCTTATAGTATACCCATGCTCCGGCGTCCGTCCGTCGTCCGTCCGTCGTCCACAATTTCAAAGATCTTCTTCTCTGAAACCGCTAGGCCGATTGTTCTCATATTACACATACACCATCTACAGGTAGAGGGAAAGAATAATTGTGTTTTTTGTTTTGATCGGATAAGAACTCTGGTTGCTATGGCAACTTATGCTTCCCATAGACTTATAATGAAAAAAAAAGTGAAAATTGCCAGTTTTTGCTGTCTTGTTGGAGATATTTGAATTTTGTTTTTGCAGAAATGTTTATTGAGTAGTCCTCTACGTTTCACGTGACTTTTGTCCTAATCCTTTTTTTTTCTTTTTTTTTTTTTTTTTTTTTTTTTTTTGATTGGTTGCAGGGGCCCCATATAGGGCAAAATTTCGAAAAAACATTCAAAAATCTTCTTCTCAGAAACTGTCAAGGGGATTAAGCCTGTACTTTGTATGCATGTTCCTGACAGTGGCCTCTATATTTTTATTCCAGGCGGATAAGAACTCTGGTTGCTATGGCAACTTAAAGTTTCCCTAGACTTATAATGGGAAAAGTGGAAATCAGCTATTTTTCCGCTTAAATTGCAGACATTTGAATTTTGTTTTTGCAGAAATGTTTATTGAGTAGGGTTTGATGTTTCTTGTGAGTTATGTCCTAATCCTTTATTTTGATTGGTTGCTGGGGCCCCATAAAGGGCAAAATTTAAAAAAAAAAAAAAAAAAAAAAAAAAAAAAAAATACATTCAAAAATCTTCTCCTCAGAAACTGTCAAGTGAATGAATCCTGTACTTTGTATACATGTTCCTGACAGTAGCCTCTACATAATTTGTGTTTTTATTCCAGTCGGATAAGAACTCTGGTTGCTATGGTTTCCATAGACTTATAATGGGAAAAGTGGAAATTAGCTATTTCTGGACCAATTGTAGGTATTTGAATTTTGTCTTTGCAGAAATATATATTGAGTATATCTTTATGTTTCATGTGACTTTTTTCCTAATCCTTTATTTTGATTGGTTGCTGGGGCCACATAAAGGGTAAAATTTCGAAAAACATTTTAAAATCTTCTCCTCAGAAATTGTCTATGGCATGAAGCCTGTACTTTGTATACATGTTCCTGACAGTAGTCTTTACATAATTTGTGTTTTTTTTTTATTTCAGTCGGATAAGAAATCTGGTTGCTATGGCAACTTAAAGTTTCGATTGACTTAAAACGGGAAAAGTGGAAATTGGCTATTTTTTTCTGGTCCAATCGCAGATATTTGAATTCTATTTTTGCAGAAAAGTTTATAGAGTAGTCCTCTACAGTTTGGTTGACTTTTGTCATAATCCTTTATTTTGATTGGTTGGTGGGGCCCCACAAAGGGCAATTTTTTTTAAATAAATATTTGGTTAATATAGCAGATCTCAGGTGAGCGTTTACAGGACCGTTGATCCTCTGGTTTTTGGTTGTAAAAATCTGAAATTCAATTGGATTTTTTTTTCTTATTTTTGCTCAAAACATAGATTGTGGGTACACGTTAGAACTGCCTCGCCGAAGCGGTTCTAACGAGTACCCACAATCTATGTTTTAGAGCAAAAAATAAGAAAAATAGGTATTATCCCTGCATACCCCAGTTTTGCTATTTAAAAGTGGGGCTCAAGGGGGTATACATTACACGGACATGTTTTCGTGATGACAGAAGCATATCGGAGAATAGAGCTATAACAAAATATATCCACAATTACATTTCGAAACAACTGCACCGTACTTATTTGCCAAATTAATGATAACGTTCTATATATGTTTTTTCTTTCTTTAAGTTTGATGTCATTTTATCATACACCTTAGCATATACTAGTAATCAAAGTGCAAAGTTTATTGTTACTTTCACAAGCCAGCCAAACTTTTACAATTACAAGCCTTAACGTCATCGATACATGTCCAGTCCAACGCTTAACGACAAATTTAGGATCACATTTTTATGATAATTATAGATAAATTCAGGGATTGCATGTGATCTTGGGCGAACCCCTGAAATAATCAGCGCTAGGGATCATTATACATGTAAAAAGGACCCACGGCCATTCTAAAATGGCTGATGCTGTAATTTAGGATGTACGGATTTTGCTGAAAATTTTGTATGATAAAATATAGCTTTCAGGCGTTTTACGAACATGTTCAAACATGTCATACGATAACCAAGGACATGACACACCAGAGATGTACCGTCGTTATAAAGTTTAATGGATACGTACAATTACGTAGATTACACCAGACAAAAAACTTTGTTTCCTGAAAAATGTTTATATTTAGACGAGACTGCAAGAAGCGTTACTTGATGTATTCAGACATTTGAGCTTACCTAGTACATTCGCCTTTAATACGAGTATATTTGAGAAAATCGAATTCTTTGTAAAAAAAAAACTATATTCATTTAGATAGAGGAGACGGTGGGTAGGAAAATTTTTCGTTTCGCACAACACCCTCCACATACTAGGTTTGATACTATGGGTGGCTTCTTTGATCAATATAAAGAGCTTCTAGGCACGTTGTCGCCCTGGGATATGGTGCATTTGTCCTCCAGAAGCCGTTACGTATGTTACCCATTCAAACCAGAAAAGTGCTCTAAGTTTGTAAAATACACTATGAATCTCTAATCTAAATTCCAAACCTAAATGGATCCATATCATTTGATGAAAGAATGTTCCGGGCACATATATTGATATATGTAATCATTTTTACGTATTGATGGTGTTACGTATGTTACTTTCTCAAAACAGCCTGTGTAAATCTTAAATACAGAACAGTAAGCTATTTTAATATACTTCTCTTTGCGAAATTTACTTTTAATACACTACGGATGGCTTAGTTAATCAATATAAAGATTTTCAATGCACATTGCCGCCCAATGTTATGGTGCATTTGCCCTCCAGAAGCCGTTACGCACGTCGTATGTTACCCATTCAAAACAGAAATATACTCTAAGGTTGAAAAATGCACTATGAATCTCTAAAATAAATTCCAAACCTAAATATATTAATGTCATCTGATGAAAGAATGTTACTGGCACATGTGTTGATACTTTTAATCACATATATGCATCGATTGTGTTACGTATGTTACATTTTCAAAACAGACTGTTTAATTACAGAACAGTAAGCTATTTTAATATACTTTTCTTTGCACATTTATATTTTAGATACAGATTTAGGTCTAAAAGACACTTATTCCTTTTCTTTTACAAACCTGAAAAAAGCTAATCATCATGTCATTCCTTAGTCGAAAGTTATTGCATATAGTCCACAGTAGCTCACTTCAGATTATGAAAGAATAAAGTGTTCAATGTCAACTATGAACAGACAAGTTTGAAGAAAAGAAGAAAAAATATACAATCATCTTGTTGTAGATCAATAACATAAAATTATGTGCCTTCTTTAAGTTGAATGCTCACTGCTTTGCCAGAAATGTGTACTCGATTGGTAAATATGGTAACGTATGTAACATATAATTATTAAAAATCAAAAATCAGTTTTAATGATTTTTAATGCCGATAAAATGCTCATCGCTGTATGTTATTATGATGCAGCACTAATTTAGAAATCATATAAGATAAAGTAAATATTCAAGAGTGTAATCCGGTTGTCAGTGAACTTAAAGCGCGCACACCCAAACCACAAAATCCCAAAGCATGTTTTACACCATTGTTAGTATCCAGTGTTATAAAATGACATTATCAACACCGTCGGTCACTATTTCTTAAGTTACCTTTCACTAAGCTTGCCAATATTAGTAAGCAAATATCAATGCGGGTGACGGGCGATTTAATGGTAACGTATGTAACACACTTTTCGCTTAAAATTTTAGGTGTTAAAACCTAAGGAAAACAAAAAGTAATAAGATAAAATAATCGTCACCTTAAGATTGTTTTCCGATTTCCGGATTATGAAATAACTCGCCGGCCATACAAAAGCACAACTCTGCGCATGCTAGTTCATTTTGTCTGGGTTCGGGGCACATGTGAGACAAGCCAAGTTCTGCTTGCGCGTGTGCCAGGTTTTCTTTTCTCGGGGTTCTCCCGTTTTCACCCCACCTACCGGTTGGCCCATCTCATGAGCTGAAATAATATTGAAAGGGACGTTAAACGGAATAAAAATTGTTCAGTCCTTGGTCATGAGCACTGCTTCAATATATAGTACCATGGATGTTCCAGACACTGCCTGATCCGGTTGTTTTGTTTGATTTTGAGTTGATGCTTAACAGCCTAGTCAACAGCTATTGTCATATTGAGACGTTGACTCCAATTTATGGAACCTTTGCCCGAAAATCGGATGCCATGACATCAAAACAATGCTTTAAATATAACAACCCAAGTAAGCCACTATGGCTTATACGTATGGATGGTTTGATTTTAAAACACTTTTCCTGGTCAGGCTCAGACCTTAGCGGTTAACCAGTAATAAGATTGTCAGTAAGTAGCGTATAAGCTATGCCTGGAGGCAAAAGAAGCCCATCTATTTCTTAAGGACCCGATGAGAGGGGCCCATATTCCCACCCGACCAAACGTCTGAGGGATTCTGCTTAGGCTGATGCGGTTGAGCAATTCTGCTAACTAAAGGCTGAAAACATGTGTTTGAAGTTTTCACGTTATAAATGTGTCATCAAACGATCATGCTTTGGTGGTCCATTTTCATTTGTGTAGCGCTAATGGCAACAGAACAAGTGACGGACACTATTTACACTTGAAACAGATTGCCCAGCAGATGAACAGAATCGGCAAATGGTTTTTCGTACACCTTCTTATGTGCTGTGGGGAGTGTTATCGTCTGTTTGCACAAGGTAGTTTGTGATTGCTCGCTTTTCTCAGCAATATTCCAAGCTTTCGTTTTACCAATGCCATTGTGTGGGGTCTCACCTAAATTTTATAACTTCTATTTTCTTGAAGATAGGGTCTCACCAGGACTTCAAGGCTTGTTCAAAAACGTATCGTGCTTTTTCAAGTTTTCCAGCGTGGAACCATAATGTATTGCAATCATTTGGATAGAATATACAGCAGCATTAAACCAAGACATTTGATTTAGATGATTGTACCGTCAGAAGCATTCTGTGTCTTCATTGTCTATAGTGCAGTTACGTCATCCCTGGCAAGTAAGCATTTTCGTTACCTGTAAAAACGCATACATGTTATTTGCACATCCAGCTCTATGTTCGGATTTCACACCGAGGGCCCTTAAGACATTCACAGTTTGTGTTATTACTGATTTACATTGGATTTTGCCACTCCCGGGGAACTGGTGTCGCAGGGCTAGATACCCAGCAGGCACATGACGTCAGAATGACGTCAGATCGACGTCGATGCGACGTCATGACGTCGCAACGACCTTGATATGACGTCATTTTGACGCCATGTGCCCGCTGGGTAATGTCCTTCTTTCTCGTTCATCCGATCTGATAGATTTACTCTATATAGGTATATATCAAACACTACGCCAAATCAAAAGTTTCGAAAGGCGCACACAAGCTGTAAGGAATGCCGCATATAGTATAAAATAAACGGGTCCAGGAGTTTGAGGATAATATCCGCATCTAGTTAGATGCGACTGTCAGTGTGATATTTGCGAAGTCTTTTTCTTCCTAAGTCATTAAGTTCGCACATGTGAAAGATTCATCGTGGATCGTGGATCTTGTTAAAGGACACAACATGGCACCGAAGAGGTCGAACAACACAAACTCGCAATCAGGAGCAGACGCTTTAACGATGGGTCACCAACTCATGATATATACCTTACAGTGCCCTATATGAAAAAGGTGTTACATACGTTACCATGAGCATACTGACAAGTCACCAATGGGACAACATATTCCAAACACCTTACTGTGTTCTATGCCAAAACCTTTGCAGATAATTATGTGAGACCACTTTCACGTGAGCCGCAGCGCGCGAAAACCCCTCTTCCGACAATATTACTTCTACACAGTCACATAATTTAGACGCTTGAAATTTCGGATTTAAGAAGAAGTTTGGATTATCTGTGTAGAGTAAACAAGTGTGCTGATCAGCTGTGCAGTAACTGCATCTTTGTTTTCATATAGGAAGAATCTGGTTTTCGCATGAAGCGGCTCACTATATATACATTTGTAATCACCAAAATGAAATCTACCCATGTTTGAACATTAAGGTGTTACATACGTTACCATGAGCATACTTGCAAGTCACAGGCTGTGTTTTTTTAGCACACTAAACATGTATTTATCATAAGGTGTTTAAAATAGAACTAAATAATTTACACAACCATATAACAGTTATTTATTTCGATATTTTTGTTGAAACTCCTACTTTTCAAATGTTACAGCATACGGCGGTACCCTTAGGAAATGTTGAATTATTGAAATAAAATAAATTAGATGTTTAATATAAATATATGATTTTGTGTAATAGCCAAGTTGAACTATTGTTTAGTGATAAAGGACCTATCGTTTTTGGAATATGAAGAAAGAAATGCCAAAAACAAAAACGTTTTGAACCCAAACCCCTATTTTCACGCCATAGATGTAGAAGTAACGTTTGAAACACCATATAATGTCTAATTTCAACTTTTAAAGATCATAAAGCACGTCCGTTAAATTGTTCTAGTACGTGATATAATTAGTGTTGTTAAATGATTAAAATGGCTGGAGCATAGTAGGTTTCACTATTTTGTTGGTACAAATATATTTTGAACATGTAACTTATGTAACGAGCTACAGAAATATTGTGCACCACTTGCCGGGGCGACAACGTGCCTAGAACTAATCTAAGATGACCAATAGACCAATTGCATACTGCAAACAAAGTATGTGGAGGGTGTTGTGCGATTTCGATAAATACGGTAGATACAGAATCTAGCGTCTCGCCTAAGAGATTCTGGCTTCAAATCCCAGTATTCTTAAATGTACATACTATAAATTAATGTTCGCTGGGTGTGTGATTGTTAAGTAATTCAAAGTTGTTGCTCATTACAAACTTCTTAACTTGTTAACATTGATCAAATGATCAAATACTGGTCCTTGCACTGTAACGCAAAAACACAAAACGTTTTAAATCCATCAAGAGTTCCTTTTGACGGTTTTATATTTTAATGGTAACATCATTGACATATGTGACATTTTCATTAACATGCTGGTACATGAAGCAGAAAGATAAAATGTTTAACGGCAAACACTTCTGAGAGTCACGTGGTATTGTATACATACAAACCGATTAAAGATCGGTGACACACGCTGCAATTGAGACAGAAGTTGAGGTTAGACCTTAGAGTTTTCTCCTACAACGTTTCTACTACTTACTGATAGATAGGTACAGTAAAGAGATGTACCGTCGTTATAAAGTTTAATGGATACGTACAATTACGTAGATTACATCAGACAAAAAACTTTGTTTCCTGAAAAATGTTTATATTTAGACGAGACTGCAAGAAGCGTTACTTGATGTATTCAGACATTTGAGCTTACCTAGTACATTCGCCTTTAATACGAGTATATTTGAGAAAATCGAATTCTTTGTAAAAAAAAAACTATATTCATTTAGAGATTCTGGCTTCAAATCCCAGTATTCTTAAATGTACATACTATAAATTAATGTTCGCTGGGTGTGTGATTGTTAAGTAATTCAAAGTTGTTGCTCATTACAAACTTCTAAACTTGTTAATATTGATCAAATGATCAAATACTGGTCCTTGCACTGTAACGCAAAAACACAAAACGTTTTAAATCCATCAAGAGTTCCTTTTGACGGTTTTATATTTTAATGGTAACATCATTGACATATGTGACATTTTCATTATCATGCTGGTACATGAAGCAGAAAGATAAAATGTTTAACGGCAAACGGCAGCTCAATATGACCTCTGAGAGTCACGTGGTATTGTATACATACAAACCAATTAAAGATCGGTGACACACACTGCAATTGAGACAGAAGTTGAGGTTAGACTTTCGAGTTTTCTCCTACAACGTTTCTACTACTGACTGATAGATAGGTACATGTACAGTAAATGCAGAAATTGAACATTTATTGAAAGAAATTAACATACGAAATTCCGGTTAATTCGTTTTCGCAAGCACTTCAATGTTATTGTCATGTATATGTAAGTACTATATATTCATGGGGCGAACGACGTAACCTTGATTCCTTATGCTACTTTCATTCAATAAATGTTCAATTTCTGCATTTACTGCACTTATCTATCAGTCAATAGAGTAAACGCTATTGGAGAAAACTCGAATTTCTCATCTCAACTTCGGACAGAATTTCATTGTGCGTCACCCATTCTGTACCACGTGTTTCTCAGCTGTGAATATATCATGATTGTATGCATTCTGATAATGTATGCTTTGACTTTCTATCATTTTTTTTATATTTCTCTCATCAAAATTATAACGGTAGTAGGTCAATGTACTTTAGGTAATGAATTTAGAAAAAAAAATGTAATTGAACATATTTTACACAACATACTTCCTTTAGATGTATAACTTCGGCGCGCAATACCCACGGGCAAAAATAATATATTGATGAGAACATGAAATAACATTTAAAAAAAATCATAGTTATACACTTGCTTTTCGAACATGAAAGGATTATATCTAAACAAACGACATGGGATTTTCTTTGCGTTACTAGTTTCTGTTTTATTTCTAATAATTTATGCAACATTGCTGTTAAATCCCAAACTGGAGACACACATGACACAAGTTGTAATTTATCCGTTGCAAGAATATCGAAACGCGTCATTACTGAAGGCTTGCAAAGAAATCAACAGAACGGGAGGTATGACATCGTTCAGTTTTTAGCTCACCTGAGCCGAAGGCTCACAGGTGAGCTTATAGGATAGGCAGGCATCCGTCGTCCGTCGTCCGTCCGTCGTCCGTCGTCCGTCCACAATTTCAAAGAAGAATATTTCTGAAGCTAGTAGGCCGATCTTGATCAAATTTAATGTGAACCATAATTGGGTTGGGGGATTGATGGCATTAGTTTTTGGAGCAGATTGTATCAAAATTGTGGTTTCCATGGCAACAGATAGGTCCCATAGACTTACAATGGGAAAAACTAAAAAAATCTTCTTCTCTGAAACCACTAGGCCCACAGCTTTGATATTTGGTATGTAGCAATGGCTAATGGTCATCTACATAAATTGTGCCATTCATGCCCCTGGGGTCAAATTTGGCCACGCCCCGGGGGTCGATAGTCTCCATAGACTTACTATGGGAAAAAAATTAAAAAATCTTCTTCTCTGAAACCACAGGGCCCACAGCTTTGATATTTGGTATGTGGCAATGGCTAATGGTCTTCTACATAAATTGTGCCAGCCATGCCCCTGGGGTCAAATTTGGCCACGCCCCGGGGGTGGATAGTCTCCATAGACTTACAATTGGAAAAACTAAAAAAATCTTCTTCTCTGAAACCACTAGGCCCACAGCTTTGATATTTGGTATGTAGCAATGGCTAATGGTCCTCTACATAAATTGTGCCATTCATGCCCCTGGGGTCAAATTTGGCCACGCCCCGGGGGTTGATAGTCTCCATAAACTTACTATGGGGAAAAAATTAAAAATCTTCTTCTCTGAAACCACAGGGCCCACAGCTTTGATATTTTGTAGGTGGCAATGGCTAATGGTCCTCTACATAAATTGTGCCAATCATGCCCCTGGGGTCAAATTTGGCCACGCCCCGGGGGTCGATAGTCTCCATAGACCTACAATAGGAAAAAAACTAAAAAAATTTTCTTCTCTGAAACCACTAGGCCAACAGCTTTGATATTTGGCATGTAGCAATGGCTAATGGTCCTCTACATAAATTGTGCCATTCATGCCCCTGGGGTCAAATTTGGCCACGCCCCGGGGGTTGATAATCTCCATCATAGACTTACTATGGGAAAAAAATAAAAAATCTTCTTCTCTGAAACCACAGGGCCCACAGCTTTGATATTTTGTATGTGGCAATGGCTAATGGTCCTCTACATAAATTGTGCCAATCATGTCCCCGGGGTCAAATTTGGCCACGCCCCGGGGGTCGATAGTCTCCATAGACCTACAATAGGAAAAACTAAAAAAATCTTCTTCTCTGAAACCACTAGGCCCACAGCTTTGATATTTGGTATGTAGCAATGGCTAATGGTCCTCTACATAAATTGTGCCATTCATGCCCCTGGGGTCAAATTTGGCCACGCCCCGGGGGTTGATAGTCTCCATAGACTTACTATGGGAAAAAAAATTAAACAATCTTCTTCTCTGAAACCACTAGGCCCACAGCTTTGATATTTGGTATGTAGCAATGGCTAATGGTCCTCTACATAAATTGTGCCATTCATGCCCCTGGGGTCAAATTTGGCCAGGCCCCGGAGTTTGATAGTCTCAATAGACTTGCTATGGGAAAAAATCAAAAATCTTCTTCTCTGAAACCACAGGGCACACAGCTTTGATATTTTGTATGTGGCAATGGCTTATGGTCCTCTACATAAATTGTGCCAGCCATGCCCCTGGGGTCAAATTTGGCCACGCCCCGGGGGTAGATAGTCTCCATAGACTTACAATGGGAAAAACTAACAAAAATTTTCTTCTCTGGAACCAAAAGGCCCAGAACTTCTATATTTTGTATGTAGCAATGTTTGGTAGTCCCCATTATAAATTGTGCCAGTCATGCCCCTGGGTCAAATTTGGCCATGCCCCGGGGGTCAATAGTGTCCATGCATAGACTTTCATTGGTCGATTCTCAATTAATTTAAATCTCATGAGCTTACAATGTGATAATCTCTCAGGTGAGCTACAGGACCAATGGTCCTCTAGTTATATTTTCGATTTCACTTGTTTGTATGTTTCTAGTTTAAACATACTTTCATTCAGATAATTTCAACTAACATATCGTTATACATGGTGAGAAAATGTCATTATATAAAGGATAAGAGCGATAACATTGCAAGGAGGAGACATATACTAAAATATGTCTCGTAAAAATGATTATTGAAATTGCCTTGAAACAATAGTTATTTTGTATCAAATGATGGAGTTTCCCGGTTGCTCTCTGAAATTTCTTCTACCAATGTTTGGTATGACGTTGACTTGAGATTCTATTAAATGTGAAACACAAAATATGTACAATGTGACTAATTCGTGCCATACAATCACAACCAAAGTTGTTTATTTCCTAGTTTAAACAGCAGCATGGTGTCTGTATGTGGCATTATATTTTTACTGATCATTCTGATTAACATTCAAGCTGACCCCGATGTTATAAAACTATTTACATGCTCATCTCGGCTGATACTGAAATCTAACCCGGACATTATACTAAAATAGCCCAAATGTCAGTTTTGAATAACCAAATTCAGTAACATATCCGACTGATAAATGTTAAATTGGCAACATTTAAACATTAACATGTAAGAGCAGGGTTAATTCCAGCCTTTAAACATCAGGAAAGCATGTCCGTGAAATGTATACCCCCTCAAACCCCACTTTTACATAGCAAAACTGGGGTATGCAGGGGTATACCTATTTTTGCTCCAAAACATAGATTGTGGGTACTCGTTAGAACCGCCTCGGCGAGGCGGTTCTATTGTGTACCCACAATCTATGTTTTGAGCAAAATTAAGAAAAATATCAAAACTTTTCCTCTGAAAATTATCGATTTTTGACCTGAAAAAATTACTGTATATCATATGGGCATGTTTTCGTAATGAAGTTAGCTTAAATCCAGCAATAATGTGTTTCCTCATCCTTTTTACAGGTGTAGCAGTGTTTACCAACATGACAGTCCCTTCATGGGCAGAAGTAGAGAGGCAATCTCTTGGAGTTCTTTCCGGGGGCAAATACAAACCCAAATCTTGCATGCCTGACAGTCATGTTGCTATTGTTGTACCATACAGAAACAGGGAGACGCAGCTGCGAATTTTCTTAAAACATATACATCCTTTTCTGAGAAAACAGTTCTTACACTACAGGATATTCATAATTGAACTGGTAAGAGAATGTTTAATTCGCCCCAACGTTTATTTAATTCCATCATTCCCCCGAGCGCACAATAAATAAAATATAATTGTTTTATCCTTTGGAAGCAGTAAAAACATTCAAAGTGAGATAACATGGACTATGTTGTCAAGAGTGTGTTAGCTTTAAGACAGCATGTATGCTTAAGCATGCATGCCTGGAATCTTGTCTTGCCACTTGATTTTAATAGCTCTCTCAACATATACAGCCTATGGTGTGTACGAAGGTCACTTCCTGTTAAAATTGTGATGTTGAGTAACGTCATTTGAGATAACAAACAGTTTTCATCTAAACAAGTTTTAATTGTATTCGGACGTAATTTACATGTATCATTGTTTATTTATTCCTGTTTTAGGCCGAGGATGTAACCTTTAATCGTGGAGCATTGTTCAATGTGGGCTTCAAGGAAGCTTCTAAGCTGGATTCATTTGACTGTTTTATCTTTCACGATATCGATCTTCTGCCGATGGACAGCAGAAATAATTATACATGCGCAAGAATGCCTCTGCATTTGTCATCTGCAATCAACAAACATCGTTTCAGGTACTTATTGAAACGGGCACCCACCCATTGGAGCCTAACGACATAGATGGGCTGCTTGTGCCTCTATGCAAAGATTATAGGTTACTGACTGACCAACTGATCATTGGCTAAGCGCTAAGGTCTGAGCCTACCCAGGTAATGGGGTTCACGTCACACAACTCAAACATATAAGCCGTATTGGCTTACTTGGGAGGTTATATTTGAAGCACTTTTTGGATGTCATGACATTCTGATTTTGGGTAAAAGGCCAATACAGTGGAGGCAATATCCCGATATGACCATGACTGTATAAAGGGACGCAAAGTACTTATTTAAAAATACAAGCTGACTGCTTAAATCATTAATGACACATTGCCGGTATACCGCTCATGATAACGGTTTGTAAATATTATCAGAGTGGTATCTACAGTGTATCCGCTTTATACATTTTTCGAGGCCATATGAAGCATTTGGTGATGTCGTAGCTTAGACTACATATTGCTTATACATGTATGCTCGTATGTGACGTTCTTTGTGACTTTGGGGCTTGTAGAGGTACGACGTTGACGTAACAAAACGTGAACTTCAGT
Organism: Rugalucina vietnamica; assembly: GCA_964017185.1. Lineage (NCBI taxonomy): Eukaryota > Metazoa > Mollusca > Bivalvia > Lucinida > Lucinidae > Rugalucina > Rugalucina vietnamica. The sequence goes on along the minus strand of OZ024877.1, from coordinate 9,473,409 downwards.
TGACGTCAAAAAACTGCATGCATTTTTAATTGGATTTTGAGCGCTCAAAACGCCGCCTAACAAAAAAGGTTGGAAATTTCCAGCATGACCTTCGCAATTTCCGATTCTATAATATTTGGACAACATTCACCGCGAAGGTCCACAGAACAGAGCACTATAACTCAGGGATACAAACGTTTTTTTTCCAAAACAAATTAATTTCTTTACCAAATAAAAACCCGAAGATGCAAACTGTGGGTGGTGTGCGTGTTTTCTCTATTTTTCTCATTAATTGTTAGCGCTGTTTATTACTGCTTTTGGACATGGATTATTAACATAATAATTTGAAAAAAAAATGGTTAAAACTAAATTTCCAACTTTGACTCCACAAGACCTAAATGTCAAATGCTGTCACATATGATTAGAACTGCAAGGCAAATTGAAGCAGTTACACCAACGAATGTAAATGTCAAACGGCGATAGGGTCAAGGAATTCCAACAGTAATCTCGAAATGTTTTTGTCTTTCCAAATGTAAATAATAACATGTTGGTAAAACAGACGTGATAACGGGTTGGCATTACTATTAGAGGATATCAACTTGTTTAAGGTATATTTCTGATGTCTTGTGAAATGAATGGTCCTATAAATGTCCTGAGGGACGTTCACCAGACTCTATGATGACCCTGGATTAAAGCTGTTTGTTCTAGTTGGTTGGGACCGGGGCTGCTTGTCAATTGCTTGGTACACCGGGGTTCAACCGGATGTTTCTCTTTTATTTGTTTATCCCTGGTTATTCATTGACTAGTTAGAGATTCACCACGAGGACCGAACAGATAATTAAATGTTGTGAACCACTGCAGAAGCTGAGGGTTAGGTTGGGTACCCGTAAAACCTGTTTAAGCACACACCCCCCCCAGTATCTTCATATTACTGGCTGTTCCAAGGCTATATAGTTCGGTCGTGTATAATTATGATTGTTTTATGTTTTTGTGTTGATTTTGTGCTGTTTACACCTCACGTTAAGTTTGGTAAACTGAGTGGCCGCCTATTGGGAAATAACTGCTCACTCGGCTTAGGATATGTTTTCTTAGTATAAGTAGCTTTACATGATAGATAATTTAGTTTTTTCCCCATCTCGGTTTTGGGAGTGGGAATTTATAACTGAAATAAGCCGTTTTCTGGTCATTGCCTACTTCTACATTAATGACCTGATTAAATTGACATAACCTAACCAGAGGACCATTGGTCCTGAAACGCTTACCTGACATGTATGAAATATAATGTGTAAAAAGATGGAGTCGGTTAAAAGGGAGGATGAACAGACAGGCAACTTACATAAAATGTATTCATTTAGAGGACATGACATTTACACTGTTCTCTATATGTTATAGATTACCATACAAAACATACTTTGGTGGTGCCGTGGCTATCAGTAGACGTCAGTTTGAAGCAATAAATGGCTGCTCCAATATATTCTTTGGCTGGGGTGGAGAGGATGATGATTTTTACAGAAGGTGGACCCTTTGAAAACATCTTCGTGAAATACCCTTCACATCCCAATTTTGAATAGTACAACTTTTCTATTTGTAATCCAAAACAGAGATTTTGAGTACTCGTTAGAACAGCACCGCCAACCGTATGGGCAATTTTTCGTAAAGTCTTTGAAAACATCTGATGGGCATGCATTATTAAATTATCGTGACTTAGCGTGAAGACCTCCAAAACGTTGAACAAGATGCTACAGTTTTGATTTGATTTGATTTGATTATCCCGTGCTTAGAGACCTTGAATATTTGCTTCAGTACTCAACATGTATCCTGAACATTACGAAAACTAGCCCATGCAATATACATTTTTTTTTTTAAAAGCTAAACTTGAAAATTTCATTGTAAAAAATTTTTGCTCAAAAAATAGAGTGTGGGTACACGTTAGAACCGCCTCGCCGAGGCGGTTCTAACGAGTACCCACAATCTTTGTTTTGGAGCAAAAATAAGAAAAATATGTTAACCCATACATACCCCAGTTTTGCTATATAAAAGTGGGGTTCAAATGGGTATACGTGTCACGGACATGTTTTCCTGATGAAAACGAACGGTTTTATTTTTCTACGAGGCAAATATATTTATTACAATACAGGGATCGAACATGCCTTTTCGTACATAAACCCTTGCCGAAGCTGCAGGGTGATGACGATCTTAGCTGAATGCCTTCACGGTTCAAAGAGCACGCGAATTTTATGACTTGAACATGGGTTTTGCTGTTTGAACACGGCTTCTGGTCTAATTGAAAATGGCCTCATGCAGCTATGCGAATATTTATTTCTGCAAGAATGCGCTTTAGAAGAGCTGAGCACCAATGCAAATCTGTATATGGCATGCGATTTTAAACTTTATCATATATTTACTGTAAAATACGTTCTTTTTACATATGCGATACAGGCGCAAGTCCTATGCACGTATCGGGACACCATATCTCGAAAATCCATTTGTCAAAAGGGAGATATGGACTCATATCACACCCCAATATCACACCCCAAATCTCGAAAGCTGTATCAGTTCAAAATTTGTCAAAATCCATATCTCCCTAGGGAGATATGGACTCATATCACACACCCATATCACACCCCAAACCTCATATCACATCTCACGTGACCCCCACATTCGGAGCGCTCTGTTCTATTCAATAGTACGTTGTAAATTGTTCTCAATTTATAAATCAAATTTTTGTATTTGAATTTTCTGTATTAATGGTTAAATGTTATTGAATAAAATTTGTGACCAGAATTTTTTTTTTTCATTCTTTCTTTTTTTCCACTTGAAATTATGTTGGGAAACATTGTGTGCATTGAACTGTATCAAACACTTTTTTTTCAATAAAAATATATGATAAAGAGATCATGATATGGCAATTTTCATATCATACCCCGTATCAACCCTCGACTTCCGTATCAGCCCTCGACTCCCATATCAGCCCTCGGGCCTTCGGCCCTCAGGCTGATATGGGAGTCTCGGGCTGATACGGAAGTCTCAGGTTGATACGGGGTATGATATGAAAATTGCCATATGATAATCTCTTAAGCAATCCCGCTTGAATGGGCCCGCAGATCATCGTGATATTGATACGAGAAATCCAGTGCACCACTGTTAGATGAAACAGATAGCTACGCACACTGGTGCAATGTTATGAAACAACAATCATAACGATTTTGTTTTTTATTTTAGGGTCACGCATAGGAATATGACCGTACTGAGATATTCGGCAAGTATAGCGAGTTACAGGATGATACCACACAGACGGGATCAATCTAGAAATAAACATGCGTAAGATATGTTTCATATTACAATTGACCAATGCAAGACATAAGCATGATATCGTATGTTGATAAATCACTTATAAGTGAAAATGCCATCTTAAAGAATAAAGAAATCGCAGCACTTAAGAAATATTAAAAAAATCCATTTCTAAATGATAGTAAATAAAATATAAAGGTTTGACCCTGAAGCTACTTTAATTAAGGGATGCTAATTGTGAAAATCTAATATTTGTATACTTTTTACCTTAGACAAATGGCAATTTTACCAAGGAGACTGGATATTCTTGACACAGTCTTGTATGAGTCATTCAAACATCGAATACATATTATTTTATCCCCAAAACTCAGCTCCTGAGGGCTCAGCAACACGCTTATTAGCATTGTTCAACTTAATTACTGGTTTGATTCCGTTTTCATCCGTCTGGCATGCTAGATAAAGTTTACTAAAAGCTATCGCCATAAACATGATCTCCAACTCCTTGGCTCCAATATTTGAAAGTATTTCGAACAATGAGTCAATATTTTGGGAGAAACCATACCATTTACTGTATCTGCTGTAAAAGGTTTATAACACAAATGATAAATACCATGTTTTCCTCAAGAAGAAATAATCTCTGAGTGGACAAAAAATCAAGGATTGTAGCCAGGCTTTTTCAGATCATGCTTATGGTGGTAGGTTTTAGTAAATTTTATCCAGCATGCCAGACAGATGAAAACGGAATCAAACCAGGAAGTAACTTGAACAATGCTGATAAGCGTGTTGCTGAGCCCTCTGGAGCTGAGTGTTAGGGCATAAAATAATCTGTATTCGATGTTTGAATGACTCACACAAGAATGTTCCAAGAATATCCAGTCTCCTACAGGTGAAAATATATACAGTCAAGTATTAGATTTTGACAATTGACATCCCCTTAAATTTCCGTGTTTTCTATATATACATGATATAAGCGTGTATTTTCAAAACATCTTGATCCGATGTAGACTATTGTGCCATTCCACTTTGTACTCCACCGGGTATGCCAATTCATATAGAGAGTTATCTTAGGCCGGAGAAAATTAATCAAGTTAGATCGGCTCATCCACGCCCGCCCTTGTTCAAAACCCTCCAAAGCCATGTTAATTTGGATCATAAAAAGATGAAACATATATTTTCTAATTGAAAGTCAAGAGTATGGATACGTTCTTTGTACTGTGTGTCTTTTGATGCAAAAATATACATCAGGAAATCATGTCCGTGAGATGTGTACCCCCTTAAAGCCAGATGTACGTAATTGACCTCACGGTAGAAATTTTTTATTTTTTGCATGTGAGTATATATTGATGTCCTACATACGAAAATGAAAAGAAATCGATACCGTTCCGACCTTGTTTTCGAGATAATTGCCTTCAAAGTCGCTAAATTTGAGAGCGAAAATACATTGACGTCCACGTAAAATGCGATTTTCCGACCCCTTTTTGTTGATTTTCTTGATATATTTCGAAAAATCCACGGTAGGATTTTTTAAAAAACTAATATGTTATAGAGAAATTTCTGAACGACAGGTAGATAACGCGAAAGTCCATAGTTACCGGATTCGTTTTCCTGTTATAAGCGTGAGATGGTAGGTAGTCGTTGCTGAATTCACTACGTTTTACGCGCGACGTCGGTTTAGCGCCAAAGTCTCCGATGCTACATAGCATTAAATATTTCTAGCTGTCGTGCAAATGATGTTTTCCTCGGGTAAACATGTCCATGATCTATGTTTTGAGCAGAAATAAAAAATAAACAAGAAAAGCTTTAACATGTTTTCACATGTATAAAAATAGGCGGTGGGGTTAGGATGTTATAAATGAAAACAAAATTATGTATTTTGTTCTAATTTAATGTTATGAGCACCTACAATTTTCCCTAAAATATTTAACTGCTTATCTATTTAACTGAAATTAATCGAAGAACTGATGGTTCACAATTTACACCTGAGAGTATTTTTGGTATAAAACTATAAATTGAAGCAAGCGGCAGAATGTTTTGCAGTTTTGTAAATATGTTTTTTAAATTCTAAATTTTCATTTTTCAAACCATATTTTGTGCCATCACAGGCTTGTTACAATCCTTGAAGAACAGTTTTTAGGTTAAATACAGAGTTAATAATTTATTTCATATGTGCTGCATGATGAGAATGTTAGCATTTTTTGTATACATGAAAAGAAGTGGCAAGCTAGGTTGTTGTTGTTTTTTTTTCATTATATGTGCATGTGATATCATTTCTGTTCTTAAATACAAACAACAAGGTTTTAGCATTCTTTGTGACTTTTCCCAGTTTGATATTTGTAACTTTGTGTGTGGTTTTATCATTTCATCATGCAGCTCTGGTTGCTTGTTCAATTTTCATGGAAATTAGTCTTCCAAGATATTCACTAATGGAATTTACACAGTTTCAATGGCAGTTAATGTACACTAAACTACAGTTAAAGACTGCATAATAAGAAATATGTCATAATGCAAATTAATTGTTGAAAACTTAACATATAAATTGACTTTTTCCATATGAGCTGCATCATAAATACCAACACATTACAGCTGTGAAACCTTTCATACAGAAGTTTAAGTGTCTAGTATTCGTATCTGACACATTGTTGCAAAAGTTTCAACTTTTATTAAAATCATGATGATGATATTTCACTTGACACAGCTCATATCTTCATCATTTGAATAAAATAAGTTATTCATGATTTTGTTTGCAATGTTGAGCTTAATGCTTGTAATTCCAGTTTTCATTCAGACCTGTCTTCGCGAAATATTTTTTCAGCTGCAGGACAGTTGTATAGCAGACTGCAAGTTTTTGCTGGTCAAAACCCAATTCTGTAGGACATTATTTCTATGTTATCTTCATAATTTCGGGAATTTTTTTGCGGGACATTTGTCTGACAGAATAAAATATTTTGTCAGCCAGAATGAAATTTTGCTGGTTTTGACCAACAGACTGCAAGGTTTTGTGAGGACTGACAGACAAAAATGCATATTAAGTTACATACTGAAGATGAATTATTTTCTAAATAAAACAATACAAATTCAAAAAAAGGCTGCATTTCACTTGACACAACTCTTATCATCATGATTTGTTGCATCTATCAAGAATACAACCCCTTTCACTCAAGTTTGCCATTTGACCATTTGCATTATGCAAGAAGACCATGCATTCTGAAGATTTAAGTTTCTTCTCATTTTGTCCACAAAGACATCTAGATTGATCGATCTGCTGATTTGAGTGAGTTTCAAACTAAATGACCTTCAAAACAGCAAACTCAAGTGAAAATTTTATGGTACTATGTGGAATTTTGGCCATGTAGATACTGATACTTGAATTCTAAAATTCTGCATTTGTCCCCATCTTATTTCAAATGTGTGTTTTTAATATGCATTAATATGCATTGTATATGTTGTGCAAAGAATCTTTAAATGGAAATGTGCTTTAACCAAACAATTACAATAATTTTATCAGAAGAGGTGACATCATTACCTAAATATAGCAAAATGAAAGCTCACATACCCCAGCGGTAGCCATCAGAGGTCATACCACTTTGAGAGAAAAAAGCAGATTGCAACAAAAGGTATACATCTAGTCAGGAGTGACAGATGGAAAGAAAACAAACTAAAAAAGAAAACAAAAATAGCCCACGGCATATTGATTGTGTATTCAGTAATAGATTTGGTCCTTCTGAACATGCATATGAATTTTGAAGTCTCCAACTCTTAGACTTGAGCTGATATGAGGAAAATTTATTGGATAGAAAGAAAAATGGATAAATAAAGGAAAAGATAAGCTGGAGACAGCTGATTCTCAAACACACAATAGAACTTTTACTCAATGTTTGTACCTAATTTCAACTGTCTAGGTAAAGAAGTTGCTGAGAATTTGTTCACAGAAAATTTTACGTGATTGAAAAAGAAACATAGTGCAAAAAGAAGACAAAAGTAAACCACAGCATCTTAATCTTGTTTTCAGTAATAGATTTGGTCATTCTGAACATGCATATGAAATATGAAGTCTCTAACTCTTATACAGACTGAGCATAGATGATGGAAAATTAATTGGGTGGAAAGAAAAATGGATAAATAAAGGGACTGAAAAGCTGGAGACAGCTGACTATCAAATACACAGTACAACTTGTGGTACCCAAAGTGATACCTAATTTCAGACTTCTAGGTAAAGTAGTTCCCGAGAAATTTTTGACAGAAAAATTTCTTGGATAAAAAGAAAAATGGATAAATAAAGGGAATGATGAGCCGGAGATTCTTGATTCTCAAATGCACAATACAACTTGACATACCAAGCTTTGTATCAATTTTAAAATTCTAGGTTAAGTGGTTCCTGAATAATCTTTGACACAAAAAAGTTAACTGACAGACATACAGACAGACAGACAAACGGAAAAGGCAAAAACTATATACCCAAAATACTTTGTATGCCAGGTTTGTACCTAATTTCAAACTTCTAGGTAAAATAGTTTCTGAGAAATCTTTGACAGAAAAAAAATTCTTGGATAGAAAGAAAAATGTATAAATATAGGGAATGATAAGCAGGAGATTGTTGATTCTCTATTACACAATACATTTTGACATATACAAGCATTGTATCAAATTTTAAAATTCTAGGTTAACTATTTCCTTAGAAATCTTTGACACAAAGCAAGTTTACAGACAAACAGGCAGACAAACAGACAGAAAAATCAAAAACTATGTACTATATCCTATATACCTAATACTTTGTATGCTGGGGGTATAAAGATAAAATGCTAAATAGATTTTAAGAACACCTAGCACATGGGACACTATTTCAGTTCTAAATAGACAAAATAAGAATAAAAAAGTTACCTGATTTACACACAAACTTAACTGACCTAAATGCTCTAATGGCAAACTCGAGTGAAAGGGGCTGTAAAATGAGTCTCCCATGTTATTGGGATGTTGAGCTTAATGCTGCTAATGTGTATTCAAAGATAATTCACGACACATACAGTTCAGCTCTGAAATACATGTATACAGCTAGGCTTTGAAACCAGAATTATTTTAATGTGAAAAAGCAAGAAAAACGTCTTTTTTTTCTCCACATGTCAGAATATATCCTGTCTTCATGTCCCATTATTTCCGTCACGTGCTATTGGCTCCAGGGTACCACTCTTAGCAAACTCCAGAGCTTTTGTAGGGAACTGAAAAATTGAATTTAAAATAAGCATAGTCAAAGTCCAAATTTATTTAATGTCAGTTTATGATTACATGCAACAAAAGCTACGACTAGGTTTTAAAAAAATTCAAAAGCAGTGCAGATTCAGTATAGACTGTTCTTATGTGGGAAGTCTGACCTTGATATTTGTTTTCTGCTATGATGAAATTGACAATGAAGTGCATTTAGGGCCCTTGATTTCCAAATATCTAGATTTTCTACTGGTATTGATAAATTAGTCGTTTTTTGGTTGTTGTCCACAAAAACGGAACAAATTATTTCCAAACCAAAACCATCAAAAAAGACATTTTTACATTATTTTCATTTACATCTATTTCAGCTGTGTCAATAGAAACCTAGAATTTCACATAATATGCTAAAACAAAGAAGCCGATCAGCTGTACAGTAACTGCACAGCTGATCGCCACCTTTGTTTTAGCTTCAAGGAATGATATTATAATCCCTTTTTTTTATTTAGTTATATCTGTACAGGGTTAAAAAACTTTTTCATGCTCAATACAGCTGATCCTGAAATTTGAGCAGCTCCTAAATTAAAAGAGTAGCCAAAGCAGTTGGTATCTTCTGCTTTATGGTGAAAAAAAAAACAAAACAAAAAAACTAGAATTTATCTTGCGTATAAATGTCATAAATGCTAAACTGCTAACAGTAATATCTAAGAACTGTATAAATTTTAGTCTCAGCTGAGTTGAGCATAATTAAAAGTTTTATAACCTCAGGGCCTTGTCAAGAACACTGAAGACCAGGCCCTAAGGTTATAAAACTTTTTCAAGATCAGCTAAGCATGAAATTTCAACTACTCATAAATGTTGAAATAGTAGAAATTAGTGGAAAATTTAGGATCGGTACTCAACAATTAGTAATTTATCCTGCCCATAAACATTTCCTTAATAGTATTTTTATATTTATGAGCATGATAAATTTTATTCTCAGCTGAGCTGAGCATGAAAAAAGTTTTTTAACCTCAGGGCCAGTTTTCTCCCATGATGGCTCATTTCTTACCTTGAACTGGTTATAAACCTGAGTAATTCTCCGAGATGGAGATCTGCATAATAACTATGTAGTCTGTAAACGAGGGTTGTCATGCCGAGCCACACGAGATGCCTGTTTGGACTGTTGCTGCGCTGTTTTGGAGGCACCACCCTCCTGAAATAGAGATCATGCTTTAATTAAATAAATCATTGTTATTGCATTGTCGTGATGGATTAAGCTGGAAACAATTTAAAGAGATTCTGACAATCTGTAAGTTTTTAATGCCAACATGATGAAAGTAATGCCCATACTCAAACAGCATAGTTTAGACCAGACTGGGTAGATGCCCTGGTTGACCGAAGTCTTCAAAGTTTGTTTGTGTTCGGCCTACTGTTAAACATCCAAGCATGTTTAACTCATATTAACTGCTGGGACAGAGCCCAGAGCCATGGTTTCTTGGGTACTTACATGTAACCAGTTCTCTACAATGTGCCACACATCATAACCCAGTGGCTTCTCACTAGGATTTCACATAAGGCCTTTGACTAAAACTAAGGCCTGTTATTAAATGTTGTTTTTTTGCTCCACAGGTAAACCTCATTATAAAGCGCTGAGCGGATAAGAGTGCTGTTTCTTAATCACTCGATCATCTCACCGCTGTGTCTGGTGTGGGTTAGAGCCCCGCTCTAGCCACGTGTGAGACAAGCCACGTTCAGCTTGCGGGGGTGTCAGGTGGTTTTTCTCAGGGTTCTCCTGTTTTCGCTCCACCTACCTATTGGCCCGTCACATATGAGCTTAAACAATTTTGAAAGGGAAGTAAAACTGAATTAAAAAAAAAAAAAAAATATGACTCTTTTTTTTCTGAATGTATAACCACAACTGCACTTTGGTTATAGCAACAACTGCATAACACTGTTTCGAGTCATTTCAGTTCATATGATCAAATATAATCCTATAGTGGTTTTCAATATAAGATGTCAGTATAACAATGTCTATTGTAACATTTGAACATGCTTTCACTTATAACATTGTCTGTGACTATGGACCCCAAAGACAGCGATATAATGTGGCTGATTAGTACTTTCTATGGGGCTTTACAGTAAGTTGGGAGTCAAAATCAAAAGCTATGTTACTCCTATGTATTAAGTTTGAACTTAAATCCCTGAGTCCAACACAACATTCTATCATTATGCAACCACACTCCCCGAGAAACAGAAAATTTAAAACATTCAATTTGAAAGCATAATATACAATAACTTCTAAACCTACCAATTATTTGGCTTTCTCTGCGGCTAGCTGTTGGTAATAAGCACCCTGAAGATATTGCGCCTTTTCCCTCACACTCTGTTTATAATACCCCTCTGTTCTAGCACAACCTACACACCAGAAAATACCAACAACATGACACAGCAAACAAAATACATATAAGCCGCATCAAGAGAAAACCGGTCTTTGGGGTTTCCGACCAGGTCTGACACTAATCAGCCTTTAAAATCACAGAAGAAGGCTAGAGGCTTGAAAGTTTTGCTACAAGTAGAAAAGGAATTGTACTATTCCAGTAGCGAAAACAAAAAATGCTATCAGCTGTGCAGTTACTGCAGAGCTGATCTGCGTTTTAAATGTTTTCGCATAGACAAAACCCCGATTTTCTCGTGACGTGGCTGAGCCGCTCATAAGTAAATGTACATAGGGGGTGGGGGGTGGGGGGGGGGTAATTTTCAGTTATGTTGGAACAGAGCCACCACTTCCTGGGTATTAACCAGTACTCTGGGGAGTTACTGTGTCTTGCTCAAGGACACAGCAAAGCGATCCAAGTGGGTATTGAACCCAGATCCAAGTGGGTATTGAACCCAGGACCCTTCGATTTGGGGTGTGATGCTCTACCACCAGGTCACCAGGCTCCCTGAAACCATCTGTCAGAATCAGTATTTCTACATCATGTCAAAGCATTTAATTATAACAAGTGTTGTGAAATATAATACTGATGGATTAATGGCCAATATATGTGAAACACATAAACATTAACAAGAAGAGGCTGCTTCAAGGTGTTCTTGTAGGACTTTGGCAGCAGAGGAGAATCATGTTATGCTCAGGTATAACCTTAGCCCTTTTATCAAAAGTTTATTCCTTTCAGAATTGGGATAGAGCCACCACTTGCTGGGTATTAACCAGTACTCTGGGGAGTTACTGTGTCTTGCTCAAGGACACAGCAAAGCGATCCAAGTGGATATTGAACCCAGGTCCCATCAATTTGGGTCTGATGCTCTACCACCAGGCTCCCCTGAAACCCCCGCTGAAACCATCAGTCAGAATCAGTATTTCTATAAAGTAAACGCTATGCATCATGAAGCACTTAATTATAATAAGTGGTGTGAAATATGATACTGATGGTTCCTATGTTATAGATTAATGGCCAATATGTGAAACGCCTAAACATGAAAAAAAAATACCCATTTAATGGGCGTTTCACACTGACTGTGTATACAAGTCAGTTCCATCTTTCCAATAGACGTTTTCACACAGCTTTAGAAAATTAAAACAAAGTCTGTGTTTATCTTACGACACCGGTAATAAAATGGAATCAAGGCTGTCATCGATGCGGCAAGTCCGGCGAGCGCCGAACCACTTATTTGGCCGAGCATGGTATCCGCCGTACCATTTTTTTTTTTGACCACCACTTAATCGCTCAAACTGAATGCCAGAAAAATCACTGCAGATGATTGTGTAACGGGATAGTCTCCCTTGTAGAATACGTTGGTGCAACGTATTAGCGGCATATTAGCGGGTAGTAATATGCAAATTAGAAACTCGAAACTTTGTGATTAGAGTAAGTGTTAGGTATATAGCGCAGTAAACCACCCTTGGTGGATGAGCATGCTTTTCCACCGACGGGGTTTGCTGTGGCTTGTCTCGGCTGTTCGTTACATTTGGTGGCAGCGGTGGGATGATGACAACTGCCAGAACGGAGTTGCCTTACCCATGTAGTCCCCAGGCCAAGACTCGGGGCGAGTCTCATCGGAGGGGGAAGTAATGTAACGGGATAGTCTCCCTTGTAGAATACGTTGGTGCAACGTATTAGCGGCATATTAGCGGGTAGTAATATGCAAATTAGAAACTCGAAACTTTGTGATTAGAGTAAGTGTTAGGTATATAGCGCAGTAAACCACCCTTGGTGGATGAGCATGCTTTTCCACCGACGGGGTTTCTGTGGCTCGGCTCGGCCATTCGTTACATTTGTGTCAGTGTCCAAATTTACTTTTCTTGTGAGCATGGTGAGAGCTCGGGGCTAATCCCCACCGGTCAAACCCCGTCCCACTGGTGTGGTATTGTCAATTTAACGTTTCGCAAGTAAACTATTGATTCTGATGACCACAAGCTTTTTTTTAAAGGCTTATACTTGTATATAAACAAAATACTTTGCAAGAAATAGTCACCTGGTGACCTAAAAATCATGAAATACCCCACAATTTTATTTCCAAATATTCAACAGTTCACTGCGTTGACAATCATTTATAAATAGAAAGAGGGATACAGTTTTAAACTCACATTTCTTTAATCTTTTCTTTTTTTATGGAAGGTTTACATCGATCTTAGAATCTAGAAAATGGTGGATTTGATAATCTACGGTACCTACCGGAAAACTAAACCCTGGTGTGAAATATTTTCATTTGGCGTGTCACCAGTAAACTAATCAGATTCAGATTAAGCAGCAATGGTAAACAAAGAAACACTTAATAACAAATATAGCAATATATTATACATCTGACAAACCATGCAAATGACTTTACCTACTGGCTACTGTATTGGAAATTCCTCAGATGAAAAGTAGGTCAGCTTCACAGTCACAGTCCAGATTTAGCAAAATAAATCTCATTAATAAGAACTATTGTTCTAAAACTAAAACTAAGCACATTAATCCTTCTCTCTACACTCTGATATGACAAAACTGATATCCAGTAACTAATAAAGCAAATAAAAATATATTTCTAATTGATTCAGTAAAAATTAATGGCAGACATTGTTTTAGGCTGTGAAGAGCAAAATAGAGGCCCCATACAGGGAAAACAGATACACTATGAAAACAGACAGAACAAGTAAATAAGTAAAAGTAACAAGTGAATAAGTAAATAAATAAGAACACTGCTACGAACAAAGAAAAATCATTCAAATACGTCTACATGCAAACAGCAGGTTTATCAACATGCTATAATTAAACAATTTCAAACAAACCTAAGAAGAACTAGCTCTAGGTAATTTTAAGCACCCCTTATTGAGCCTTTTTTTCCGCTTCCAAATAGACTTACTTATACTAATACCAGAACACCCCTTATCAATTAATTGATTGGACAGTTTCTTTTCCATTAATTAATATTTTATGAATTATTCCGCCTAGAAAAATAATATCATTTTGTTTACCATGTGCAGAAATGAAGATCAGGGGAATTAATCTGCTATAAGAAGCTTGACCATCGGATTTCCAATACCAGCTGGAGTTAGCGAGCCTAATACCTGTTATGACATTCAAGGTAGAAACTATCGCCGAGGTAATATGCCCTTAGGCATCGAATGCGCCGAGTTTGTCTATTTTTAAGGTTTAGATCTACCTGTAGAAAGGTACAAGTAGGAGATTTGTTCCGTTTTGAAATATGACTATTGGATATCTTCATTGACAAATATTTTATTTTGAAATGAATCAACTTTACGTTCAACATCATGGTTCTATTGATTTCGTAAACTTTTAAAAGTGAAAAAAAAAGTAAAAACAAAATAAAAGTCATAATAATAATGATAATAATTATAACCAAAAAGCGCTTCTGCACATACTGATCATCGGTATCTTAAATTTTTCTATTTGAACATACATGTAAGTCATGAAAGCAAAACGATTCATTAAACTAACCACAGACGGAATAATAAGCAGGGTTCTTGGTTGATGACGGTTGATTGGGGTTTAACGTCCCACCAACAGCTTAAGTCACATGGAGACGGGACCTCGGTTTATAGTCCCATCCGACGGACTGGAGAAGCTCGGGATCGAACCTGCGAACCCTGGTTTACAAGGGGAGTGACATAACCACTGCACCACGGAGGCTTCTAATAAGAGGGTTCATTACCCGAAATTGCACAACATGGCTCACACTTCCTCCCCTTGAATGTTACTTTGTATTCACTGCTTCCAAAAGATGTTAATATTATAATTTTATCGAAACCATTTTATCTTATATATGTTTCATCTCTTTCGCGCATTCTGATCAATATCACATATTCGCTGCGTAGTCAGCAGTCTTGAAGAAATCTGCGGTGTTTCCGAAATAAAAATGCCGCAATCAGATAAACTGTTTGTGTTTAGCTAATTGATTTCATGCATTCTGATCAATATCATGTGCTAATACCGGAATTGTTCCAAGACCCGAAAATAGACTTTCTTGCGCTGCGACCCATTTTATGGGGTCAAATATGCAAGTGTCAAATTCATGAAATAGCCGATGCATCAGAAAACTAGCCTTTTGCGTATTCGAAAACAAAGACGCAGATCAGCTGTGCAGTACTGCACAACTGACCTGCGCCTTTGTTTTCGCTACACGGTTAGCACGATTCATCTTCTTTCTAAATCCGACGTTACAAGCTTCTAGTCATCTTCCGTGTTTATACTGCCCAGTTTGTGTCGTACCTGTTCGGAAACCACATTGTAAGTTTTCTCATGATGAGACTCAAATAGTGTTTTTACAGTCAACTTCGCACCCCAAGGCTACGAAGAGAAGCACGCGGGACCGTAAAAGATGTGACACAAAAAAAGGAAAAATGAAAAACAGAGTTATTCGGCAAAATGTTATGTCAAGTCAAGATAATTGATATACATGGTCAGCCGAAAGGAGAGAAGAATAAATACATACAAAGTGATTTGCCGCCCGGAATGATTCTCCATTTTTATTTCCCGGAAAACGAGATACCTAGGCTAATCCGAGTGACAGTTCCCCATATGGGGGGCAAAGGGCAATTTTGCCAGACAGTGGCTGTTTCATAACGAAAATTTCAATGCTTACAGCATAATCATAAAGAAAACATGATTAAGCTAAAAGTGGCAATTTTAATTGATTGACACCTTAATCACCGCGAGTTATAGTGTGTGCACTGCTTTCGTTAAATGTCAAAACAGAGGGACATGGTATAGGAGAAAGACGACACATTGACCAAGTATACAAAAAATAAAAAAAATAAAATAAATCATTTATTGAGGGTCGCATTTTTGTGCATCTTTCTTTGGGTCATACTTATATTAATTCATTGCCTTTAATGTCGGGTACACATACTAAAAAAAATATATATATATAAAATTAAATAAAACAAATAAATAAATGAAAATAATAAATAAATTATCACTATAAACTAGCGTAAGTAATTTACAATATTATGAAACATACATGTAGTAGCCATTTTCAGTAAAATCAATAGGAGTTACCTGTGAATTTCAGGCCCGATTTTAAAGCAGAAAAATAAAATTTCGTTGGTCTGACATTAGGATTTTCTGAAGTTTGACCCTATTTATTTTTATCAAGTAGGTTTTTGCAATTTATATCTTTAGAAAGATAATTTTATCCCCTAATAGGAACCATTAAGGAAAATGCATTTTGATTTAAGAAATGGTGTTTATGTAGGCATTCGTCTAGATAAGGGGGTGCTTCTTTTTGTATTTTACTATCATTTTAATAGAACATGGGTCTAACATTTGTAACTGAGTTTGACTCAACTTTTTCTGAAGCAATTTTTTAAAAAAATATATCTTCATAAAGAGGATATTTTGTAGATATATGAACTATTAAGGAAAATTAATTCATTTTAATATTTAATAGCGTTAAATGGGTTTTAAATGGCAGGTCCTATTTTGCCCCATTATATTTTGAGCACTCTACCTATCGGTATAATAATCCGATATCCAGGTAAATTTGTGCTCCATTTCTGGGCATGATTTTTTTTACATTTCTGAAGTCCTCCTCATAATTGTATGAACATAGTTTCGTATTCTGAACGTAAACTGACGTTAGAAATGACGTTTTAGCGAAAACTGACGTTACGAATGCGGCGTAAAAATGACGTTTCGACCCTTAGATACGCACGTTCCTTTGAGCGCCTTCAATTACGTACATATGGCTTTCAACCCCACTTTTATATAGAAAAAACTGGGGTATGCGGGGGTATACCTATTTTTCTTATTTTTGCTCCAAAACATAGATTGTGGGTACTCCTTAGAACCGCCTCGCCGAGGCGGTTCTGGCGAGGCGGTTCTAACGAGTACCCACAATCTATGTTTTGAGCAAAAATAAGAAAAATATCAACATTTTTTCAGTGAAAGATTTCATTTTTACAACCAAAAATTTTTCTGTATATTGCATGGGCGTGTTTTCGTAATGCACAGACACTCAGGCTAGACCTAGAAGACACTTAAAAGGTGTGCCATAAAACAAAAAAAAAATACCGTGTTCGACACAAGCAAGGTTGAAATACAATAACATATAGAAAGAGACGCTTGGGAGTGAGGGATCAATTCGACATAAGTGGGGTTTTCGAGACAACCGAGTTTGAGATAGCGCAGGTGGCCTGTGAAATAATCCCGCCCACCCCACAATTTTCTTCTGTTTGGATGAGAATCTAATAATTAACTTTCTCTGGCCATATACAGGTACATGTATGTGTCAATCTGATTAAAATCCGATGTTATTTACATTTCTACACAAATAAGAAGAAACATCTGGTTTTAATCAGATTGATGTACGTATCCGTATATGCAGTTTGAACTTAAAATTATTTCTTTGTGAGATGTGTGATTAATATGATTTCAGCTATAGTCTCCTACGATCATCTACATCCCGAATGGCGACAGATGGCCTCAACAGTATACAATACAAGGTTCTAAGACTGGAGTCACTACCCTTGTACACATGGGTCTTAGTGGCTATGAATGAAACTACTACAAAAGCTTAGAGACTATGTCAAAATATCCTCGATACACCAATCGCTATATCCGGTGTATGTTGATAGACTGTGAAAATTTTTTATCATGCAAACGAATTTCCTTCACTGGCTATAGCTTGCACTTTCAATCGTTTCTTTCGAAGTAAAACAAGCTGTTCTACACGCATTTTAAAAAAATTGTGGGTCAAAAAAAAAAAAAAAAAAAAAAAAAAAAAAAAAAAAAACGCGTTTAATTCAGTAGCACGTCTAGCATTACTCACCAAAATGAGCCATGAAATCGGTAGGGATATCGTGTGCTCATTTTATCAAGTTCTGAGTCACGCTCAACAGAAACCACATTTTGCTGACCCCATACCTGTTACAATGCATGTAGCACGCCTCTGTTTGTGGTCACAAAATCAAATCAAAGGGCAACTTTAAGTTAGCCAAAAACTGAAATTCTTAATATGTGGTATGAACAGTTTTGCAATTAATTGAAAAGCGAGATCGAAATTAAAGTTAGGATATAGATGTAGCGTATTCAGTTTTCTTCAGTATATAATGCTCTTCAGAGACTTTCATATAAAGCAATCAAAGTCTCAGTATCGAAAATACTTTGTAGTGTACATGTATATGCAGTGTACATGTATTTATCAATGTTAACCGCCATGTACAATAATGTGTATTCCGTTTAACTATGGAGTCACGCTTTATTCGAACAAAACTTGTCCAGTATAACCTGTTTATTCACGTACAAAAACAATGCAAAAATTACTGTGGTTATTGACTGTCTATGGCATGTTATTTATGTTTTGTGGATATGTTGGATACTGTTTGTGGTACAACAATGTGATATTAGTAGAAATAACGCCTGAGAGAGGACCAATCGACAGAAGCAAGAATGTCAGGCTAGGAACGGAGATTCCAAGAAAATGTAAGCATTGTCATTCAACTTGCCATTGAAAATACCGATTGTCTTTTGTTTGTTTGTTTGTCTTTCTGTTTGTTTGTTTGTTTTGTTTGCTCAAGGTACTCCGGTCTTATGTATCGACGTTTAGTCATGTGACGGAGCCATCGCTTTATGTATGTGCTGTGAATGTGGTTTGCTCAAGCACAGAAAGTAAGAGTTGTTACGTTGTGGGAATGAGACACCCAGTAATAATTCAACACCCTTCAACTATCTAATTCAATATACTGACGTCAATAAAAACGCCTTATCAAAATGTCGCATAACTTGGCCAACAGATACACAATATGAACGAAATTTTACTTCTCTCTCATGGTACAGCATAAATCGAATTTGGTTATTAAGATGCGCACTTTTCTCAAACCTTGCGTGGGTGCACCGTTTTTAAACCAGAGGACCAATGGTCCTGTAAACGCTCAACTAAGACCTGAGATATATACCAATAAACTTGAATGGTAATATACATGTATATGACCCCAGGGCAGGGTCAGATCAACGTCTGGAGTCAATTTCTTTTTTACATCATAAAGATTCATGATCAGTCCATTTGCCAATTTATTGCAAGTTTTGCCCTTCAAATGACATTGTAACAATTTTCCTCATTCAAATGCATGGGCAACCTAAGTTGACCTTGCCGTAAGAAAGGTCAAGGTCATCTCAGGGTCATGATTTAAACAAACTTTGTAGAGCTCCATTGCTTGATGCTTCATGCCAAGTTTCAAAATCATAGGCCTTTTGGTTCTGGAAATGAAGATTTTAAAGGTTTATAGCCATGGCGGCCATCTTGGTCACGTGACCTTGACCAACTTGACAAACTTTCATTTACTCTTCCTAAGAATTCTCCTCATAAAGTTTGGCTTTGATTGGCCAAGCGGTTTCAGAAAAGAAGATGTTTGAACATTATGGTCATACACATGTATAAAGCCCCTGGGCAGGGGCAGACAACCCTCTGGGCCAAAAACATTTTCATAAACATGAATATTCTGTCCATTTTCTCATTCCTAGCAAGTTTTTGCCATTAATTGACATTTTCTTATTTTTTCCCATTCAATTGCATGGGCGGCCTAAGTTGACCTTGCTGTAAAAAAGGTCAAGGTCATCCCAGGGACATGATTTATATAAACTTCGTAGAGCTCCATTGCCTGATGCTTCATGCCAAGTTTCAAAATCATAGGCCTTCTGGTTCTGGAGAAGAAGATTTTTAAAGGTTTTTGCTATTTATAGCCATGGCGGCCATCTTGATCATTTGACCTTGACCATTTATATAGACTTTCATTCACTCTTCCTAAGAATGCTCAACATAAAGTTTCGTTTTGATTGGCCAAGCGGTTTCAGAGAAAAAGATGTTTGAATAATTTGGTCATACACATGTATATTGCCCCGGGGTGGGGGCAGACAGACCCCTGGGGTCCAAATTTTTTCAGAATCATCAATCAGAAGTCCATTTGCCCATTTCCTGCAAGTTTTTCCCTACAAATGACATTTTAACACTTTTCCCCATTCAAATGCATGAGCGACCTATGTTGACCTTGCCGTAAAATAGGTCAAGGTCATCCCAGGGTCATGATTTATATAAACTTTGTAGAGCTCCAGTCACTGATGCGTCACACCAAGTTTCAAAATCATTGGCCTTCTGGTTCTGGAGAAGAAGATTTTTAAAGGTTTTTTCTATTTATAGCCATGGCGGCCATCTTGATCATGTGACCTTAACCATTTATATACACTTTCTTTCCCCCTTCCCAAGGATGCTCCACATGAAGTTTGGCTTTGATTGGCCTAGCGGTTTCACGGGAGAAGATGTTTGAATATTATGGTCATATACATGTATATAGCCCCAGGGCAGGGGCAGACAACCCCACAGGGGCTAAAATTTTCCATTAACATTAATCTTCTGTCCATTTGCCTATTCCCAGTAAGTTTTACCCATTAAATAGCATTTTACCATTTTTTCCCATTCAAATGCATTGGCGACCTAAGTTGACCTTGCCATAAAATAGGTCAAGGTCATCCTAGGGTCATGATTTATATAAACTATGATGGGCTCGCGTCCCCGATGCTACATACCAAGTTTCGTGGAAATCGGCCCACTGGTTCTGGAGAAGAAGATTTTTAAAGGTTTTTGCTATTTATAGCCATGGCGGCCATCTTGGTCATGTGACCTGGACCATTTATATAAACTTTCGTTCCCCTTTCCTAAGGATGCTCCACATGAAGTTTGGCTTTGATTGGCCAAGTGGTTTCAGAGGAGAAGATCTTTGAAAATGGTGGACGACGGACGACGGACGACGGACGGACGCCGGAGCATGGGTATACTATAAGCTCACCTGTGAGCCTTCGGCTCAGGTGAGCTAAAAATGCACCTTTACAGTAGCTGACGATATGCTTTTGCAAGCACTGACGACATTTGGATTAATTTGCTTAATCAATATATGTGTGAGATATTTCAATTTATGGCGATTGGAACATTATGCCTTGAAATGTAATATTCTTGTTGCTAATGAAACCGACGCGGAATATAAACGCTCAAATACATGTCCTCAAATAGGCGTTGGGTGCTTGGTTCTGAGGAAGTGTTATAGACTGGTGAAAATAAACATTTGGGAATCGTATGTGCAAAGAAAATGAATGTGCGGGTTAATGATATTGAAGCCGCATATTGTTTTTTTTTTTTTTTTTTTTTTTTTTTTGTGTGTGTGTGTGTGTGTGTGTGTGTGTGTGCGCGCTTATTTCAACCTGTCTTAGTGAACACAACCTCCATCCCCTGACCTGCAAACGTATTTACGACACTCTGATTTTCCCAAAGGCCCTGTATGACAGCCTTATCGGAAACTACCAATACAGTACTAGAACGACCTCATCGTCTCTGCTTGAAAACTCTACAGAACATTGATAGATGTACTAAGAATAGTGTCACGCTTGGCATTATATGTTCTTCTAAATTGCCGTGTGAAATCGAAAAGCGTAGAGCAAACTTTCTTGGTCAGTTGTGCAGACTCGATACACATTTTGCTGTGAAGCAGGTATTTTTACTGGCCAATGCCATTTCAAACAACTTAAATTGTAGTTTCATTACGGGTGTTATCTAGATTCTTGAAGAATTAAGACTGAGTCATTTTATCTCCAATTATATTAATAATGGCATATTTTCGTCAATTTTGAAAGCTTTCCTAGAAAAGGCAAAATACATGTCAGTCATACGCTTGAGGACAGAGCAATTATTTTGGCAGACAATGACACAGACCGCCTGCTCAGCCGCATTCACGTGATTCAATCCACCGTGATTAAAACATTCATTAAATTGCCGTTAAAATAGAAAACAGAGGCCACTTAGAACTATCCGCAGACATTCCGCCTATAGTTGTATTTTTTTTTCTTCGCCTGTAAAATTCTTGTTCTCTGCCAGGGATCGAACCGGGGCTCTTTTGTCATGCTTGTGCGGTTGGCCAGCCAAACCACGTCGCTATATAAAAGCCGGCGTCTACCGCAAGAGTGTACGTGAGCTACGTGACAGTACATCCACCTTGAAAGAGACATTGCAACATTTTTTTTCTGCCATACAAATACTATTAGGCTAGACGCTAGATTCTGTATCTACCGTATTTAACGAAATCGCACAACACCCTCCACATACTTTGTTTGCAGTATGCAATTGGTCCATTGGTCATCCTAGATGAGTTCTAGGCACGTTGTCGACCTGGCAAGTGGTGCACAATATTTCTGTAGCTCGTTACATAAGTTACATGTTCAAAATATCTTTGTACCCACAAAATAGCGAAACCTACTATGCTCCACCCACTTTAATCATGCAACAACACTAATTATATCACGTACTAGAACAATTTAACGGACATGCTTTATGATCTTTAAAAGTTGAAATTAGACATTATACGGTGTTACAAACGTTACTTCTACATCTATGGCGTGAAAATAGGGATTTGGGATCAAAAACGTTTTTGTTTTTGGCATTTCTTTCTTCATATTCCAAAAACGATAGGTCCTTTCTTACTGACCAATAGTTCAACTTGGCTATTACACAAAATCATATATTTGAGTCAATATATTTTTTCGTAACCAAATCCTGTCCGGGTACGTTTTTTCTGAAAACCGTTTACTTCTGGTAAATGTTTTATGCTTGGAATGTGGTGTGAATCGAGGTGAGTATGGGTCATCCAAAACAAAATCGTTAAAGTGCTAGCAAATATAAAAAATTGTTACTCAAAGTGTCTAAAATGGCATACTTTCGCTGTCTGCAAAATGATTTTTTTTTATATCTGTCTCCGATTCAATGATTTTTTGGCTAAGGTGGTTGTTCTAAATACCACTCCATCTTTATTCAATCATTCATGCACGACATAATACATTTTGATAGCAAGTATCCATGGTTTTAATACTAGATTTACGTGTTCAAACTTTGTACCTAGCAATTTGTCCCTGATGTAACAATTTATCTAAAAATACCAAGTACAAGGTGACTCCCCTTGGTAAAGGTGGAACATCTATCTGCATTTTGAAGAGCTACATTGAAATTAAATACGGCTGATTGCCATGATGACACATCTATAGAGTAGATCTGAAAAAATAATGATTACAATTTTCAGGTGAGTGAGTATATTTGTAATAGTTCCCTGATGTAACAGCCTCTACTGGTTATTTGTTTCAAGCGACAATATGTAGGTACTATTCATAAAACGTGTTTAGTGGTTGTGTAAACATTTCACCAAAACAATGAACACACAAGTATATTGGAAGCAATTTACAGGTGATTTATCTAAAATATGTCCCTGCTGTAACGGTCCGTGATGTAACGGTGAAAAGTGTTACATCAGGGACAGAAATCGTTACATCAGGGACAATATTTCGAGGAAAGGATATTTATTTCTTATATGCTTTGATTTTATGAGTTTCATTGTATAACACAAAGCAACACAGCAATTCCAATACAGCCAGAGAGTCGGCATCTGTAAACCATTTTAATATAAATTTTACATCATTTTGTATGCTAGTTTTTAGTTGCGTATTACGATAAACACACCCATTGGGTGGTCCAAATTACCCCAATTATTTGAGGTAATATGGACCACTCTACTGGGGTAATACGGACCACAACTTTCAAATGCTGACGATGTCAACATATAAATTCGGAAAACAAAATGTAAACTTCTATTTAAAAGTCTATTTAGCATAAAATAAACATAGATGTTCACGAAACAAATTCACTGGAAAAATATTTCGCATCAAAAATCAAAACACCTTGACAAACTTACAAAACGGACATTCGCAAAA
This sequence comes from Rugalucina vietnamica, assembly GCA_964017185.1. Taxonomy (NCBI): domain Eukaryota; kingdom Metazoa; phylum Mollusca; class Bivalvia; order Lucinida; family Lucinidae; genus Rugalucina; species Rugalucina vietnamica. The sequence goes on along the minus strand of OZ024877.1, from coordinate 9,449,722 downwards.
ACGTCACAGATTTCAAAATATGTACACTTTGCTTATAAACTTCACTTGTAAAACAATCTATTTTCAAAGATAGCTTAAAACATATCACGCAAGTGCAAAAGTTAAAATTCTAAAGACATGTGGTATCAAATGTTCAGTGTATCACTTTCAGAAAGAGTTTGAGACAAAATTCTTAGATGGTCCATATTACCGCAAAAGGAAAATTTACATTGGGAAATTGATGGTCTAATTATTACCCCAGACACGACGGTTATGTCAATGGAGAAATTTTCCAAAACTGAAAAATAGCTCATACAAATGACCATTAGCATCATCTTATAAAAATGGTGTATTAGGTTAATTTTACGTGAAACTTGGTTCTATATAAATATCATTAATCTTTTTATTGGTTCTTAAGAATAAACTAAAACATTTTAAATGCACGATTTTCACAGGCTGTTTAATTAGCGTTCATTAATTTAACCTGTCCGAAAACACCAGCTTGGGTATGAATGTAAAAATAATTTCGATAATTTAGGATGGATAGCCAGGGAATAACAAAATGTTAATACTTTTTGTCAAACATGAGTCTTGAGTAAAATATTTGAAGAAAACACAGGGTGGCCCATATTCCCCATTTGTCCATATTACCCCAAATTACCCTGTTATTACATTAAGGAAATAATTGAACATTCATCAAAAAGCTGATTTTTCTAGTAAAAAACAAAGTATACGTTAAGCCAGTAAAAAAGAAACTTTCAGCATAATTTATTCCTTTGTCTTTTCGGTACAAACTGTCCGCAAATTTCAACATTGTCTTTGTATCCAACAAACCGCACTTCCTTTGTCCAAAATATGGAATGATTCAGTTTTATTTTGGTTTCGGAAGATTCTCAAAATCAGCGGTATTTTTTCGCATTTGAACATTTGAAAATTAATTTAGCTCATTTAAAAAAATGGAGCATGGATGTGTGCATACAAAATTCATTACCACTGAACTTGGTCACATTTTAAAGCTTAGACATTGCCATTTCATCATATGGTAAGAAATACAAGATATTTAATTTGCATATTCATGAATTTTAATGGAAATATTAAAAAATGACAGAAAAATCATGAAAAGTCAATAAATAAACTAATTTGAGGTCGAATCTATAATTGTGGCACTTTGTAATTTAAAGAGTAATAGCATAGGACAAATGTATTGATTTCATGTGCCTAAATTAAAATTATCTCATTTGCATATTCATGAATATTAATAAAATATAGAAAATTAAAGAAAAACGGAGATTAACTAAAGCCATTGCAAGTTTTGGATGGGTTATAAGATCTATCTTGTATCCCTGAAACCAATTTTCATGGCTGCCAGTGTGGTCAGAGGGACCATCTTAATGCCATAAAATATTGTCCTCAACAATGAACACATTTGCATGATGTAAAAAAAATTATATAGTTTCCATATCTACCCCTTGTGTGATCCTAAAGAACAGGGTGTACTCGTAAAAGTATTCTATACAAACAATAGCATGCTCTAGAATATTATAATTGGTCTGATAATGATGCATGGACTTAACCTTAATACCTATTATTCAAATCATTAATTTCGCTTATTCATGAAAAAAATAAAACACACAAGAAATCGGAGAAAAATCTTAGATGAAATAGGGGTATACGTACAAAATCAATAACTAAAAGCAGAGCTGTTACAAACCCAGGATGCTAAAAGAACTATCAAATAAATACTATGGCTATGTACTCTGACTCTTATGTCTCATATATAAGCATGATCTTATTTTTAATTTCATGACTTTTAATGGAAACTTCATAAATAGGAATGAAAAAGTGAAAAATTTAACCGGTAAACATAAAAATGATGCTTTTCTTAGCAAGCAAAAGCCCTAACATGCTAAAAATGGCATTAAATGGTTGCTAGGGCAATATTATACCATCCTGTACTACAATATGTTAGTCATTTATTTTTTTATTTCATGAATATTTTAAAACAAAACCTTTTGAATTTAGAGGAAAGTTACGGAAATATTAAGGCAGTTTACATAGAAGATCACATGAATTTTGGCTACTGATAGACCTAGAGTGCTATAGGACAATATTCTATAACCATATTACCTGTTATATAAATAAATAGTGACTTTTGTTGTATGGGTATTAATGAGATCACTAAGAATAAGAGAAAAAAATAACGAAAAATGAAGTGATATACCAACACAATTGCATATATCTCAGCTGCCTGCTAATTGCCATATGTGCTGCGATGGTACCAGTAGAATGCTAGGATGATGCAATTATGGCATGCAGTCTGATCACACTTTTTGTTTTTTTTCATTTTTGAGAGTACTGAATGAAATGTATGAAAAGTGTAATATTAACAGAAAATTGAAGCCTGTGCTCTAATAAATTTAATTGAATCTTGGTTGCCTGCAAGTGTACCCTTGTTTATCTGAATACATGGTAATACAATATTGTCCTAGCTATTATTGATGTCATTTTGAGATCTCTACAGCCATTGGTAGTCGAAATATATTCAATTTTGTTGGTGTATCCCTTCATTTTTCGTTGATGTTTCCCTTATTTATATAAATCTCATTAATATCATTCTAATAGAAGAAGCTGGTGATTTAAATATCGGATTATATAGTTATAGAACATTGTCCTAGCAATTATTTGATACCAAGTATAGCTCTCTAGGTCAGTCAGTAGCCAAGATACATGTGATTTTCTATGTATACCACCTTATTTTTTCCGTAATTTCCATCTAAATTCGAAAGGTTTTGTTAATATTCATAATACAAAAAATCAATTGACTTATATATTGTAGTACAGGATGGTATACTAAAGTCCTGGCAATCAATTCATGCCATTTTCAACGTGTAAGGGCTTTTGGTTGCCGAGATGCACACCATTTTTTAGGTTTGCCGGTTAAATGTTTTCCATTTTTTTCATTCAAATTTATGAAGTTTTCATGAAAATTCATGAAACTGAAAAAATAAGATCATTCTTATATGAGACTTTAGGGTCATAGAACACTGCCATAGCATTCATTTTATACTTCTTTCAGCATCCTAGGTTTATGAACAGCTATGGTTTAAGTGACTTTGTATGTATACCCCCATTTTTTCTGATTTCATGTGTGTTTTATTCATTTTCATGAATAAGCAATATCAATGATTTGAAAAATAGGTATTACGGTTAAATTGATCAGTCCATGCATCACAACCAAACCCATTATAGTATTTTAGAGCACGCTTTTGTTCGTATATGAATATTTTTGTGAGTACACCCTATTCTTTAGAATCACAGTAGGGGTGGAGGCGGAAACTATATAATTTTACATCATGCAAATGTGTCCATCGTTGAGGATAATATTTTATGGCATTTAGATGGTCCTTCTTAACACACTGGTAGCCATGAACATTGGTGTCAGGGATGCAAGGTAGATCTTGTAACCCATCCAAAACCTTGAAATTGCTAGAGTTTATCCCTCGTTTTTCCTCGAATTTCGACATTTTCTATTAATATTCATGAATATGCAAATAAGATAATTGTCATTTTGGCCCATGACATCAATAGATTTGTCATATGGTATTATCGGTTCAATAACAAAGTGTCAAAATGATAGTTTCGACCTCAAATTTAGTTTATTTATTGATTTTTAACGATTTTCTGTCATTTTTACTGTTTTCATCAAAATTCATGAATATGCAAATTAGATATCTTTTAAGGGTCACCGAATAGTGTTCTACACGGGGGAGAGATCCATAAACTTGTTTATTAATGTCACTTTCCTATTTGAGATGTTTGAATTTTTAACAACTAACCCCTTGAAATGGTTGCAAAAATATATATTGACTCATTTATATTAAATATTTAATTTATTTTATTTCAATAATTTAACATTTCCTAAGGGTACCGCCGTACGCTTTAACATTTGAAATGTAGACGTTTCGACAAAAACATCAAAATGAATAACTGCTATATGTTTGTGTAAATTATTTAGTTCTTTTTACACACCCTATGATAAATACATGTTTAGTGTGCTAAAAAATCACAGCCTGTGACTTGCAAGTATGCTCATGGTAACGTATGTAACACCTTAATGTTCAAACATAGGTAGATTTCATTTTGGTGATTTAAATGTATATATAGTGAGCCGTTTCATGCGAAAACCAGATTCTTCCTATATGAAAACAAAGATAAGTTACTGCACAGCTTATCAGCATACTTGTTTACTCTACACAGATAATTCAAACTTCTTAAATCCGAAATTTCAAGCGTCTAAATTCTGTGACTGTGTAGAAGGAATATTGCCGGAAGAGGGGTTTTCGCGCGCTGCGGCTCACGTGAAAGTGGTCTCACATAATTATCTGCAAAGGTTTTCGCATAAAACACAGTAAGGTGTGGAATATGTTGACCCACTGGTGACCTGTCAGTATGCCCATGGTAACGTATGTAACACCTTTTCCATATAGGGCACTGTAAGGTATATATAATGAGTTGGTGACCCATCATTTATTTTGAACTATATGTGGTATTCCTTACAGCTTGTGTGCGCCTTTCGAAACTATTGATTTGACGTTGTGTTTGATATATACCTGTAGAGTAAATCCATCAGATCGGATGAACGAGAAAGAAGGACATTATCTAGCCCTGCGACACCAGTTTCCCGGGAGTGGCAAAACCCAATGTAAAGCATTAATAACACAGAATGTCAATTTCTTGAGGGCTCTCGGTGTGAAATCCGAACATAGAACAGGATGTGCAAGCAGCGTGTACATGTATGCGTTTTTACAGATAACGAAAATGCTTTCTTGCCAGGGATGACGTAACTGCACTTTAGACAATGAAGACACAGAGCGGCGAATTTTCATAACGACCACGATGCTTCTGACGCTACAATCATCTGAATCAGGTGTTTTGGTTTTATGCTGCTTCTATTCTAGCCGAATGATTGCAATACATTATGGTTCCACGCTGGAAATCCTGAAAAAGCACGATACTAGCAGTCTGTCGTTTTGAGCAAGCCTTGATGTCCTGGTGAGACTCTCGACCATTCCATATCTTCAAGAAAATAGAAGTTATGACTACACAATAAGGCACTTTAGGTGAGCTCCACACAATGACATTGGTAAAACGAAAACTTGGAATGTTGCTGAGAAAAGCGATCAACCACAAACTACCTTGTGCAAACAGACGATAACACTCCCCACAGCACATAAAAAGGTGTACGAAAAATCACTTGGCGATTCTATTCATCTGCAGGGCAATCTGGTTCAAGTCTAAATAGTGTCCGTCACTTGTACCACCAACGCATGATCGTTTGATGACACATTTATAACGTGAAAGTTTCAAAAACATGTTTTCAGCTTTAGCAGAAACGCTCAACCGTATCAGCCTAGGCAGAATCCCTCAGAAGGTTGGTCGGGTGGGAAAATGGGCCCCGCTCATCGGGTCCTTGAGAAATAGATGGGCTTCTTTTGCCTCCAGGCATAGCTTATACGCTACTTACTGACCAACTTATTACTGGTTAACCGCTCAGGTCTGAGCCTGACCAGGAAAAGTGTTTTAAAATCAAACCATCCATACGTATAAGCCGTAGTGGCTTACTTGGGTGACATATTTAAAGCATTGTTTGGATGTCATGACATCCGATTTTTGGGCAAAAGTCCCATAAAATGGAGACAACGTCTCAATATGACAATACCTGTTGACTAGGCAGTTAAGCATCAACTCAAAATCAAACAAAACAACCGCATCAGGCAATGTCTGGAACATGGTACTTATATTGAAGCAGTGCTCATGACCAAGGACTGAACAATTTTTGTTCCGTTTAACGTCCCTTTCAATATTATTTCAGCTCTTATGAGACGGGCAAACCGGTAGGTGGGGCGAAAACCCCGAGAAAAAAACAACATGGCACACGCGCAAGCAGAACTTGGCTTGTCTCACATGTACCCCGAACCCAGACAAAATGAACTAGCATGCGCAGAGTTGTGCTTTTGTATGGCCGGCGAGTCATTTCATAATACGGAAATAGGAAAACAATCTTAAGGTGACGATTATTATATCTTATTACTATTTGTTTTCCGAAGGTTTTAACACCTAAAATTTTAAGTGAAAATGTGTTACATACGTTACCATTAAATCGCCCGCCACCCGCTTTGATATTTACTTACTGATATTGGCAATCTTTGTGAAAGGTAACTTAAGAAATAGTGCCCGACGGTCTTGATAATGTCATTTCATAACACTGGATACTAACAATGGTGCAAAACATGCTTTGCACCAATGCTCGACTTCAATGCTCGAAATAAATGTTTAACGGCAAAACTTCTCCAACAGGGCTATCGGTATCATAAACTTCGAAAAACATTTTCTAAATTTTATCGTAGACACTATGAATTGATTTCCAAATATAATGTTGGGTTAAAGACACTTTTAAGTGAGGGCCTTTCGGAACCTGAATTTTATGGTGACTTGGTTTACAAATTTAAGAAACTTAAAGGAATTAATGATTTTTCTTTTCAGTTCAGAAAAATCATAACACGTTACAGACGTATAGGTTATAACTTAAATGTTATGCGACAGTCTGCATGCTTAGTTTTTAACCCAATCATGGTTGATAACTATGCTGCCTTCTTTAATTGCACGCCGGTGGGTCGGGCGTCAGACTCTATGATGGCCCCGACATAAAGCTATTCATTTTAGTTGGTTGGGGCCGGAGCTTCTTGTCTGTTGCTTGGCCCACCGGGGTCCAACTGGTGTTTTTCTTTTGCTCCGGAGTTAGTAGGTTATTCGGCGCCCAGGGATCTCCATCGTCGGGCAGCTTACTCAGTCTGTGAGTCCTGGTTTTTGATTCATCAGGATGTTTATCATGATTTATTTGTTTGTTCTTGATGATTCATTGACTAGTTAGAGATTCACCACGAGGACCGAATAACTAACTAAATGTTATGAACCACTGCAGAAGCTGAGGGTGAGGTTATGGCCATGTAAAACCGGTTTAAGCCCGCCAGTAACTTTGTGTTACTGATCGTTCCAAGTCGATACTTCTGTGGTGGTTCTTTTTGTTTTATGTCTTGGTGTATAAAATTTTTTTGTGCTGTTGGCGCCTTATGTATGTTTTCATATTTTAGTTAAGTTAAGGTAACTGAGTGGCCACCTATTGGGAAAATAGCTGCTCATTCGGCTTACGATATGTTTCATGGTATAAGTACCTGATTGTTGGTTTGGTTTTTTCCCACCTCGGTTTTTGGAGTGGGAATCTTTTTCTGATTGCGCCTTTTCCTGATCTTTGCCTACTTGTACCTTTTTTTGGGATTTTATGGTTTGGGTGTGCACGCTTTAAGTTCACTGACAACCGGATTACACTCTTGAATATTTGCTATATCTTATATGATTTCTAAATTAGTGCTAAATCATAATTACTTACAGCGATGAGCATTTTATCGGCATTAAAATCATGAAAACTGATGTTTGATATTTAATAATTATGTGTTACATACGTAACCAATCAAAAGTACACATTTCTGGCAAAGCAGTGAGCATTCAACTTAAAGAAGGCATATATGTTATTGATCTACAACAAGATGATTGTATATTTTTTCTTCTTTTCCTCAAACTTGTCTGTTCATAGTTGACTTTAAACACTTTGTTCTTTCATAATCTGAAGTGAGTTACTGTGGACTATATGCAATAATTTTCGACTAAGGAATGACATGATGATTAGTTTTTTTCAGGTTTGTAAAAGAAAATGAATAAGTAGCTTTTAGATCAGTGTATCTATAAAATATAAATGTGCAAAGAAAAGTATATTAAAATAGCTTACTGTTCTGTAATTAAACTCTGAACAGTCTGTTTTGAAAATGTAACATACGTAACACCGTCGATGCATATATGTGATTAAAAGTATCCACACATGTGCCAGTAACATTCTTTCATCAGATGACATTAATATATTTAGGTTTGGGATTTATTTTAGAGATTTATAGTGCATTTTTCAAACTAAGAGTATATTTCTGGTTTGAATGGGTTACATACGATGTGCGTAACGGCTTCTGGAGGGCAAATGCACCATACCATTGGGCGACAACGTGCATAGAAAATCTTTATATTGATCAACGAAGCCACCCGTAGTGCACTAAAAGTGAAATTCGCAAAGCGAAGTATTATATCAAAATAGCTTACTGTTCTGTAAATAGCATTTTCACATGCTGTTTTGAGAATGTAACATACGTTACACCATCGATGCATGAAAATGATTGAATATATCGATATGTGTGCCCTTAACATTCTTTCATCAGATGATATTGATACATTTAGGTTTGGAATTTAGATAAGAGATTCGTAGTGTATTTTACAAACTTAGAGCACTTTTTTGGTTTGAATGGGTAACATACGTAACGGGTTCTGGAGGACAAATGCACCATATTACAGGGCGACAACGTGCCTAGAAGCTCTTTATAATGATCAAAGAAGCCACCCATAGTATCAAACCTAGTATGTGGAGGGTGTTGTGCGAAACGAAAAATTTCCCTACCCACCGTCTCGCCTATATATCCTGACTTACTGTGAAAGATTCCCTAAATATGTACTAGAGACTATTAATGGTTTATAGTCAGGGCATCTTAACGCTTGTGAGAAGCTTATTGTCGAATGAGGATGCGCCGATTGGTCAACCATTTTTATCTATCTCGGTTGAAGAGCTACATTAACTACATTATAACAAAACCTGGACTATAAATGGCTGAATTAGGTGTCTTATCTCAGTTTTTGTTGACACCAACCTGAGCTCTCCATTATACAACACTAGCAATAATCAATTCTGATTGGATATTGCTTCATGGAGAAACGTTACCTGTTGAATTATTGACAGCTCTTATCAGCAGTTACAGGTATTCTAATTGGCTTATAATTCCTGGGACAGTAGTTAAGCCACACCCACTAAAATCTCAACCGGTAAATTCCAGGTAATAAAACGCTCGCCGGGTGGCATCAAATGTGCCCCTTTAAGTAGTCAATGATCAGGAAATGGCACAATCAGAAAAAGGGTCCCACTACAAAAACCGAGGAGGGAAAAACTAAATTGACAATCAGTTTTTTTATACTAAGACGACATATCGTAAGCCGAGTGAGAAGCTGTTTCCCATAGGCGGTCACTAAGTTATATTACCAGAACTTAACTACAATGTGAAAACGTACATAAGGTGCACAGAGCACAAAAAACCAACACCAAAACATAAAACAATTAGAACTACAACGGAAGTATCGTCATGGTATGATCAGTAATATAAAATTACCGGGATGGCTTAAACCGGTTTTACAGGCGCCCAACCTCACTCTCAGCTTCTGCAGTGGTTCACAACAATTATCAAGGGTCCCTTTAAACTTAGACAACGTGCCGAATTTACCTGAAGTACTTGCATTTACCGAATCTATAAAATAGACAAATCTTAACCCCCCCACCCCCCCCCCCAAAAAAAAAATAAATAAATAAAAATAAAAAATAATTAAAATAGATAAATAAATAAATAAATACATAGAGGATATTTACTTTTTTGAGGTGAATACCAAATATATTTAATCGAGTGAGTTGAAAACATCAAAATTTTCATGAGTGCGTAGCACGAGTGAAACTTTAGATGTTTTCAAGTCACGAGATGAAACATGTTTGGTGTTTACCGATAAAATGTATTTTTTTTTTTATTTTATACAATACACGGGCATTTTCCTATTCACAAAGCAGGCGATGAAAATGCAAAAAACAAAAATTTTTGAAAACACAAATAATTTTGGTACCACATTGTTCCTAACGTTCTAACTAAAAAAATGAATACCCACACTTTATGTTTTCGTTCGTAAATAACGGAGTTACAGGCATTTGAATTTCTGAAGTGAGGCACATTTAATGACGTCAAGTGAATGGAAACGTCAGAAGTAATCCAAACTCTACAGTGAAAATATCGGCTGATATCAATCACTAGTGAAAATATCAATATCAAGTCTATACATCAATTTCACTGTAAAGTATAAAATAAGTAAATAAATACAATAAGAACTGCGTTATTATATTGTAGCTGCACCAGGCCCGATTCTAGATATTGACTACATGATAAAGGGAATCAGTAGAAAGTTTGCCTTGAAGAAACCATTGGTCCCAATCTTCTACAATGTAACATGCTCGAACAAGACTTGGTCAAACGGTGACATCGAAGATATCCTGTGTATGGTAAGAACAACAGTTACTGTCGCTTTGGTTTACCTGTTCAAATTTTCATGTGTTTATGTACATGTACATGTGAATGTAATATAATTTAATTGATGTACTCTATAGTTAATACACTATTTATCTCCTCACATTCCCGAAATGTCGGTATAAACTTTCTCATCATATTTCCTGTTGAAGATAAATAAGTGCACTTTATGGCACATTGAATGAGTCAGATATTTTCATCTGAATACGTCTTCTGCTAGACAGAATATTTCCATCGGTGCCCCGTTAGATCTCTCGATCCACACCGAAGTGGAGAGAGGTCACGAAGTGTATCAGAGTGCAGGTTAGCCAGCTGATCTAGTCTTCTGCAAGTTACATGTATTCCTAACAAACCAAATGTTGCAAGTAAAATAATAGAAATATTTACTCATCAGCAAGAATCAGAAACGTAAACTGGCGAAAAGTCAAATTGACAATACCACAGCACTTCTGCGCAACGGAGTTGTAAATGATTCCTCAATTGTTCTATATTTACATTTCTGATGCAAAGTCGTAAAGAATCCATAGAACTGAAATGTGGTTCATAGTTCCATGACCAACATCGTGTCACGCGACGTCACATGATCAAACTTGACGTCGTAAAAACCATGGCCAATGTGATTGGACGTTGTAAACGTCATGACGCCATCGATGTCGTTTTGCTGTTTGAACGCGCACTGTGTGTAAGTTCTTTATTTGCTTGTTATGTGATCGCCTTGATATTTTTTCAATAGGCGAAAGATACATGTAGCAATGTCTATAAATATAAGCATTGACTTTAATTTTTCTGATGTTCGTGAAGCTCTGAACCACAGTGGGTTGCTAGCAAAGCTTAGATGAGCCCTTTCACAGTTCATTCACTTTACGTACGCGATCCAGTGTGCTTCGTAGCTTTATGAACATCAGAAAAAAAAAAGAAATTCATTTCTTAATTGAATGCGTCAGATAATATGCTTATTTATCTGAATATTTCTCAGGCAAGTTATTCCTAACAAACCAAATAATAGAAATATTTCCTCATCAGTCAGAATCAGAAAAGTAAACTGGCGAAACGTCAAATTGACAATACCACAGCACTTCTGCGCAACGGAGTTGTAAATGATTCCTCAATTGTTTTATATCTACATTTCTGATGCAAAGTCGTAATGAATCCATAGAACTGATATGTGGTTCATAGTTCCATGAACAACATCGTGTAACGCGACGTCACATGATCAAACTTGACGTCGTGAAAGCATGGCGGCTCTCACCAAATGTGATTGGACGTTATTAACGCTATGACGCCATTGATGCCGTTCCGCTGTTTGAACACCCACTGTGTGTAAGTTCTTTATTTGCTTGTAAATGTGATCGCCTTGATAATTTTTCAACAAGTCATAGATTGAAATGAATATAAATATAAGCAATGAGTTTAATTTTCCTGATGTACACGGAGCTCTGAACCACAGTGGGTCGCTAGCAAAGCTTACACGAAGTACTTCGGGATTCATTCACTTTGCACGCGATCCTCTGTGGTTCAAAGCTCCTGAACATCAGAAAAATGAAATTCATTTCTTAAATGAAAAGCTCCAATATCAATCAAGTAACATCAGGAAAACTTGCCCTCAACTTGCAATAAACAGATATTTTTTAGCTTTAAAAATTGAAAATTTTCAGCTCAAAAATTTTGATATTTTTCTTATTTTTGCTCCAACCATAGGTTGTAAGTACTCGTCAGAACCGCCGCGCCCAAACATAGATTGTGTGTACACGTTAGAACCGCCTTGGTGAGGCGGTTCTAACGAGTACCGCAATGTATGTCTTGGAGCAAAAATAAGAAAAATAGGTGTACCCCTGCATAGATCTACCTCAGTTTTGATATATAAAGTGGGGTTTAAGGGGGTATACATTTCATGAACATGTTTTCCTGATGAAATCATTTCTGTTCTCAGCCACCGCCTGTATTTCTACAAGAATATAAAAATCCGTGTTGGTATTCTGAGGATCAGAGATTCAACTGTTTACCGTACTTTCAACTCATTGGTGGTGCTAAATGTGCATCGAGCGACTTGTTTGACAGAATCATCAGTCATCCGGACATACTTGGGAACAGTGGTGCGAGAAACAAAGAGACTATGTGGTGGGCATTAAGGCGATATGGTAAGTGTACAATTGACCTTTGTGAGAAATGGACTTGCCCTTCGTTATAATTTGGTTGAATCTACTTTCATTTTCAGGGGCGTCGGTGGTAATTTTGACATTCTTCGTTGCAAACAGTATAACGAGAATCGTGAAGAGAAGAATGCGATTTTTAGACATTCTTGCTACTGTCAAATAAAGTCTGTTCACCCAAAGACCCTTTTCTTCGTTTTTGTGTCATAATATAACTTGAATCATGCGCATGTGTTAAAGCAAGTAACTGAAGAAACGGCGAATCCGAATACTAAAAACATGCATATATACACTGAACAAAAAAAAAAAAAAAAAATAGGTCACCGAGGATTTTCAAGTTAAAGGGCAAAACGATGCGAATTTCAGGTGTGTTGCTGTATGATTCCTATTCATGGGATATTAGGGTATAACATGTAAAAACTGATTTTCATTTCGATTAAAATTGAATGAGAATTTTTTGTAGTCTTAAATAATGCAACGAGGAAAAGATTTGCTCTGCGCATGCGCACACTTTTTAACCTTCAAATGACCAAGAAACAAAGTTAGCACACCCTCTCTAAAATTCATGAAATAGAAGCAAAGTGATTTTGCCGGTAATGCTAACAGGACCTTATGATACATCAAACGCAACATAAAAACCAAAAACACAAAGGTGAAAGAAACAGCTTATAACTCGCCTGTCCGCCCCCACCCCCAGCTAGAGAACACTTCCCCCGTTTGCGACCCTAATTCTGATGACAAAACACTCCAACTGGAAAAATTCAAAGAAGAGCAGCTAGATGGACTACCAGCAACTATAATTACAGGTCAAGCGTCACAGCCGTGCCTATCATTTAGGTTAGAGATCCCTTGCACAAAGACGAGCGTCTTTGCCATTTGTATAAGATTGTTTAGGGACTCTTGGCAGTACCACCTCCAGACCACATCAAGCCAGCAAATAGGGTGTCCCGGTACTGTCACTCGATGACCTCCCGCCAACGTCACACAAGCACAATTTATTATAAATAGCCTTTCTCTCCACCGGCAATTGTCCAATGGAATGCACTCCCTGAAGCTGTTGTCAGTTTGCAAGACCTTCATTCATTCAAGGTCGCTGTAAGCAAACTGCAACACTCACGGATCCAGACATTGTTGTTTTTAACCCTGATTTTAAACTCCACTTCACTATTTTAACCTATCATCTTTTATTCCCTGCACTGTCTTGCTTTTATTTTTTCTTCAAGGTCAGCTAACCAAGCTTGACAGCGCACGCCTACCAACGATGTCCGCAAGGGCATTAAACATCTCATGCAGCATGCAGCAATATTTCTTAAAATCTGAACGCGCATGTTGCGTACACTGGCGTGTGTAAAACGTTCGCCAAACGCATTCAAAGCTTTTTAACGCGCCTGCAACGCACGTGGAACTTATTCGAAACGTATATGACACATGCCCGAGACACGCCGAGCTTCTAGAAAATTTTAAGCATGTGTAGAAAATGAGCTCAAACGCGCAAGAGACGCGCACCGACATTTAGCGACGTACAACGACGCGCACCGGACGTACACCAAGCGTGTCCAACGCGCACGTAGCGAGTTTTGTACGTGTTTCCGTCATGCGTCTGGCCTATGTGGAATTTTGCATTTTTAACACGCCCGGTGCGCGTTTCCCTTATACACTCATGCGTTACTGTTATTCTAAACTAAAACTAAAAATTGATATAATGCATAAGTAGAAAATGCAATGATTTCTGATTGTATCGTAGTTTGCTCAAAATTAGTGGAAGATATTTGTTGTGTTTTTGTTTTTGTTCAGTATAAAAAACACCTTCACGCAAATTTGGCCAAAACATTCGCTCATTCACTTGAAATTTGTGAAATTCAATGGTTGTGTGGAGTACAGTAGGGTTTTGAGTCTCCCTTTTTCTCATTAAAGGCATTGATTATAATGGTGACACGAAACCAGTTAAAACCTTTGAGGACTACCTGAACTTCTTCAAGAGTGCGGCGACCATGATAAAAAACAATCCATTTAGAGGTTATATCACAGGTTGGTAAATACATACGTTTATGTTTTACAAGTTTATTCGTTCATGCAATAAGCCATTTGGCCCATGAGCATATATACAAAATACAAAACATAATAAACATGCAGGATAGCGAACATAATGCACAATATTCAAACAGCGTATAGCATTATAATGATCATAAATATCAGATCGGGAGAGTGTTTACTTTGTTCATATCCCAACAATCCCGAATTTGATCATTTCATATTCCGTATTCTCTATGTTGATGATCATAATTGCTTGCGAGCAACTGCCGGTTTCTGTGTCAGACCTGGCTGTGTTTACAAACTCCTACACTTGTAATATTTGATTTTGACATACATATATATACAGTTACAATGGCATGTTTACTCTTCTAATACGAAAAGCCTTTTCAATATACATACTTAGTCGTTTAGTCTTTATTTTACTGTCTGTTTGGAGAAGCTCGATGAATTTATACATATTAGGGCGCCGCCAGAAGTATTTAATAATATAAGTTTTCCTTAATTCGATATATAACGTGCATTCTAAAACGAAATGGAACTCATCTTCTAAGACACCGCATAATTTACATTTTCTGTTGTTCAATGTTATTGCCCTTGGTTTCACCCAACGCCCTACTTCTACTTCAAGTCTATGTGATGATAATCTTAATTTGCTTAAACTTATTCTAAATTTTTCGATATTTATAGAATCCAAATAGCTTTGGTACCCAAAATTTGCAACCGTATTATAGAACCTCGCTCGCGTCGACTCTTCCAGCCGTGAATGCCAATCTTGCACAAAGATATCTTTAGTTCTTTTCTTAAACTCTACCAAAAACGCTTGTTCGTTTCCTACACCTTGAAAATCCCAAACTTCCATGTCACAGGGGGGCAGAAAAAGAACGTTACCTCTTGTCAAGCTTTACATAATACCACATGATTGCAATGATGCACAGTAATGCAAATTACAACTTTGTTACATTACGCAAAGATGCCCATGTAATATACAGAGATTTTCTAAGTTGTAAAAATTGAAAAGTTTAAGTAGAAAATTTTTGATATTTTTCTTATTTTTGCTAAAAACATAGATTGTGGGTACATGTTAGAACCGCCTCGCCAAGGCGGTTCTAACAAGTACCCACAATCTATGTTTTGGAGCAAAAATAAGAAAAATAGGTATACCCCTGCACACCCCAGTTTTGCTATATAAAAGTGGGGTTTGAGGGGGTATACATTTCACGGACATGTTTTCCTGATGTGTTTGTCAAGGTGTGCCTGAAATATGCGGATAGTAGCTTTTTTCTTCCGTTAAATGATTGTTCGTCATTTCTGCATTTCCGTGCACTTTTTGTAAATGCCCTTCACGTGCCATTACGAAAACTTGCCCATGCAATATACAAAGAATTTTTTTCAGTTCAAAAATTGAAAATTTTCATCAGAAAAATTTTGATATTTTTCTAATTATTGCTCAAAACGAGGCGGTTCTAACGTGTACCCACAATCTATGTTTTGGAGCAAAAATAAGAAAAAATAGGTATACCCCTGTATACCCCAGTTTTGCCATATAAAAGTGGGGTTCAAGGGGGTATATATTACACGGACATGTTTGCATGATGCGATTCTGAATCATCAGTTGGTGTTTGTTTATAGGTGACGGCAGTCCCCATGACCTAGTGGGTAACCTTGGATGGAAGCTTATACCACAGAACCAGGGACTGAATGAACCACAGTTTATCACACCTCATCTTATCCGACATATGAACCCGGATGTAAAGATAATCCTCATCCTTAGAGATCCCGTAGAAAGGTACATGTTCATGATGAAACAATTGTGGAAAGTTTTGACAGCTGATTTGGCTTGATTAAAAAATCTGCAATGGATGTTTGCGTCTCATCGTCTGTGCAATAAATACCCCCTCATGCCCCACTTTTATATAGTAAAACTGGGGTATGCAGGGGTATACCTATTTTTTTTAATTTTGCTCCAAAACATAGATTGTGGGTACTCGTTAGCCGGTTCTAACGTGTACCCACAATCTTTGTTTTGAGCAAAAATAAGAAAAATATCAAAATTCAGCTGAAAATTTTCAATTTTTAAAGCTCAAAAAATCTCCGTTTATTGCATGGACAAGTTTTCGTAATAGATTATTTTTATTAATGATGGCTTACTCGGCTGTAAACAGCAAGTCATGTTGCTCTTCATGCTTTTGGTTTAATATTTGTAATGGTTAAAATTGTTCTCTCAATCCAGTCTGATTTCTGGGTTTTGGAATATTGACTGTACATGCAATCGTATCATCAGGAAAACATGTCCGTGTAATGTATACCCCCCTTGAACCCTATTTTTATAATAATAGTGTTACGATCTAGCGTAACTAGACAGGTACAGCGAAAAACAACCAAGTAATTTAAACTTAACAATATTTAATCAAACAAATAAATGCTGCAAATACATACAAACAAACAAACAGATAAGTAAATAAATAAATAAATAACTTACAAAGTTAATGTCAAATAAGTCCTTGTCCCTCAAATGTAAGTCCACAATCCAGTAACCAGAATATGAGCACATGTATATTTTAATCCACACTTTTATTCTAATACAAAACACTAGTGAAACAACCAAAATTATATACTTTAAATCACTTCAAATTTCTGAATACCTACGACTGAATTGGGACCTATATTTATACATCTAAGGAAATTCTCCAGGTTTCTAGAGAATGATATAATAAACTTTTCTCTAGAAAAGAAACGAACTAAACGAAAGTTCTTTTAAATTCTCCAAAGAGAATTTAGAATTCTCCAGAGAGAATTCAAGGCCGCAACGACCATCAAGACTAAACGAGAGTCCACTAGACCCTTCGAGATCTCAGTAGTATACATAGTCCAAATATATTTTTAACTTATGGTAAAAAAAAACACTCACTCCATTTTCATCTGGAATTATCCACAAAGTGCTCATAGAATTTTTTTATACTTCTAAATTATATAACAGTGATAAAAATAATCAATGACATTCTTCTACAAAGTTCTAGATAATAAATTGTAGAAACATAAAAAGAAATATATATTAATTAATTGGGTTACTCCCCTTTGATTATATATATATAAATTATAAGTAATAGCTTTTAAAAGAATCAATATTATTGAATCAATTATATATAACACTTCCCCTCTTCAACGAAAAGAAAGTTTTGTGAAATAAAACTTTCTTTTGCAATACTCATATGCAAACATACAAGGCAAAACTGTCAAGCTCTTGAAAGGGTGTCTGGAATTATATTATCTCTACCTTTTATGTGTCTAATGTCAAGATTATGCTCTTGCAACATGAGACTCCATCTGAGCAAACGCTGATTCTTGTTTTTCATTTTGTGTATGAAGGTCAGTGGATTGTGATCACTGAAGACGACAATTGGTGAATTTGCAGAAGACAGATACACTTGAAATTGTTGAAGGGCAAGAATAAGAGATAGACATTCTTTCTCTATAGTAGAATAATTTCTTTGATGTTTGTCAAACTTCTTTGAAAAGTAACAAACAGGATGATCAACACCATTGTCATCTTCTTGTAACAATACACTGCCTGCACCAACATCACTTGCATCCACCGCCATTTTGAATTCTCTGTCAAAGCGTGGTGCTGATAGAACTGGAGCACTCTTAAGTATGGCCTTTAACTGATCAAAAGACTTCTGACAAGCCTCAGACCAAACATACCTGACCTTCTTACCAAGTAAATTTGTCAAAGGCTCAGCTATAACTGAAAAATTATTACAGAACTTTCTGTAATATCCAGCCATACCCAAAAAGCGCATCAGTTGCCGTTTTCCTGTAGGTACAGGAAAATCTGATATAGCCTCAACTTTGGCTTCTACAGGTCTGACCTGACCTTGTCCAACAATATGTCCTAGAAATGTCAAACTAGCATGGCAAAATTCACTTTTCGGTAAGTTTATTGTCAGTTTAGCATCACTGAGTCTTTTGAAGAATTCTCTGATGATCTCCAGGTGTTGTTTCCACTCTTCACTGTAGATGATGGCATCGTCGATGTAAGCTTTACACCCATCCAGACCGAAAATCAAACTATTAACCAAGCGCTGAAATGTTGCTGGAGAGTTTTTCATGCCAAAAGGCATCACTTTATATTGATAAAGTCCATCAGGAGTAACAAATGCCGAGATCTCCTTTGCTCTGTCTGTAAGTGGAATCTGCCAAAACCCTTTCAAAAGATCGAATTTC
Source organism: Rugalucina vietnamica (assembly GCA_964017185.1). NCBI lineage: Eukaryota > Metazoa > Mollusca > Bivalvia > Lucinida > Lucinidae > Rugalucina > Rugalucina vietnamica. The sequence continues at coordinate 9,431,067 of OZ024877.1, read as the reverse complement.
GTCACATATTTGGCGTGACCAATGTTGTCGATGCAGTCATCAATTCTTGGTATGGGAAATGTGTCAGTTTTTGTGACAGAATTTACTTTTCTATAGTCTGTGCACATTCGAAATGTCCCATCAGATTTTGGCACAAGTATACAAGGAGAACTCCATTCACTTTGACTAGGTTCTATAAAGTCATTGTCCAGCAAATACTTAACTTCTTTCCTGAGATATTGTTGTCTTTCAGGATGAAGTCTATACGGATGTTGTTTCACCGGTTTTGCTCCTTCAATAATGTCTACATCATGGTAGATTTTATCGGTTCTGGATGGAATGTCCGGAAATAAGTGCTCATGTTCAAGAATTAATTGTTTTAGTTCATGTTTCTTGTCCGGATCTAGATGTGACAGTTTCTGATCGAGGTCATGCAGAATGTCAGAATTCTGGAGTTTTGAGGATAATGGTTCACAGTTCACAGAGTTCATTTCTTCAAAGTCTGTCTGATTTTGTTCATGAGGGACAGAATTAACTATGCTTACTGAGGAAATAACTGAACTATCATTATCACTATCCCTATCAATGTACTTTTTAAGCATGTTAATATGACATAATTGTTTTTGCTTGCGCCTCCCAGGAGTGTTAACAATGTAATTTACATCACTTAACCTTTTCTCAACAGTATATGGACCATAATATCTAGCTTGTAATGGCCTGCCAGGAATGGGCAAAAGAGCAATCACCTTGTCTCCAGGGTCAAAATTTCTGTTCTGAGCATTTTCATCAAAATGCAACTTCATTTTGCTCTGAGCTGACTTAAGATTGGACCGAGCAACTTCCCAAGCTTTTGTCAATCTAGTTTTGAAGTCAGACACATACTGAAGTAAGTTCAAAGGACTGTCATTACTTGAAAGAAACTTCTCTTTCATAAGTTTTAAAGGTCCACGAACAGTGTGTCCGAAAACAAGTTCAAACGGACTGAACCCAAGAGACTCTTGTACTGACTCTCTGACAGCAAATAATAGCAAATGTATGCCTTCATCCCAATCTTTTTCGGTGTCAAAACAGTAAGATCTGATCATGTTCTTCAAAGTTTGATGGAATCTTTCCAAAGCACCTTGACTTTCAGGATGATAAGCTGATGACTTGTATTGTTTAATGCCAAGTTCATGCATTACTTGCTGAAATGTTCCTGACATAAAATTGGAACCCTGATCTGATTGGACTGATTTTGGAAGACCTACAAGTGTGAAAAACTTTACAAGGGCCTTAACTATTGTTTTCGTCTTGATATTCCTGAGTGGAATTGCTTCAGGAAAACGTGTTGAAGCACACATTATAGTCAAGAGATATTGGCAACCTGATTTAGTCTTGGGTAACGGACCTACACAGTCAATGATAATCCTACTAAATGGTTCATCAAATGCAGGAATAGGCTGTAAATTAGCTTTTGGAATAGTCTGATTAGGTTTTCCTACCATTTGACAAGTGTGACAGGATTTGCAATGTTGGGAAACATCAGATTTTAATCCTGGCCAGTAGAAATGCTTGAGAATTTTGTGGTAAGTCTTATTTATCCCTAAATGACCTGACATGGGAGTTTCATGGGCCAAGTTTAAGATTTCAGGACGATAAGCCTTAGGAACCACAATGTGGTGATTTATGGTCCATTCGTCTTCCGCTGAAACATCAGGAGGACGCCATTTTCTCATTAAGATGTCATTTTTGACATAAAAACAAACAGGAACCTGAGAAATTTCATTTTCATCTAAAGCCCTTTCAAATAAAGGCGAGATTTCAGGATCACTGTGCTGTTCTTGACAAAGTTGTGACCTTGACATTTGGTCGTGACCTTGGTCAAAAATTGAAGGTGAAAGGTCATTGTCTGACCTTTGATTGTTGAAGTCAGTTTGACTTGAAGAAAGAGATTTTGAAATCTCATCATGAAAAGACTGACCTATAAAAGTGTCAGTTAAGTCAATATCCTGTATCCCATCATTCAATTTGACTTTTTTTGCCATAGCCCTTGTAACGGCACATGAAGGGTAAAGATCAGGAATTTCCTGCTCAATGGGATCAGGCAACTGATCCTCACAAGGTGTATTGGTCAAAAGTGGGTTTACCACAACCTTATCTCCGGCTAAGTCATTGCCTAATAGCAAGTGAACACCTTTAAAAGGTAAAGAAGGCCTAATACCTACAGCCACAGGACCAGAAACTAAGTCTGAAGACAAATAAATGTTATGGAGCGGTACATTAACAAATCCACACTCTACTCCCTGAATAAGGACACTTGTCCCAGTTGAAGTCTTCTCGGAAAAAGGCAGGGTATCTGCTAAAATAAGAGACTGAGAAGCTCCGGTATCTCGTAAGATTTTAATAGGGGTAGACTGGGCAGAATCACTAGTAAGTGACACAAAACCTTCTGATAAGAATGGTTCATAAATCTCCATAATACAATCAGTCGCAGACGTTTTGGCCAAAATAGGATTTTCATCCTGAATAATCGACTGTGGTTTTGACCTTAAAGAAGTAAGACCTGTTGGTCTAGAATTATTTTGATTTTGTCTCTCTTTTCTTCTTTTCAAAGTTTCACATTCAGAAATAACGTGACCGTCACCTTTACAATAATTGAAAAACAGCCGGGGTGAGTATGAGGATCTTTGACCTTTGTTTTCACTAGTATCTTTATTTTTAGGATTATGTGAAGGACTGGAACTATCAGCTGTTAGTCCAGCTTGTGGTTGTGGATTAGGTTGAGGAGAATTATTTCTCTGTTGAGGGTTAAATGGTTTTGACTGAGGTGTATTAGGTTTAAATTGAGGGTTAAAAGGTTTCTTGTAAGGCTTATTTACAAAAGACACCTTATGAGTCAAAGCATAATCATCAGCTAATCGTGCTGCTACATCTAAAGTTTCTACTTCCCTTTCGTCAAGAAAAGATTTGACATCAGAGTGTATGCATCGTTTGAACTCTTCAACAAGCATGAGCTGTCTTAATTTTGCATGATCAGACTTTACATCCTTTGAAGAACACCACCTATCAAATAATTGCTCCTTAGTTCTAGCAAATTCTACATGGGTTTGGTCATGTTCTTTCCTACAATTTCTGAATTTCTGCCTGTAAGCTTCAGGTACTAATTCATAAGCCTTAAGAATCAGATTTTTGACTGTGTCATAATCTGAACTTTGATCAAGTGGAAGCTGAGTGTAAATTTCTCGAGCTTTACCAATAACAACACTCTGTAGAAGCAAGGTCCAATGCTCTTTTGGCCATTTCAAATTTTCTGCTACCTTCTCAAAATGTAAAAAATACTTATCTACTTCTTTTTCTTGAAATGGAGGAACGAGCCTGATATGCTTTGTAACATCAAATACTTTACTAGGATCAAAAGACACAGGAGGCATTGATTTACTGCTTAATTCAAGCTCTTTCATTTTAATATCATAATGCATTCTTTCTTTTTCAAGTTCTATTTCTTTTAACATTTCTCTGTGTTTTTCCTTTTCTCGTTCTTCCATTTCCCTTTGCTTTGCCTTTTCTCTTTCTTCCATATCTAATTTTTCTTTTAAAAGCCTTTCTTCTAACTCTATTTGTTTTTCCGACTTTTCTCTTTCAAACTCTCTTTGTTTTTCTTTCTCTCTTTCTTCCATTTCTCTTTGTTTTTCTCTTTCCCTTTCTTCAAATGCTAACTTTTGTTTTTCAAGCTCTAACTTTTCTTTTTGCATTCTTTCTTCCCTTTCTTCCTTATCTGCCCTTCTTTTTTCTTCAAATTCTAATCTTAATTTTTCCAGTTCAAGATGCCTTTTTAATTCTAACTCTTTCAACTGTATGTCGGTTTGTGAGACCATAATTAGAGATGTAGCTGAGGGTTCAAAAAATTCCTCATCAACAAGAAACTGAATAATAACATTCTTAATTTCACGTTTTAACATAGATGTTTTGACATCAGGTATGCTATAATGACTAGCAATGTCTAAAAGATCACTCTTTTTGGCCAAGTTTAACAGCTCTTGAGAAGGCGCAGCAATGAAATCTTCAAGTTTGAATGACATGGTTGCTTTTTGCTGGTATGACAAACAATAAATATCTTTTCAAATTCAGAATAAAATAGATGCACAAAATGTTCAATCCCGGCTCAGAGCCCCCAAAATCTGTTACGGTCTAGCGTAACTAGACAGGTACAGCGAAAAACAACCAAGTAATTTAAACTTAACAATATTTAATCAAACAAATAAATGCTGCAAATACATACAAACAAACAAACAGATAAGTAAATAAATAAATAAATAACTTACAAAGTTAATGTCAAATAAGTCCTTGTCCCTCAAATGTAAGTCCACAATCCAGTAACCAGAATATGAGCACATGTATATTTTAATCCACACTTTTATTCTAATACAAAACACTAGTGAAACAACCAAAATTATATACTTTAAATCACTTCAAATTTCTGAATACCTACGACTGAATTGGGACCTATATTTATACATCTAAGGAAATTCCCCAGGTTTCTAGAGAATGATATAATAAACTTTTCTCTAGAAAAGAAACGAACTAAACGAAAGTTCTTTTAAATTCTCCAAAGAGAATTTAGAATTCTCCAGAGAGAATTCAAGGCCGCAACGACCATCAAGACTAAACGAGAGTCCACTAGACCCTTCGAGATCTCAGTAGTATACATAGTCCAAATATATTTTTAACTTATGGTAAAAAAAAAACACTCACTCCATTTTCATCAGGAATTATCCACAAAGTGCTCATAGAATTTTTTTATACTTCTAAATTATATAACAGTGATAAAAATAATCAATGACATTCTTCTACAAAGTTCTAGATAATAAATTGTAGAAACATAAAAAGAAATATATATTAATTAATTGGGTTACTCCCCTTTGATTATATATATATATAAATTATAAGTAATAGCTTTTAAAAGAATCAATATTATTGAATCAATTATATATAACAATAGCAAAACTGGGGTATGCAGGGGTATACTTTTTTATTTTTGCTCCAAAACATAGCTTGTGGGTACTCGTTAGAACCGCCTCGGCGAGGCGGTTCTAACAAGTACCCACAAAATATGTTTTGAGCAAAAATAACCTTTCTTCGTGTCAGACAGGTACTCCCTTTTAGAATCACAAAATGTAGTTCGATACTTCTCTGACGCCTGAAAGTCCAGTCAGAGCAAATTTTAGTTACGGCCTCACAAGATATGTTTGCATGATAAAAACAAAGTAAAATATAAACAAAGACAAAAGCAGAGCCAAATGAGCATTTCTGTCACCCTGCTTTATCATATCATCAGGATGACATGTCCGTGAAATGTATAACCCCTTTCAATCCGACTATAATATAGTAACACCCAGGTATACAGTGGTATACCTACAGTATTTCTTCAACATTTTCGCTCCAAAACATAGATTGCCTAGGCGGTCCTAAAGTGTGTCTTAATCTATGTTTTGATCAAAGCAAAAAATAAAAAAAAATGTCAAACATCTTCTTCTTAAAATTTTATTTTTTTTACAACTTAAAAAATCTCACAACGTGATTTCGTTATGTTTTCAGATTGTTTTCGGACTATGTTTTCCGTTCCAAGAATGCTTCTGCGGAAGGATTTCACCAACGCGTGTTAAGATCTTTACGGATTCTACGTACCTGCACGTTGACAAACTCCCTACGAACTTGCGTCTATGACAGGCAGCTCTATAAAGAGTTTATAAAATTAAATGTAAGAAAAGATTTGTATATGAGCCCGTGCATGAGAATACCAACAATTTGCGTTTCCGACCAGGTCCGACACAAACCGGCATGTCCAGTCAAAGAAACAGGTTAGAAGCTTGAAATTTCGGATTTAAAAAGAAGAGGAATTGTACTATTCGTGTAGCGAAAACAAAGGGCTGGCGCTGCTCGGCTTCGCGGTTACCACGAAGCTGGTCTGTGTCTTTGTTTCCGCCTATGCACAATGTTGGTTTTCCCATGCGGCGGCTCATATATGAGAACAAATTGACAACATTAAAAAGGTAGTATATTGACCTCTTTAAAATCAGTGTTGACCCACGGTCATGCAGTGTAATCTTATTTTAGGAACATCTCTGAAATACGTTTGTTTTCTGGTCTTCCGAAAATGTTTAGATTTGGTAATATGCAACTTCCGCAAATGTTTAGATTTGGAAATATGCAACTTCCGCAAATGTTTAGATTTGGTATGCGAGCATTACAAAAACTTGTCCATGCAATATATAGAGATTTTTTTCACCTATAAAAATTGAAAATTTCATCAGAAATATTTCGATATTTTTCTTATTTTTGCTCAAAACATAGATTGTGGGTACACGTTAGAACCGCCTCGGCGAGGCGGTTCTAACGAGTACCCACAATCTATGTTTTGGAGCAAAAATAAGAAAAATAGGTATACCCCTGCATACCCCAGTTTTGCTATATAAAAGTGGGGTTTGAGGGGGTATACTTTGCACGGACATGTTTTCCTGATGTTAAATTTTGTAGAAATCGATCTTAATTAATGACATCTTGAAATTCAGATGTTGTACAAATTATACTAATGTACTAGATCGCAAAGACATTTCCTTAATGAAAGTACAGCTTTGGTTAATTTTAATTTCGTTTCTTAATTAAAATCAATAAAGTTTTAACTAAAAATCTTTGATATTTTTTCTTATTTTTGCTCAAAACATAGATTGTGGGTACTCGTTAGAACCGTCACAATCCGTTGGAGCAAAAATAAGAAAATACATGTAGGTATACCCCTGCATATCCCAGGTTTTTATATAAAAGTATGGTTTAAGGGGGGTATCGTTTTCCTCCTCTGCCCCACGGTTGTAGAATGATTTGCCTGGGTCTGCCAAGAAATCTACAATTTTTGATAGATTTTAAGTGAAATGTTAAAGAATACCTTTAATGTGCATTTTATATTTTTATAAAACTTTTTTAAATACATGTATAATGCATACTTTTAAATTTTCATCTAGCATATCTTATATCTCATGTAAAATATGATTTTTCACCTGAAACGCTGTTGTATGCACCCACTTTTAATTCATTGAAATTTTAAATGGTATGAATTTCAATGTAAATAGTTTTGTGTCATTTTATCATTACATTTGTACATTTATAAATAAGTTTTAGAGGTAGACTAGCTATTACAGCTAAATGTGTATCTCCTCTTTAAATATTGTATAAATAAATAGAAATAAATATACATGTCACGGACAAGTTATCCTGATGAGACTTCTTATGACTTCCATGTGCAATGCTGTCTGACTACAACGATATTAAAACATTTTCAATTTTCAGAAGAACATTTGTTGATATTTTATTATTTTGTTCAAAACATAGATTGTGGGTACACGTTAGAACCGTCACTGACGAGTACTCACAGTCTATGTTTTGGAGCAAAAATAAGAAAATATGTGTAAATGTACCCCTTTATACCCCGGCTTTGCTATACAAGTTGGCTTCTTTAAAAAGAAACCAATGAAAAGGTCAGCAGCCGTTTGTTATAAGAGATTCCTTTTGCTCTAGATTTCAGTGTTGTTGATTCTCTGGTTTGTCATTAAAATTACGATTCACGTACGTTTCAGTTTCGTTTCCTATACATGAATGTCGTTTCTTGTTATGAACGTTTGACCAGTGTGTGTATCTGTCACTCAAGGCATTGGCCAAAATTTCTGATGTTAAGGAATCAAAGCCAATACTAAAGGGAACACGATTACAATCAATATGTCGATGTGTAGAAAACCATTTTGCAGTGCAGTCAATTTGTGACAGAGTTCTGAATTTTGACCTGCAGCCACACTACCAGAAACAGACCCATGGGACCGATGTGATGGACTAAAAGTCAGTCATATAGAGTTCCTATAGTTTCTGTACCCCTCGTCAGGGTATCTACGATCTAAACCTAGATGCGCTATGATAAGCAGTCACCACGATCGAGACTGCTTGCTAGATTTTACCGCTTTTTGACGGGGAGTGTCAACAATGGATAAATTTAATTGATTGCGGTTAACTGTCTAGTCAGTATAGATGGGTTCACTAGTTTTTATCAAGCGCTTTATGTGACAAAACGCGTAATTGAGAGAGAGCAGTCGATCATGGGTAAAATTTTCTTCATATTCAAAGTAAACACTGTGGAAAAGGTCCTGAGGGACCTTTTCCAATAAAAGTGGATTTATATTACATGGACATGTTTTCCTGAAGGTATGTTCTTTTGGTGCGTCTTCCGTCAGTGTCGGTGCTTGAATTTTGACATATTTCCAATGAGAGTGGAAATACAAAGCAATTAATTCATTCTTGCCGTTCTGCCTAGTCCCGCATTATCCATCGTATACGTAATATGCCGATAAAAAAAAGACTGATTTCGTCTTGTCGCGTCAGGCAGACGCTCTAGATGACCAGATTATGGTTGCTTTTCTCAGGAAGTCGCTTAGGACAGTTGTTTGCACGGCTATCTTCAGTATTTTAGCTCACCTGAGCCGAAGGCTCACAGGTGAGCTTATAGTATACCCATGCTCCGTCGTCGTCGTTGTCGTCGTCGTTCACACTTTTCAATCATTTTTTTTCTATGAAACCGCTTGGCCAATCAAATTCAAATTTCATGTGGAGCATCCTTAGGAAGGGAGAACGAAAGTTTGCATAAATGGTCCAGGTCACATGACCAAGATGGCCACCAGGGCTGTAAATAGCAAAAACCTTTAAAAATCTTCTTCTCCAGAACCAGAAGGCCTATGATTTTGAAATTTGGCATGAAGCCTCAAGCAATGGAGCTCTAGAAAGTTTTTATAAATCATGACCCTGGGATGACCTTGACCTTTTTTATGGCAAGGTCAACTTAGGTCGCCCATGCATTTGAATGGGAGAAAATAGGAAAATGTCATTTAATGGCAGAAAACTTGCTAGGATTGAGTAAATGGACAGAAGATTTATGTTTATGAAAATATTTTGGGTCCAGGGGGTTGTCTGCCCCTGTCCCGGGGGCTATATACATGTATATAACCAAAATATTCAAACATCTTCTACTCTGAAACTGCTTGACCAATCAAATTCAAATTTTATGTGGAGCATCCTTAGGAAGGGGGAACGAAAGTTGGTATAAATGGTCCAGGTCACATGACCAAGATGGCCACTAGGACTATAAATAGCAAAAACCTTTAAAAAATCTTCTTCTCCAGAACCAGAAGGCCTATGATTTGAAACTTGGCATGAAGCATCAGGCAATAAAGCTCTACAAAGTTTATATAAATCATGATCCAGGGATGACCTTGAACTTTTTTACGGCAAGGTCAACTTTGGTCGCCCATGCATTTGAATGGGGAAAAATGTCATTTAATGGCAGAAAACTTGCTAGGAATGAGCAAATGGACAGCAGATTTATGTTTATGAAAATATTATGGGCTCAGGTGGTTGTCTGCCCCTGCCCCGGGGGCTATATACATGTATATGACCAAAATATTCAAACATCTTCTTTGAAGCCGCTTGGCCAATCAAAGCCAAACTTTATGTGGAGCATCCTCAGGCAGAGGGAATGAAAGTTTGTGTAACTGGTCAATGTCACATGACCTAGATGGCCGCTAGGGCTTATAAATAGCAAAAACCTTTAAACATCTTCTTCTCCAGAACAAGAAGGCCTATGATTTTGAAACTTGGCATGAAGCATTAGGCAATGGAGCTCTACAAAATTTATATAAATCATGATCCTGGGATGACCTTGACCTTTTTTTATGGCAAGGTCAACTTAAGTCGCCCATGCATTTGAATGGGAAAAAATAGGAAAACGTCATTTAATGGCAGAAAACTTGCTACGAATGAGCAAAAGGACGGAAGATATATGTTTATGAAAATATTTTAGGCCCAGGGGGTTGTCCGCCCCTGCCCTGGGACTATATATACATGTATATGACCAAAATATTAAAACATCTCTAAAACCGCTTGGCCAGTCAAAGCCAAACTTTATGTGGAGCATCCTCTGGAAGAGTGAATGAAAGTTTGCATAAATAGTCATGTTCACATGACCAAGATGGCCACCATGGCTATAAATAACAAAACTCTTAAAAAATCTTCAGGAGGCCTATGATTTTGAAACTTGGCATGAAGCATAAAGGAATAGAGGTCTACAAAATTTATAGAAATCATGACCCTGGGATGACCTTGACCTATTTTACGGCAAGGTCAACTTAGGTCGCCCATGCATTTGAATGGGGAAACTTGATAAAATGCCATTTGAAGGGCAAAATTTGCAGTAAATTGGCAAATGGACTGAATTTTCATGATTTGAAAAGACATTGACACCAGGTGTTATTCTGACCCTGCCCTGGGGTTATATACATGTATATTAAAAAAAAAAAAAAAAAAAAAAAAAAAAAAAAAGTTTTATATCCCTGAAGAAGCCAAGATGGCGAAACGTTGGGTTAAATAAATCTGGACATTTATTCGTGTTGGTGTTGTGCATTATTGAACTGTATACATGAATATTACCATTATAGTCAAACAAGTTTATTAGTATATATCTCAGGTCTCAGGTGAGCGTTTATAGGACCATTGGTCCTCTTGGTTTTTGTTTATTTTTTTCTCTTCAAAAAAAGGTCAAACTTAATTTTTTGGTTGGGGTGCATATTTTTGTTTCCAAACCAGTTCCTTTATTGGCATAAAAACCTGTAGTTTCGAATGCACATGGATATTGAGCTAAATATGTTACCCTTTCGAAATATTGTATAAATAAATAAACAAATAGCTAGATATTTCAGATAAATGTATTTTGATAGATTTTATTTGCTGGCCTCAAGTTGAACGACATCTGATTTCTTTTCTTTACTTTTTGCTTTCATAAAGGTACGACCAGTATGGGGATTTTATGCAATATTCTTACAAGACTGGTTCCAAGTTTTTCCCAGAGACCAAATTTTGATACTTCAGACCGAGGAGTATAGTGAAAATATAACCAAGCAACTGGATAAAGTGTTTAACTTTCTTGGAGTCCGTAAGTATCTGCTACAGGTTGGAGAAAACAAAAAGAGCATGTGCGCGAGAAAACCAACAATTTGGGTTCCGACCATGTCCGACACAAACCGCACTGTACAGTCACAGAAGCAGGATTTTAGAAGAAGAGAGATTGTACTATACGAGTAGCGAAAGCAAAGGCTCTGATCAGCTTCATGGTTACCGCGAAGCTGGTCTGCATCTTTTTTCGCATATGCATATTGTTTGTTTACTCATGGAGTGGCTCTTATCTTCGAAGTCATTTTCAGTATTTGTATCCCCGGCTCCCTTAAGGCCGGGGAATATCGGGGCTTTTAACTTTTCATTTTTTAAAGCCCGGCACTGCCGGGGAAGATGCGCGGTACAATCCCTGCTAAAAGCCCCGGCTCCCCGGAGGCTGACACTAACGTGCAACAACAGCTGGAAGTTGTTCTGATGAAACTGAAACATGATAAAATATCTCCAATTTGCGCATTTGAATGTCAAGGTGCATTTGCAAATCAAACTAGTACCATAAAAGTAATTTTAAATTGTTAAAAAAACCATTAATATCTAGTTTAAATTAATGTGACCGAGTATTGGCGGGAAATGAAAACCCCGGCAAAATCCCCGGCACTGCCGGGACTCATCAGAGGTTAATGCCTGGTACTTTAGTTCCGCATTGTCCCCGCTATCCCCGGCCCTAGGGGGGTGGGGGGGGGGCAAGGATACAAATGATGGTGCAGTATGCTTACTTTTTATTGTAAGTTAAATTTCGATATAATTTTGAACAATACAAAATTACTTTCAACAATTGCAATTTCATTCATGATTCTGGTCAACAGCAAATTGATTTAGATACATTCAACAGTTCCGCTTGCACTGGAACTATGGTGTACATGCAACACGTGTAATTTGTTATTTTCGGAATTTGTGAGAACTAGAAAGCCCGATTTTCACACGTCGACATGTCTTCTCATGCCTCTTACACCCGCAGTGAATGCAGTGAATTTTGCATTTCCCCATACATTTTAATGGAAGCTTCTGACATTTGTCAAGGACTGCGTATAATCTTTTCGGCTGTGGTAATCACTGTTTTCAATAGCAGTAATGGATGGCATTCTATGTCTTAAAAATGATTGCTGAAGTATCGGCAGTTGAATGAATCAAATATTGGACCTGATTTACTGGTATATCAGGAAAACATGTCCATTAAAACTATACCCCCACTGAACCCACCTTTTATATAGAAAAACGGGGTTTGCAGGGGTATACATATTTTCTTATTTTTGCCGCAAAACATAGATTGTGGGAACTCGTTAGAACCGCGTCGCCGAGGCGGTGCTAACGTGTACCCACAATCTATGTTTGGAGCAAAAATAAGAAAAAATATTATTTTTTTTCTGGTGATTTTTTTTTTCGCCTGAAAAAAATCTCTGTATATTGAATGGGTAAGTTTTCATAATGAACTTTTCATTGACGCTAAGTATATTATATATTCACCGTCAAGCGGTCATGGACTGATAAAAACTGGAGAATGCTTGTTAAACTCTTATTTTCCAAAACGTACCTATCTTTTGATGCATTCTGTACTTAGCAAAAGAAGTTTTGGGCCAGCGAGTCGGTTCTAACGAGCACCCACAAACTATGTTTTGAAGCCCAGTTTTGCTAATTTAAAGTGGGGTTCATGGGGGGTATACATTACACGGACATGTTATCCTGATGTATCCGATCCGACTGGTAATCTTAATGTGCACAATGACTTCCACTTTCCATTTTCAGATCCTTTATCAACGAAGAACCCAACACTGGCTATCAGGAATAGAATTTTTGTTACAAAAAACAAACAGGAGGTCGGCGACATGCATCCAAAAACCAGACAGATATTAAGAGACCTCTATTCCAGTTTTAATAAGCGGTTAGTGACGTTATTGGGGGAGGACAGATGGAACAAATGGATATACTGACTACTGAAGCAAACACAAAGATAGCATATAAGCCGCGCCATGAAAAAAACAAAACAAAAAAAACAAAAAAAAACAGTCTATGCGAAAACAAAGGCGCTGATCAGCGCCTTAGTTTTCGATACACGGATAGTACAATTCCATTTCTTCCTTAATCTGAAAAATCAAGCTTCTAGCCATCTTCTATAGCTGCACAGGCCGGTTTTTGTCAGACCTGGTCGGAGACACCGAAGTCCGGTTTTCTCGCGACGCGGCTCAGTTATTATATACAATGGCACTTAAAGCCCTAAGAACAAATACCTTAGTTTAGCGTAAAACTTTTTAGCACATATCAGACAATGCTGATAGGCATTATCTCATTCTTAGCATGGTTCTTAGCCAAATGTGGTGGATTAATTACCTACTGCTACAGCTTTTGCTGGATATATTGCATAGATATGAACCAACAGACTATGCCGATAATAATTTGCAGTGTAGGCATGGATCATTCCCAGGCACTTTTTTGGCATGGAATTTCAAAATTGTAAATACAACTAAAATACAGGATACATACAGGACACGTAGCAAACATTAAAATTAGCAAACATTTAGGAATGAAATTTTCAATTTAAAATGCTGGAAACAAATCTCTGTATAGTGCATGGGCAAGTTTTTTACGTAAAATTGATCCGCCTGAACATGAGTAAAATCATGTTGAAAGGCACATAAATAACATAACCTGCTATTCCTAGCCTGTACGGCTTAGTTTGGACTGGTTTGGTTGGCCTAACCTCCCCCCCCCCCCAATCAACAATTTAGATCTTTCACTGATCAGAATGTGTAGATACATAAACTGGTCATAATATTCATTAGATTCTGGTATGTGTATCTTCTGTCCCATTCATAGAAGACTATTTCTAGTGACTGATAAGTATTATCTCTGGAACTTGTTATCTGCCATTACTTATGTTTCTTCTTTCTCCAGTCTATAATGAATCATAATTTATGCAACCTACAAGAAACGACTTCTGAATTATATGGCCACATGTGGTCCACGCCAAAGAAAGGAACTTATTCTTAACAGTCAACAGTATTAATAAGCACCTATTTGTTATCATTATCACCAAAAATGCGTTCTTTGGGGTTTAAGTTGTGCTTACAGATATGTTAACACGATGTTAGACTACAGTTTACATCCACACTCTGCTTAAGGCACCCATAAATATTTTCAAACAGAACCAAATGGGTTGCCATAAAACATCAGGGCAGTCTCAATCAAACAAGTTCATATAAAAAGACGAGTATTATGCTTTTCAATATTTGGTTCAAACAAATTTTCTTTAAGCATAAACAGTAATGCTAGATAAGCTCCTTCACTCCACTTTACTTCGGTACGTCGTCCAACTTCACGAGATAGACGGCTTAGCATTAGTTGCCTTTAATGTCGAACGGACTACGGATTTTGTAATCAACTGTAGCTTTATCGGTTGGTGACAATTGTGTCCGAAATGTACATGTACAGTAACAGTAGCACACATCTACCTTACGGAGCCTTCAGTCACTTGGAAGCTACTGTACACGGCGGAAACAAACAAACAAAAAATGAGCCGCCTCATGGGAAAACCAACAATCTGCATAGGCGAAAACAAAGACGCAGATCAGCTTCGCGGTAACCGCGAAGCTGATCAGCGCCTTTGTTTTTGCTACTCGGTTAGTACAATTCCTCTTCTACTTAAATCCGAAATTTCAAGCTTCTAGCCTGCTTCTGTAGCTGTACAGGCCGGTTTGTGTCAGACCTGGTCGGAAACCACATTGTTGGTTTTCCCACGAGGTGGCTCAAATATCGATTGTCATTTATTGCGATCTCGACACGGCGAGAGCGCATATTGAACAGGGCTGGAATCTTGTTGTTAATCGACCACCGACTTTCGGTCGTACTTGATTGGACGAGGCAGCTCCGATTGGGTCACAGTAAATATCGCATGCCGACTCGGGTATGGAAGCTCACGATGAACCGAATTGCCAGTCTTTTCGATCTTTGGTTATCGCCGTGGGTTTATACGTGGTCATACATGTAAAGTGAAAATAGTGCTGAGAGATCGCAAGCGTTTTGAAAACGCTTATACTTGTTCCTTCTTTCATTTTGATCCGATCTATTAACAGACATATTTTGCAGTTAGAAATATGACGTACATGTATATAAACAATCCAGCGCATTTTTACATTGGTTTATTCAGTGTTCATGTCATGTGTGTTTAAAAAAATACTATTTAACACGGTCGTTCCTCAGTGCTCTCTTCGAATCATGGTTAAATGTAAACCATTCCCACGAAACACCGGCGGGAATATCCCGTCTCAGTAATCACTACTGACAATCACGTGGTATTGTATACATACAAACTGATTAAATGATCGGTGACTCACACTGCAATTTAGAACGAAGTTGAGGTTAGATCTTCGCGTTTTCTCCTACAGCGTTTACTCTATTTACTGATAGGTGCAGTCAATGCAGAAATTGAACATTTATTCAAGGAATCCAGTTTTTTTTTTGTTGTTTTTTTTTCGTTTTAGCAAACACTTCCGCCCCATGAACATATAATGCATCCATCACAATAACATTCAAGAGTTTGTGAAAATGAAATAACCCGGATTTCTTATGTTACATGCACTTTCTTTCAATAAATGTTCAATGTCTGCATTGGTTTCTCCTACACTCCCGCCCGCGTAATTGTACTCCATTTACGCGTATTACGCGCGTATTACGCGAGTATTACGTGCGTAAGGCCAATTACGCACAATTAGGCGTATCATGCGCGCATTTACGCGTAACATATCTCATTAATATTCATAAGTAGAGATAAATAAGTCGATGCGCGTAAGGTTGAGTCATTACGCGTATGAAGTATCGGCCAATCAGACTGGCAATACGTTTACGCGTATTTACGCGTATCATACGCGTAATGACAAGGAGTATAAAATCTAAAGTACCTAGGTTGATTTTATTAATTCCATCGAAAATAAAGAATGTGCAAGTTTTATGGGTTTTATTTGGTTTTATTGATAAATCGGAAATTCGATGTATCCATGATGGCGAAAAAATCAACATGAATATCGAAGTGAGGAACATTATTTTTGACTTGAAGGGTCTCGGGAAGATAACTGGACAGATAAGTAAGACACTTAGTAAGAGCGGGGCGATCTAGGATATGTTATTTCGTATTCATGAAGTGATCGAGCCCGTTAATACTGCAGGTCTTAGTTTGAAAAAGATTAGATATTGTTTTGGTCTGAAGCAAAATCCGAAAAATTCGTTTAACCATACAGGCTTATTCGTTACGCGTATATTACGCTTATTTTTTTACTTGAAACGTTGTTACTCTCGATTGGTTAGAACAATACTTATACATACGCGTATATACTCCAAATACGCGTAATGACTTGCTTGACTATTTCACCGCTCATTGGTTAAAGTCATAACGCGTAATGTACGCGCATTACGCGTATCATACGCGTAAGAATAATTGAATTTTGACTGGCTATTGACACATACGCGTATGAAATAGGTGCGTATTACGTGAGTATTACTCGCGTATGTTACGCGCATTCAATGAGTACAAAAGCTGTAGGAGAACTCGAAAATCTAACCTCAACTTCAAAAATTGCAGTGTATACGATCATTTATCGGTTTGTATGTAAACAATTCCACGTGATTGTCAGTAGCGGTTATGCCGACTCTGAAATACCGAAGATTCGTGTTGTAACAAAGCAACAGGTGAGCTGAAACAAAGGTGCAACTGTTGCGTATCTAGTCTAAAGTTATTAATGAGCCGCCGCATGGGAAAACCAACAATCTGCATAGGCGTAAACAAAGGCGCAGATCGGCTTCGCATTCACTGCGAAGCCGATCAGCGTCTTTTGTTTTCGCTATAAGGATAGTGCAATTCCTCGTCTTGTTCAATCCGAAACCTTCTTCTGTGATTGTACAGCCCGCTTTGTGACGAACCTGATCTGAACGCAAAAAAAATTGGTTTTCTCTTGCATAGGCTCTAATATCTTAATCACAATTGTGGTGAAGAGTGTTAATTAAAACCTATAACAGCTGCCAAGTCTGATTCTATTTGAGCCCTTGCATGAGAAAACCGACAATTTAGGGTTCCGACCAGGTCTGACACAAGCCGGGCTGTACAGTCACAGAAAAAGTTTAGTAGCTTTAAATTTCGGACTTAAGAACAAGAGGGATAATAATATCCGTGTAACGAAAACAAAGACGCTGATCAGCTGTCCAGTTACTGCTCAGCTGATCTGCGTCTTTGTTTTCGCATATGCAGATTGTTGAATTTCCTATGCAGCGGCTCAATTTTGATACATTTGAGCGGCTTGGTCAATTTTCTACTTTTATGAAGTAGACATACATGTACATTCGAAATTTAGATACATGTGATAATTGTCACCGAATAATAATAATAATAATAATAATAATAATAATAATAATAATAATAATAATAATAATAATAACTATTATTATTATTATTATTATTATTATTATTATTATTATTATATTAATTTTAGAATCATAACAGTAATAATTATAATAGATTATTATGTCAATGATGATAAGACGGTATTATCGACGATGTTTGTGTATGTGGCTGTTGGTTGCCATGGTGATTTTCGATTTACTCACAGAAGGTATGTATGGACTGCAACTTCATTTATTAAAACAAAATTTAGCCGCCCCATGGGAAATCAACAATCTGCATAGGCGAAAACAAAGGCGCATATCAGCTTCGCAGTAACTGGATAGTAAAATTCCTCTACTTTCTAAATCCAAAACATCTTCTGTGATTGTACAGCTCGGGTTGTGTCAGACCTGGTCGAAAACCACATTGTTGTTGGTTTTTTTTCCACGAGGTGGCTCAAATAAAGATCATTGTTAGATACGTGTTGTATCTATACAATAGAAATTTGTCTTGTTGTAACGGACAGCACTTTCTGCTGATACCATTAATGACCTGAGATGATGTCATAGCAGGGCAATAATGGACATTATAATATACCCAAGAAATTATCCCATTCACTTTGCATTGCTGAAAAAAATGAATGTTTATAGGTTATTGAATGAATATCGTAAAATATTCGGAACGAGTTCATATGGCGAGGTCGAACGAGCTTGCGAGTGCGTCTCCCCCATATGAACGAGTTCCGAATATTTTACGATATTCATTCAATAGCATTTTTATTATATACCCTTTAATAAGCAATGGAGGGATTTCAAATGCTTATTCCTGGCATCTCCAGGCCTGATCGATCTTTAATTTGGCCACACTTTATGTAAAAATTATCGTTTCTAACGACTGATCACCACATTACTACACACGCAAAGCTCCGCCTTTCGCGGGAAATGTTAACCAACGTTAACGCGAGAAACGTTACGCTGCATCGAAATTGATGACGTCGACGTGATTCATTCAATAACCTATAAATATTCGGAACTCGATCATATGGCGGAGACGCACTCACAAGCTCGTGCGTCCTCGCCATATGAACTAGTTCCGAATATTTTACGATATTCTTTCAATAACCTATAATTCCAAAATGCATGATAATATAATTTAAGATGCACTGGGTGTTGCCGAAATTCTTTTTTGTGAGATAATGAAGCTTTAAAGCATGCTGTTACAAAGTACATGCATCTGTGATCATCCTACTCTCTATTCTAGCGTTCTTGAGCAATCTTAGGATTAAAAATCCGCCGCAGGCGGTTTTTGGACATGTTCAAAATTCTAAAAAATGATTTTAAGCAGGTCCTATGATTATTATGGACGAGATATGCCAGAGATGTACCGTTAAATGCGAGTGAATAAATTAAGTAAAGTCCCAGTCCCACTGCGCGTAAGATCGCTTAAAATCGTCTTACGATTGTTTTAATATTAATTTAAGGGTCATTTTTGGCCCCATTATGCAAATTAAGAAAACAGAAACACCTTGGAAAATATTTTAAAATTTTGCATTCGCAGTCTTACATGTACAAAATGTATCAATAAACTTATGATTAGACAATCGTAAGATAGCTTACGATTCAGTGGGACCGGCATTTTAAGAAACCGTTGATCGTCCGATGTCATTTTTTTTCATTTTCGTGTGGTCTCCGCAGTGTGACCGTACGATGTCCCTACATTTCTACGGCGTCCTACGATATTTTACAAATCTTTAAAATCGTAAGGCCGTAGCACGTAGACAAGACGTAGGTAGCATCGAACATTGCACGGACATTGCAAGGGCTCCGTACGATTTCCACTTAATGTCTGCGGAGACCCTACGATTCCCGTACGATCTTCGTACGGTTCTTACTCAGAACCTCGACGAAAGCTACATGTGCATGTAGTAAAACAAGAAATCGTACAATGACAATGCCATATGGATTGTAAACGCATACGTTGTAGTCCAAGATCACCTACGATGACTGAAATATCTTAGGGAAATTAGCAGACCTACAAATCAGACAACAAATTGTCAACAAATCATTATGAAAACTTGCCCATGCAATCAATAGACAGAGATTTTTATAGCTATAAAAATGAAAATTTTCAGCAGAAAAATTTTGACGTTTGTCTTATTTTTGCTCAAAACATAGACTGTGGGAACTCGTTAGAACCGCCTCGCCAAAAAAAAAAAAAAAAAAAAAAAAAAAAAAAAAAAAAAAAAAATAGGTATACCCCTGCGTACCCCAGTTTTGCTATATAAAGGTGGGTTATCAAGTGGTATATATTACATGGACATGTTATTCTGATGCAGACACTTACTCTTTCTTTGCAGTGACCATCTTTTCGCGCACACACATTTCAAATAAGAAAAATACGTATATCTCTCTGCAAACCCCAGTTTTTTCTATATAAAAGTGGGGTTTAAGGGGGGGGGGGACACTTTCACAGACATGTTTTCCTGATGTGCTTATCTGACAGGGACGTATACAAATTAGATATTTCATTCTAGGATAATATTATAAGAATCTTATATGGGGTTCTGTTCTAGATGGAAGTTTCCAACCCAAGGGATGACCGTGCTGAGCAGAACCGAGGCTCCGCCGAGGTTCCGCTCAGCACGGTCTTCCCGAGGGTTGGAAACTTCCATCTAGAACAGAACACCATATTAGATTCTTTTTTTTTGCACAACAACCCCCAAAATCTGGTTTGTTTCAAAGGTTTTGCGTATTTTTTTTAGCCTGGGTGAGAACACCTGGGTGAGATGCAATTTTATCACCCAGGCAAAAAGTGTGGCAATTTCTGTCTGGTGTGCAAGAAAAGGCATTCTTTGCCGTGCTTGAACATGGCCATAACCCAAAGGGCAGTAATGTGTTTTTGCCCGAGCCGCGTAGGACATTGCAAACGTTATGGATTTAAAAGATGAAATGTACACCTGTCAGCGCTCGAAATATGTACAAGTAAACACAAATTATCTCTCAAAGTCGAATTTAAGATGAAATGTACACCTGTCAGCGCTCAAAATATGTACAAGTAAACACAAATTATCTCTCAAAGTCGAATTTAAGGTTAAATTTAGATGAAAAGTACATCTGAAATGCAGAGCGCTTATAATATGTAAACACGCAGTAGCTGTCGAAGTGCATTACTACCATTATTGCTCTACTATGATGGCATCCATATAGGGATCAAACATTGTTTTCCATTCATATTCATTTACATTCACTAGGTCCGAGGGTAGTGTTGCAAACTTAGGGCCCGAGAAATCTAGCGAATGTTTAAGAAAAACAAAATCATGTTTGATCAATATTATTGCATTTTGCAAAAATAAAAAAAAATATTTTATAGCCTAGTCACATTATATTTTTCATAAACGTCAAATTAAAGCTTTCATTCCTATGTTTGTTCCAGGCCTACTTCAGTTCCTATTATTGGCACGTGCTTTGCGTGGCTTCCGGTACCGAGCATAAATCAATTGCATTAAAGTTTTGTAAAATACATATTCACCGGTTGAGCGCAATGTGTATTTTATTCAAGTTTCGTTGTTCCATTGTGTCGATCTCTAGTCCCTCTATTCTTACTTTTAATTTGATAACTATCCTCTTGGCATCCGACGACGAACTTGGTGACGCTCACCAAGAGTTTTGCAAATCATTATGAAAACTTGTCCATGCAATATACAGAGATTTTTTTCCGCTGTAAAAATTAACAATTTTATCAGATAAATTTGAATATTTTTCTTAGTTTTGCTCAAAAGATAGATTTTGGGTACACGTTAGAACCGCCTCTCTAACGAGTACCCGTAATCTTTGATTTGGAGCAAAATTAAGAAAAATAGGTATACCCTGTCAACCCAAATTTTGCTATATAAAAGTGGGGTTTGAAGGGTATACATTACATGGACATGTTATCCTGATGATTTGTTTCACTCTTCTTTTATGTCTAATGCAGAAATGAATTTAAAAGCTGGAATAAAGGATCGGTTTATAACTGTTGCAATGGGTTTCAAAACGACTGCAGTCGATCATCAACCCCACATCAAGTCACAGCAAGAAGAAGCCAGGAAATATACAGTACGTAACTTTACACGCATGAAGTTCGGACCAGTTTATATATTTGGCGTGGTAGGTGGTAATTCCTTGGCAAATTCTACGTCTGATCAATATAGGATCTACGGCTTATTGGATAGCACACTATACAGACATGAAAAGCTATCTTGCTGTCTGCTGTACAGAGAACATGGTGAGATGGTGACCTTAAACTCACAGATAATAACAGAGACAAGGCGTACAGTTGTAGGTCCCATGTGGGCCTTCCATGTAGGCTGTTCAAACGGGCATTTTTCACAAGGTATACATCAGCCTGCTATCTTTTCTTATGTTTAAAATGTAATTCAGGGTTGGCAAAGTACATGTATTTACCAGACGGGAATTCCCATACGAGAATTATCGGTATTTTCCGGGATGGGAAATACTATTATATTTGGGAAAGTGGGAAATATCTGGGAAATACTAACTTGACAAAATGTTATTGCTATAGAATTATAACAAAGCTGGTAGCAGTATGCGATACATGGGTAAAACAGTAATACATTTAAAATTACCACTTTTATCAATAAAATCAAATGTCACAAGAATAGAATTAAAAACAAATTCAGTGGCTCTTTGTCAACTCATGAACTAGCACACTGAGTGAATCAGTTTTTAAATCCATTTCACCACCCAAGTTCATCTTTCCCACTTAGCATCCTGTAGCAGAATACAGGTTTAGCTCTTCTGAATCCCGTTTTGTTTGAATTAGACGAAAGTTTGAGAAAATACACTCTATTAATTGACTCCTCCGCCAGCAAGGTATAACCACGCCCATCCCTATTTCCTTTGACAAACATTGTGTTTTTACACCTATATTTACCTGTAAAAAGCACGTGCTGGTTTGTTTGTCTAGCCCCCTTGTTGTCTAACTGTCATTGACCGTTAGTTAATGTGCTTATTTGAATGGTCAATATAAAAATAAATACTAATGATGGGTGGTTTGACGGATGACTCAATTGCTGAACTCGTTGGCATCACCAACAGTTTTCTGGCTAGCAGACAGAGAGAAGTGTCTATAACATTGTATTTTCAACACTCATCCACCATATTGTAGGAGTGACATTGTTAATATTGGATGGAGATGTCAGAGATTTTGGTAAATTCACTTGGTTACACACAGATGTCAGAAAACTTAGTATAAGCTGTGGATGTTGATCATGAACCAAGTCTTGTGCCCTTGTAGTATGTTCTGGTTTTAGTTGTTTCCCTCTTCAGACTGGATGAAGAAAGATGTCAGAAAGTTGCTTGTTCAAACCGTTTTTCTACAATTTTCATGTATGGTGATAATTAGTCCTGGTTCAGTGATTCACTCCAAACTTCACATGCATCTGCACAGTTTCTTTAAGAATTAACTAAAAATAAATTACTGTTGAATTTTATTAAAATTCAGTATTGAAAACTATATCAGAACCAAACACCTATTATTTGACTTTATTATATAGCTATAAATATCAAATGATTAAAACTTAGGGATAAAAGCCGAGTAACAAGTGTGCAGATATCAGACGATATCTGCACACTTACTTGATATTGCACACTTATTTAAAAGCGAAAAATTCTATTTATGAAACATTGCCAAATTTTTTACTTGAGGGTCATCGTGCAAAATTGTAACATTAGGACGTAAACTCTAATGCCGTCATCTTCATCTGACGTCGCGTGGAAAATGACGTCATACCGGGCCGAAACGTCAGCTGCAGTTTGACACTTTCAGATTTAAGCATTTCAAGCCGAAAAAAGAAAACAAAATGCCAGCAATATCGATTCTATTGCAAAATGTGCTTCCAAAAAGTAACAGTGCAAAAATGATATCATCTGATATTGCACTAGTGCAAAAATGATATCGCTTATGGATAGTATCGCGGCCTTCGTGTAGATATTTCAATTTTGTAAGACTTACTTTCAACAAAACATCAAATTTGAGAAGCAGATTTTTATAGCTATATAATAAAAGGGTTATCGCACTGATATCGGTGAATATTGTCCCTCGTTGGGATATCTACGGACGCTCGCAAGCTCGCGTCCTTCGATATCCCAACTCGGGACAATATTCACCGATATCAGTGCAATAACCCTATATTATCATATGACGTCGCTGTTTTCCAGTGGATAACGTCATGTCATAAAAATCGTATGACCACACGTGTAATAACACTTTTGCGGGAATACGTAACGTCATTGACGGCGTCCGTAACAACAATGTGAATTTTCATTGAAAATATGTCCACTTCGAAGGCGATGAAATCCTATTTTAAAAGTCATATGATAAAACGAATCTTACACTCGTGGTCATTTCATATGAAATGACCACTCGTGTAAGATCCTCTATATATCCAAACTGATACCTGTACAGTGCCCTAGGCAGATAAATGTAACACTGCATTGTTTACACCTTACGTTGCAAACAAATTAAATACAAATATAATGCATTTCATACATCGATTCGCGCATTCGTACATGTAAAACGCCGATTTAGTTAAAAAATTGGACACTTAGCAATTTATGTAAATATTAGTTATAGCTTAAAACAGCATTTTTGTAAACAAGGGAAAAGTCACTTCGAAAGTCCATGGTATGTCAAAATGATAAAACAAAATATATTCTAAGAGGAAGAAGATGGAAAACCTATGAGTATTCAGTGGCAAATGGTACAGTGAATGCTCACACCCTAACTTGACAGGCCATTATCATAAAACAATGACACTTTCCAGAGTGGGAAATGTATGGGAATTCCCTAGTATTTCTCTGGAGATACCAGTATTTCCCACCGGGATGGTCAATACTCATAATTCTCGGGAAATTTCTAACCCTGAATTGTAATTATTTAGAAGGGTTTAGATGGGCGATAGGAACCACGCATTGTTTGACCCAGCCTGATTCTATATGATATTGCATCTTACAACTGCCTCGAATCTCTATGATTTCTGCCCAGGTGGTCCTGGGTGCAAATTCTGGGTTCTCAACAGGCGTGTCGATAGTTTAAGAGACAAAGGACATTTATTGAGAAAGTTAGACGGCATTTTAATCATTTTCTCGTAAACCTAAAATGACGTGAAAATCTATTTGTTAAACGCAAACATTCGCATTCAGGTGTTAAGAAAATTGCTGTCTATCCATTTTTGACCGGCGCGATTTTTTTTATTATTGTTACCGACATTTCTAAAATTTATATAAAAACATATTAAATAATTTTTCAAATTTTGTTATTTCTACAGGCCTCATACCAGTTGGACTTGCAATTACTTTTCTTAGCAACGCGACGTGCACTACAGATCACGTGACATATGTCCCGCCCTATTTTCCTGTCAAAGAACCTGAGAAGATCGTAATTGGTAGCAAAGCAGCGTACGGCAACATCAGTGCAGAAATGATTATTGAATGGGTTGAAGCCATGAGATATATAGGGGTGGATTTCTGCCCAGGTGGTCCTGGGTGCAAATTCTGGGTTCTCAACAGGCGTGTCGATAGTTTAAGAGACAAAGGACATTTATTGAGAAAGTTAGACGGCATTTTAATCATTTAAGAAATAGATCAGCTCTAGCAGTGATTTGTTGAGTAATAATTCACTGTTTGGAGGTCAGTTGTAAAGAAGATCAAATCACGAGCGCGTAGCGCGAGTGATTTATCTTCTTACAACTGACCGACAAACAGTGAATTATTACTCAACAATTCACGCACTTGAGCTGATCTATTTCGATTCTAACACACAATAAACGGAATAAATGTTGCTGAAACCGTCGATATCGTTCAGCTTTCCGCCATTGCATTTGCAGATATCCCGCCAAATATTTGACTGTAATACTGGTATTTACACACAGTTATTACGTTTGTTGTGCACTAAAACGACGTTTCACCGTCTAACGCTGCTTTGTGGGATAGCTGACGTCACAAATGCCGCAAAGTAACGTCACGCTTATTCGCCCAGTGAAATTGTTGCACAATATAACACGTTTTTTACCATTGGCTATATAGGCGAGGTGTGTTAGAATTTCTCGTAAACCTAAAATGACGTGAAAATCTATTTGTTAAACGCAAACATTCGCATTCAGGTGTTAAGAAAATTGCTGTCTATCCATTTTTGACCGGCGCGATTTTTTTTATTATTGTTACCGACATTTCTAAAATTTATATAAAAACATATTAAATAATTTTTCAAATTTTGTTATTTCTATAGGCCTCATACCAGTTGGACTTGCAATTACTTTTCTTAGCAACGCGACGTGCACTACAGATCACGTGACATATGTCCCGCCTTATTTTCCTGTCAAAGAACCTGAGAAGATCGTAATTGGTAGCAAAGCAGCGTACGGCAACATCAGTGCAGAAATGATTATTGAATGGGTTGAAGCCATGAGATATATAGGGGTGGATAAAATTGTGACCTACTTTCTGCGAAGCTTGAATGCGGATGCTCTGAATGTACTGTTCCATTACGTATCAGAAGGGTTCATTGATTTGTATTTTTATGAGCCTGCAAACGAAGGTAACTTTGTCAATCAATCAAATATTTCGTTCTTACAAACAAAGTTATACCACAGCTGTGAAACACGTGGTACGGAATGGGTGACGCACAATGAAATTCTGTCCGACGTTGAGATGAGAAATTCGAGTTTTCTCCTATATAATAGCGTTTACTCTATTGACTGATAGATAGGTGCATAAAATGCAGAAATTTAACATGTATTGAATGAAAGTTACATAAGGAATCCAGGTTATTTCGTTTTCGCAAACACTTCCGCCCCATGAACATATAGTACTTCCATCACAATAACATTGAAGTTACACAGGAAGTAACCGTACTGTAACTTCCGGATATCGGAAGTTGCAGTACGGATCTCTCAACTGGTCTTCTGTCATACGTGAAATTACTTATTAAATACCTCGTAGAAAAAAATAAGTAAAATCACACGAGGGTGATATAAATGATCCTACCTGTGCTGTCGTTCGAGTACTTTGTATACCATCACATGCAAAACAAGTAAAATAAAGCGTGTCGAAGACGAGTTGTTTTTTACTTATTTTTTCTACGAGGTCTTTTATAACTTTAAGTATGACTGAACTCCATTTAAGGGTAAACATTACTATTGTTTATGAGCACACTGTTTGCGCAACGTCGGCGTTTAGTATCTGCATGTTACGCGTAGTTTTTAACGTCGTTTTGTTTTGATTTCTCAATGACGTTGCAAGCTGTAAAATCTTATTCTGTTTGTTTCTGCATAAGTAAGTCCTAAAGCGGGTATACATATTGTTCATTTTTATTTTAAAAGAAGTTCTGTGGCAATTGATATACCCAAATTCGTGTACAAGGTTGGTTCGTCTCTCACTAATGAGAAAGACCATCATTATTTCTTGAATAGGTTCGTGTGTGTTGGTGAGTTCTTTGATGGCTGACTAGGCCAATTCTAGCTCTAAACTGTCGGTTGCAAGTAGAGCAAGTCAATGTCATTGAATCAGCCGGTGGCCCATTGGTATTGGCTTTGCGTTCTCTGCGCTTTCTTTCAGCTTCACAG